>OX328132.1:117928591-118295357 GCA_946811695.1 Gonocerus acuteangulatus | reverse complement strand
GTGAGTTAGGCAGAAGCAAGGGATTGAAATCAGTTGATCTTCGGAAAAACATAGCTGACTATAGGGACCAAGAGGAATTATGGCAAAGATCCTTTGTTTGGGAAGGTCTTGAAGACAATGACAAAGAAAATAATAAACTAAGTCCCATGTTATGGTGGAGAGGCTTGAAAGGTACATGTGTTGTGATCAATGAGTAGGTAACTTAATTTAATTTGTGTTTTGAGAAATTGAGATAATCCTAGTCCAAAGTTTTAGCTGAGGCTACATTTTTGTGAATGCAGTACAGTAGTATCAAATTTAGTCAAACAACTTGTTTTATTGGTAAATTTCCATGGCAAATTTTCAGGTAATAATTTATTATTTATTAACCTCTCAGTGATCATATTTTATAATTTATTATTGTTTTAATAGTTTCTCAGTGTTGCAATAGCTCTAAACTGGCAAGATCCATGACATTTTAAAATATTCGATTACTAAGTCGCGGTTTAGTTAAATACCCGGGTATTTATGAAATTGGGTATTTACCCTGGGTATATACCCTGGGTATTTACCCTTAAGAATAAATACCCGGGTATTTTACAACACTGGCTGTAACTCGTTAAAAGTGGGCTCACAGAATTTCGCAAAATTGGAAAATATTTTTGCTCTTCGGTTAGCAATTGTGGTAATTTTACCTGGCCAAATTTGGACTTAGGCCGGCTCATTTGACGCACAATTAATTGCTCTTTAATCCCTATTTGAAGTTTTTTTTTTTTTTTTTTTTTTTTTTTCTTTTTTTTTTTTACCGAAAATCAACGGTTCAAAATTAATGACAATAAGCTGAAAAAAGTGCTTACATTTCGCGGTTTTTGCCCTCAAAAAAAGTTTTCCCTCCTGGCTTTCCAGGTCGAATATTTACCCACACCATAACTAACAGAATTAGAAAAAAAGGGGTTCAAGATCAATAGTTGTCAATAATTTAGTTGTCAAAAAGGTTTTGTTCACATGATTTCCTCAAGTTCTAAAACTTGTAGAATGATTATTTATATAATAAAAATGATAATTTCACCAATCAGCTGCCTTTCAAGTGGTATGTTGAACGTTAGCTGAGCATGTAAACACGTTGGAAAATGAAAATTTTCGAATAATTTTCTAATGAATGAAACTTTGCCGGTTTATTCTAAACGGGTTGACGATAACAAAATCATCATCGGCTGCTTTGTAAATGGTATAAAGATCGTCAGCTGGAGCATTTGAAGTACGGAGCGAGCATTAGTCTGATATACTCTCACAAGGCACCATCCCCCTGATAAAATAATACTTTTTTCCTCTCCGGAAGAGAGGATATTCTTCGGTATCTCTGTCGGTATTGTAAAAAAAGAGTGTTATTTTTTGTTTTCGATGATAGTTATCTCATTAGAGTTTCTTGAGATGTTGATTTTAAATCTGCTATTATTTTTGTTATAAAAAAAATGAATAATGCTAGTTTACTTCTAACGTAAGCATATATTTGAATTTATTTGACGAAATATAAATTATTGTTTAACGATTGTATTTGTTCCACTGTATACTCCCCTTGTTAGAATATTTGAGGTGTACTTTAGAAGGGTGGTTTCGCCCCTTAAACGGGCGGATATAAAAAAATATATATATCGATTATTTTCCCGTGTTAAGTTAAGTTAATTAAAAATCGGCTCCAGGTACTTGGGGACGAGCCTTTGTCAGCCAGTAAATGACAATTTTGTTACCTAAATATGGACTTTATACGTAAGAGGACTCGAGTAATCTAATTAAACCATTTTCAAGGGTATATATATATATATATATATATATATATATATATATATATAGGCGTTCTTGAGAAAAGTGAAAACAAATAAACTTTTCATACACAAACAACAAATTTTTGATACCTTTTAAATAGGTATCAATAGCGGCTCGCCAAAAAAGGTTCGGACTGTCAACGAACCTTTGCACTATAACAATGTGTCTCATTTTCTTATCTCGTTTTACTAAAATACTCATTTTACTGTGAAATGCAATTAAAAAAAACAACAACAACCAATTAACAATTTAAGTAAATAGAGACAAAACCCCGTCGAAAAGAACAAAACTAACAATTGCAAAGTTTTAAGCACTTATATCTCCGATTGACATCGCCCCATCCATTTTTTTTTTTTTTTTTTTTTTTTTTTTGTACGGTTTCCTTCCATTAACCACGATTCCGTAACCATTTTCGAGAAATTTTAGAGAATATACCAAGATCCGAAAATGTCAATTAATAAATTCGCTTTTTTCTTATACTTCCTTATCTCCAAACGCTACCAAAAATTCTTTCATGAGTGGAACCTCTAATACCTTCATACCTTCGGAAAGCACTAAAGCATGAGGGAGCAGTAAAGCCACCCACCCAGCGGTTGAAAGAGAAGGTGCAAACATTTACCTGCGAACTACAAGTTAATCCTCAAACATAGCCGACCATTACCTGGGAGTTGTCCAGTAATAAACATACACACAGATGGTAAACCATTAAGACTTATTTTCTCGGGCAAGTTGAACAAAGCTACCTGGGATTGTACAAATCCTTTCCCTTTCTAGGTAGGTATATCACTAGTGTATGTAGAAAATAATATATTTTCGGGGGGCTGGTAGCACCTAGGCACTAGGGGTGTAAGGAAAATTTGAAATATTTTAGAGTTAAAATGGTAGATTTTAAGGCCCTCTGGACACCTAGTAGACCAGGGTAAATGAAGAAGAGATTTTCTTTGTTATAGATTTTTAGCATGAAATGTTAAAAAAAACTTTCGGGGGGGGGGGGGGGCAGCCCCTTATATACGCCCATGAGATATATACCAATTTCACTAGAATGCCCCGTTCTCCACGATTCCATATTTTATTCTGTTTTATTTTCGAATACATTATCCAACTATAAGCAATTAAAAAATAACAAGGAATTAAAAACAGACAAAAAGAACAGTTCGAATAAGCGAAATCAATTACTTTAAAGCTTTAAGCTCTTATTTCTCCGATTGTCATCGCCTAATCAAAACTTTCATTAGAACCTTTTATGTAGAGCATTTTATAAGCTTTCTAATGGTATTCTTCCGTTTACCAAGATTTTCAACCGTTTTCGAGATATTAATGAAAGTTCCCAAAATTTACATTATTTCTAGCAACAGAAAATTGGTCTCATTTTTCATATCCTGTTTTACACACAAAATTTTCCCAACATAAGAAATTACAAAAATAAAAAGCAATAAAAAACGAAGGGAAGGAGACAAAAATTACAAAAAGAACGACAAAAACCCGTTCATATGAACAAAAAAGTCCGTCTCGCAGGACTGCATCATCTTAGCGCGGTTCCGTTCATATCCCTAGTCTAATTTGGAAAGATTAAAATAGAAGCAGTTATTATTTTGGTTCCACCAGTCTTTTTTTTTTTAAATTAATTATTATAATGGTGTGTCAACCCTTAAGGTCACTAACGCCATTCCTGTGAGTAGTAACGTCTTGAAAGGTCATGATTTACAATCTTACCTGGAAGGGTCCGCTACACTAGAAACAGACCCGCTAGTGACAAGGTCTTGGAATCTTGGAAATCTATATTTCTAACAATAAATTGTTTTTGTTATTTTACTTAACCAGTTTTATTGTCATATACATTATCCAACTATAAGCAATTAAAAAATAACAAGAAATAAAACAGACAAAAAGAACCATTGGAATAAACGAAATCAATTAATTTAAAGCTTTAAGCACTTTTTTCTCCGATTGACATCGCCTAATTAAAACTTTCTTCAGAAACTTTTTTGTAGAGCATTTAGTAAGCTTTCGAATGGTAATCTTCCGCTTCACAAGATTGTCAACCGTTTTCGAGATACTAACGATATTATACAAAGTTACCAAAACTTTTTTTGTCTGTTAATAAAATATTTTATTCTTACCCTTCCTTTACTCTAAACGTAACAAAAATTTCAACATATTAGTGTTGATGAATCTCCAACATGCAGAAAATGTTTCAACTGTATCCCATAATTCTAAGTACCAAAATCAAAGACAAAGAACCCTCCCTAGGAAGGACACTAGGCAGTTGAAAAGCTATATATCTTGGAAATCCATATCTCTAACATTAAATTGTTTTTCTTATTTTTCTTAACCTGTTTTATTTTCAAATACATTATCCAACAATAAGCAATTAAAAAATAACAAGAAATAAAAAACAGACAAAAAGAACAGTTCGAATAAGCGAAATCAATTACTTTAAAGTTTTAAGCTCTTATTTCTCCGATTGACATAGCCTAATCAAAACTTTCATTAGAACCTTTTTTTTAGAGCATTTAATAAGCTTTCTAAAGGTATTCTTCCGTTTACCAAGATTCTCAACCTTTTTCGAGATATTAAGGAAAGTAAACAAAGTTACAGTGGTTTAAAGTCGTTTTAGTTCGTGAAAAATGGCAGAGAACCTGCCATAACTATAAACACTCAGTGTGTAAAGTTTCACAGCGTTTACTTCATCATTTCACTAGAAAAACTGTAAGTAAAATCTCATAGTTTTCGAAGTGATTTACGCTGTGCCCCAGGAGTGGGGGATTCCTGCTGCTGCCGGCCTAGGGGTCTACCCTCTGCCCCTGCTGAGAGGCTACTGTTTTCCATTCAAGGACCCGGCTTACTCCCTTCTCTCCAGCCTACTACTCCTTGGCTCAGGGGTAGCGCTCGCTACTCTCACGTCAAAAGTCCTGAGATCGTAGCTCGCAGTATCACCATATATATATATATATATATATATATATTTTTTTTTTTTTTTTTTTTTTTTTTTTTTTTTTTTTAAATAATACATTTAGCCATTTTTAGGGGTTAAATATTTAATTCATATATATATATATATATATATATATATATTTTTTTTTAATTAAAAATAAGTGAAATAAAAATGAACAATAAAAATATGGAAGCATCCCATTCCAGAAAAAACTCCATACACTCTAGCACCAACACTTCAAAAAGATCAAGAGCCTCCGACCTAGCATCACCTAATATTTCCCCAGAAAAGAAGAAACAAGCCAAGACAGACGGCTCATCATCGAGTGCGTCATCAACCCGCCAGACCTACCGCCATCCTCCACCAGTAAAATATCAGCCAGACTTCACCTCACCCAACTAGCACGCGATGACGATATAGAGCCGGACCAGGAAGACTTCGATGACTCCTGTGAACCACCACCTATAAATTTAAAGCCGGACATTGATTTCCTCGCCATATGCAACACAATAGCAACAGAAGTCGGCCAAACAACATTCACTTGCAAATCAAAAACAAACGCATTTACAATTCAGGCAAAAAATCCCGAAACGTACAGGAAAATCGTCAGACTCCTCCAAGCCAAAAATTTGGAATACTACACTTACCAATTCAAAGAAAACAAACCATATAGGGTGGTCATAAGGCATCTACATCCCACAACACCAAAAGATATGATTATTTCGGAATTGGGAAAACTAGGATTCCAGGTCCTAGATGCCTGTAACGTATTACAAAAAACCACAAGAACTCCACTCCCGCTATTCTTCATCAATCTAAAACCTGCACCAAACAATCGAGACATATTTTCACTGAAGACTCTGCTGTTTACAGCAATAAAAGTGGAAGAACCACATAAGAAAGAGGACATCCCTCAATGCACAAGATGTCAGAGCTTTAATCACACCAAGAAGTTCTGCCGGGTTAACCCCATGCGTGTGAAGTGTGCAGGCCCTCACCTATCGAATGAGTGCTCGAAAACCAGAGACACGCCAGCTATGTGCATAAACTGCCATCAAGCCCATCCTGCAAACTACCGCGGTTGTAGCGCCTACCAGGAGTTAGTCAAACGGAGAAGATCTAGGAGTGGACAACGTGGCCCTGCAAGAACCACTTCACAAACAGGCCCTGCAGCACCCAGTCAGGATACTACAACCTTCCCACCCCTACCGAAGCCTCCAGTGGACTATCAGCCTGAGCCCTCCAGTCAACCACATCCAGGAAGAACAACCTACGCCTCTGCGTTCCGGTCGAATCTTCCCAAACCACCTACAACCACCTCTGCTCCTACTCCTGGCCCCCATCGTCCACCTCCCCCGAGGGTTACCATCCCCCAACCCAAATCCTCCCCTGATTTCTCCTCAATCACAACCGCCCTTGTAAACTTAAATCAAATAATTCAAAACCTTCAAGCCCTCATATCCCCCCTCACTGACCTCCTCCACAAAGTGACCAGCATCCTGTCCGTCCTTCATCCATGACCGCGCTCTCCTTTAAATCCCTTTCAATCCTCCTTTGGAACGCCAATGGACTTCCAGCCCACAAAGACGAACTGACTCACTTACTTCAAGACAAAAACATTGACATAGCCCTGATTACAGAAACTCACTTGACTAACCGACTACGCTTTTATATTACTGGATATAGGACATACAGAACGGACCACCCAGACGGTACTGCTCACGGGGGTACTGCCATCCTAATCAAATCCTCCATTTCCCACTATCCCGATCCTTCACCTATTGCCCTGGAATGTCTGCAGAGTACCACAGTTACCCTCCAATCCCCTACATATGTCCCGATTACCATTTCTTCTGCTTATTGCCCACCCAACAAAGCAGTCTCTTCTTCCGTCCTCAATTCCTTTTTCTCCTCTTTAGGTCCCAGATTTATTGCAGGAGGGGATTACAATGCTAAACATCCCGAATTTGGATGCCGAACCTCCAACTCTCGAGGCAACCTATTTCACCAAACCATGCATTCCCACAATCTGAAAATCATTCCTCCTCCCAATCCATCCTACTGGCCTACTTCCAGATCCAAAGCTCCAGACATAGTAGATTATTTTGTAACACATGGCGTCAGACATGTTCCTTTCCATATTTCCAACCTATTTGATTTATCCTCTGATCACAGTCCTGTATTGCTTTCCTTTAACATTGATCCTAATCTTTTCACTCGTCCTCGTCGCCCATCCCTCATCAACGGCCCAGTTGATTGGCACTCATTTCAATCCTCCCTAAATTCCTCTCTAAACCTAAATATCCCTCTTAAGACTAAAGATGATATTGACTCGGCCATAAACAAACTGACTATAGACATCCAGACTGGGCTCCTTATTTCTACTAAGAAATGTCCTCATAGATCACCTCCAGTAACGTATTTCCCCGATCATATACAATTCCTTCGAACCGAAAAAAACAGAGCCAGAAGAATATGGCAAAACACACGATATCCATCTGACAAGACGCGCCTCAACCAACTGACTAGACAACTACAATACGAACTACACAAACACTTTAACAACAAATTCTCTGAATACACTAACAAACTTACTCCCGACGACAAATCTCTATGGACAGCCACGAAACGAATCCTATCCCATCCTAATCCATCACATCCTCTCCGTCGAGAGGATAACAGCTGGGCTAAAACCGACTCCGAAATTTCTGAATCCTTTGCATCCCACCTTTCCCAAGTATTCCGTCCCCATGAATCCATCCAAAACCCTATCCATTCTTTAAATGTAGCAGAATTCCTTGACTCAGCCTTACCGCTTTCCCCTCCTCCTTCATCCTTTCATCCTCACGAAGTTTCCCTAGCGGTCCACAAACTTAAAAACTGTAAGGCGCCAGGACCTGATCTTATCACCCCCTTAATCCTAAAACGCCTGCCTAAAAAAGGTATCCTATTCCTAACCTATATATATAATGCAGTCCTTAGAACAACCTACTTTCCCACCTCCTGGAAATTATCAACCATTAAAATGATCCACAAACCCAAAAAACCTGTAAATTATCCTTCGTCTTATCGCCCTATCTCCCTCCTTCCCATTATGGGAAAAATCCTCGAAAAGCTTCTCCTGAAACGTCTAATCCCCATTCTCGAACCCTGTTTCCCTTCCCACCAATTTGGATTCCGAATATCCCATTCCACTATCCACCAATGCCACAGAATAGTTGACTCCATCTCCTCTTCCTTTGAGCAGAAGAAGTATTGCTCTGGTGTATTCCTTGACATCGCGCAAGCATTTGATCGAGTATGGCACCAGGGCTTGCTTTTCAAACTCAAAAAAATCCTCCCCTCGACCTATTACCTAATAATAAATTCCTATCTTTCCAACAGATCTTTCAACGTATTGTTCGGATCATCTCTGTCTTCCTTCTTTCCTCAGCTTGCTGGTGTTCCACAAGGCGGCATCCTAAGTCCTATATTATTCCTTGTGTACTCTGCGGACATGCCCATCCACCATTCCACAACCCTCTTTACTTTTGCTGACGATACAGCCATCCTCTCATCCAATTCAGATCCTATACAAGCGTCCAAACATCTTCAATCCCATCTCCAACTGCTTGAACCATGGTTCATAAAATGGAGGATCAAAGTCAACCCAGAAAAATCCTCGCACATTACATTCACTCTTCGAAGATCCAAATGCCCTTCCGTCAATCTTTTCCAAAGAGAAATCTGTCAAAAACCCAAGTTACCTACCTCGGCCTTACCCTCGACAAACGACTTACCTGGAGCCAACACATACAAAAGAAAAGACAGGAAACAAACAGACGTTTTAAACTACTAACCAGACTACTAGACTCTCGCTCCAAACTATCTTTACAGAACAAGAGACTGTTATATACTGCAATACTCCAACCCTCCTGGACGTATGGCTTGGAAGTTTGGGGGTGTGCCAAGCGATCCAATATCCTCAGAATCCAATCCCTCCAATCCAAAATACTCCGAAAAATAGTTAATGCTCCCTTCTATGTCTCCAACCTCACTATCCACAATGACCTAGAAATCCCCTTTGTCCAAACCTTGTCCCAAACCCGATACCTGAACTTCCACTCCCGTTTGCCTGGTCACTACAATCCCCTAATCAATAAGTTATCCTCATCCACCATTCCCGGTAACCCTCTCCGTCGCCTTAAGCGCAAATGGCCAAGAGATCAATTGTAGAATGTAAATATTATAATGTAAATATTGTAAATAGTCTCACTTAAACAAGTAGCAATCTGTTAACACTTCACGCTAATAGGTTTTGGCCAATGGGCTTTTTTCCCTATAAATCAATCATGACATTATACATATACAAAAGAATTATAAAAAATACTGTATGTATTGTATAATTTACAAATAAAGATATATATTATAAAATAAAAAAAAAAAAAAAAAAAAAAAAATACTTTTATAACTCATAAGACATCATATACAATATAAGAGAACATTTGAACTTGTAGAAAATAAATTTGCATTTGCTTTCATCAGTACTCAAAAGGTTTCAAGAATTTTCTTATTCACAAAATATTCGTTTGGAGCATTTGTGGTAGTAGCATTGCTGAATACTGTTTCAAAATTAGAACACTCCATTTTCACGTTCACTGTTCTGAACTGACTCTTCGAAAGATAAAATAGAACTGATTAATCATGGAATTCAAATGTGTAAACAACTTGGTATTAGCCTAATACCAAAAGTATATACAACGTTAATCTTAATCATGTCATTACTACAGACTATCAATGATTGACGACTAACGATAGATTGATGACTAATTTCACACATGATTAATATGACCTAAGAATAATGATTAACTTGTGCTGAGACTAACTAGAATATTTTAATCGTAACTAATCCTGATAATATTTCATCCCATGATTGATTAGTCATAAGTAAAATTTAATCGATTTATCAATCATTTAGTTTATTTTTGCCCTACTCTGCATGAGTTCAACCTCATAAGCGGGGTCCCATCCTATGGAGGAAGGGAGGAACCGCGCTAAAAAAAAAAAAGAATCAATACATACAAAAATACATAAAGACCGACTTATCGAGACATGTCATAGCAGACGGTCATAAATTTGACTTAACCCAATTCTGTATCCTGTCCACTGAATCCAGCCTTGAAAAAAAACCCCTCTCTGAATCTATAATTTATCCGTCTAGTTAATACAAAAGTCGTGTATTTTACCTATTCCATCTTTTAAAAACATCCAGCTTAAATTATGAATCAAGCCAGAACAGCAACGCAAGCACTGCCTCCAGTAAAACATCCCAAACCAACAGAAAATGCCCCAACCACAGAAGCTGACCAGCCTTCTCACAACATCGAGACTACTAGGAAGACGTAGCTGCCTGTCCGCTTCTGTGACGGGGTCTTTGGGAAAAGTGACATAGCGGCGCTCCCCCTCCCCCCCTCACAGCTTAGTTTTCATGCTCTGGCCAGTGTTGCCAGAGATATTTTAAAAATCATTATAAATTATTTAAATAGCCTAGAACCTCGGGTTTCTTTCGGATAACATTGGAGTAGGTGTTGAATTTTTTAAAGTTCATGTACGTTTTCTACAAAAATGTCAAGAAGTTTGAAAACAAAATATTGAACATTTCCAATCCTAGCGTTCCAAATACATTAAAAATGTTATCCCTGCTGAGGTGGCCCATAGTCAAATTTTCTTATCTTCTTTATACAAGGAATATTATAGTCTAGAATAATAATTATAATAAAATTATATTATTATAATAAAAGTATATTATTATGATACTATTTATATATAATAAGACTGCTTTGCCAATAATCGTATTCTCACGTAACAGATTTTAAACGATTAATGAATACTGTAGGCAAAACGTCTAAAAAAGAATATTCATTATCGTCATCAGAAGTAAGCTTTGACGTGAAACACAGGAATATCTTTAAAATGACATAAATTTATATTTAAATGACCATTAATTTCTTACAAATTACCAATAACAAACCTCAGTAAAAAAGAGAAATCCCCCCCCCCCTACTTTCTACGAATTATTACAAATAAGATAGTTACTTTATATATTCATTCATTCAATGAAAAAAGAACGTTTTTGGTAAAACACAACTTTGTTTTCTTATATAAACATATAATAACAATATTATTTTGGAGTATGTCTACACTTTGTTCCGGGGGTACTACTATTAAAGAGGAGGTTTCTGAAGGAGAGCCATTTTGACGTCCCTTGTGTTGAATTCTTCTTCTTATCAACTAAACATGTTATCACCAGGTAAGTCCAGCAATCATTTTAATTTTTAGTTTTAGCAGTAAATGCTATTCTTCTTTCTCATATTAATAATAATGTCAAACCTTCCTTTATGGGCATAACATCAAACAAAAATATTTTTGTTTTGACCTGTCATCTTACAGTTTAACTGTAATATATTAGTATACATTGAATTATTGTACCTTTGATGTTTTAAAGACTTAGCTAAATCCTAATTTTTAACTCCCATTGGCTGATACTGGCTAATTTGTTTCCAGAATTGTTAAAAAGACATTATAAACATCAGTAATTATTTACTTTGTTAAACTACCATTCTTTTTGTTATTTATTAATGAGAAATTATAAGTCAAGCCACAGTTTTTTTTACCGGCCATCACATTTACTAACTCAGCTAAAGGTTTTACTTTTTAATAACCACCATGCTGACTCATAGTAATAGTTCAATAACCACCATGCCATTTAATTTACCAACTCTTATAGGCAATGTAGATTCTTAGAGGTGAATAATGCTATTAAAAAGAAGTCTTTATAATTAGCACCCTTTATTACCATCCTAAAAATCTCTTTATTTAAACATAATTGATTGATTTTGACAGAAGATCCAAAATTTCAAGGGTATTTTTAACTTATCCATCTTATAACTCACCAAAGGAAGTCTATGAGGTTGCACTCATGAAAAAATGATTGGAACATTTCATCTACTCTCCAATAACCCTTAATTACTGGCGTCGGGTCATATTGACCAGAATGTATTTGTTTATTCGACCTTTGTCCTTCAAATCTTTGTATTTCAATAAATATTATTGTTTATTATTATTTAATTAAATTACTTTACCCCAAAAAATCAATTTAAAGTTTGTGTCTCTGGGGACCCGACACCATTAGTTATGGAAAAAAAGCACGCCAGTAATTAAGGGTTAAGCCTACCTACAAGGTAGAGTAAAGACAGGTTATTTTGCCTACTTGCTGGAAATTCTGAAATCACTTTTCAATAAATCAGTGTATTTTATTCTTTATATTACAGCCTTCTTTAAACTACTTAATTACCATAAATGTAATTTATAAAGTCTCTTTAATTATTTTAAAAGTGTTTTTAACTTTGTTAACGTTTTTTAGTCGTCCGAATATTTCCTTGTGCCAGAGTTACTTTGGCCCAAGGTGATTTTGCCTTATTTAATATGTTGTGGAACTAGTTAGGGCCAATCAAATATTTGCTTTCGTATGAAAATACAATTCTGAATTCTCGAAGAAAGTGGCGGGAGTAGCTCCAAAAAAATTGTTAAAATTATTAGTTTATATTGCCAACATTTCGAACCTAATTGGGTTCATCATAGGCAATCTTATATTAAGTTGTGTTAATCCTATTGTGATTTTCGTTTTAGGTTCATAAATATTAAATTTTGAGAGTGAACATTGAATTCAGCTAAAATCCTTCTGAAAGAGTTTAAGAATTATACTGGCGAGATAAAAATTTGATTAATAAAAAAGGAGAAGATAATTTTACCATTATGTGTTGAGTGGATGAGTTATATTCACACTGGATTTATATAATGTTCACTCTCAAAATTTAATGAACTCTCAATATTTATGAACCTATAATTAAATTTAAAATCACAATAGAAAAAACACAACTTAACATAAGATGAATGATGATGAACCTGAATAGGTTTGAAACATTGCCAATATAAACTAATAATTTTAACAATTTTTTGGGAGCAACTCCTGCTCGAGAATCCATACATCCTTCCCCACCCTCTCTTTAACTTACAATTCTGAATGATAAGTATATTAGCAATTTCATTTAATACCTACAAAATAGCGTAGAGAACCATTGATACTATCAAAAATTATTATAGAATTAGTCAAGTTCATCATACGTTCAGGCTACTTGGAGCCTGTTCAACAAATCTATTTTTTCCTAATTGAATCGTTAAGCATACTTTTCTCGTCAAAGTTTTATGCATTTTGAGGCTAGACATCCTTAACTGCCTAATTTACATAATCCTACTAGTGTTAAAATATTTTCTCATTAATTTGAGTGTGCATTCTTTTTATATTCAATGCAAACATGTCTATGAGCTGAGGTTTTCACATTAAGAACGATTTTGTCCTATTGTTACCAACAAATTGTTACAAAAACACCGAATAAACATAATGTTGCACAAAATAAATCAAATAAAAATGAATAAAATTATCTTCAGCCTGCCTTTACTTAATTTCTTCAGATTGATTGGCAGATAGGTTTTGGAAGCGATCTATGCTGTATTAAGCATAACTTTGGTTTTCTAGCATTTGTTATTAAAGCTTTTACAAATCTGATTCAAGTGCATGTAACAAAAATACCTAGCGAGTTCACTCCGTGGTCTAGTGGCTAGCTCCTTAGATTCATAAGCGAGAGATGGTGGGTTCGATTCACATAGGTGGCAGGAATTTTCTCATCTCACGGCTCATTGGGAAAATTCCTCGCTGTACCCTGGATGTCGGCGCTAATGGCCTAGTTGTTAATGCTCCGTAAAAAAAAAAAAGAAAAAAAACCATACACAGGGAAAAAAGGCAAGCAAAATTAACAAACTTTGTCACAGTTAGGCCAAAGGAGGTCCTACTTCATAGATGGTGAATCATGATCAACAATCTATAGGCATGAGGGTTTACCTGATACCCCCATTTAAGAACAATATATTAGTTTGCCCATTGTGAGCGTATATATATATATATGTGTGTATGTGTGTATATATATATATATATATATATATATATATATATATATATATATATATATACACATACGCTAATGTCACATTTTAATTAAATAAAGACTTCCCAATCTTTTCTTTAAAATTCTGTAAAGACTGTAGATATTTCATTGAACATTATACAATTCCCAATTATCTAAATTATATAGGTACATGTACTGGATCAAGTTTAATTTAAGGTAAAAACCAAATAATAAATTAGTGCTACTGTTAATTTATTAATTTAAAAAAATATTTCTTTAATTAATAAAATAGTTTGGTGATACTAAAGTTTTGTTTGGTTGTAAAACAATTAATTTTGAAGTGAGGGACCCTGCTAGTTAAGAGATTGGAATGAACATTTATTTAAAAAATATCAATGCTTTGAACTGCACGACATCATCAAAACTATTTGTGAAGAAGACAGTTGAAATTCCCCCTCTTCCTATTATTCTCTCCCCACCAAAATTAGTCTGACATTATTACGTAAAGATTGGTAACCTTATAATAAATTGATCACCTTTGGACATTATTTTTTAATTGAAAACTCTTGCCAAATCTCCACCACATCAGACTCCTTCACTAAGATTAAAAACATAATCAATAAAAATAAAAATAAAAAAAAACACTACCTTGCTTGAGTGAATACATGTGCTAGAAGCTCCTCTCCATATGTACACCAAATATTGATGTATGTTTCATGTTTATTAATTTATTTTTAATATTTCATATTAATTTATTTTTATTATGTTGTAACAATTTTACTATTTTTTTTATAGATAACCACGCTGGAGAAAAGAAAGACTACCGGTTGAAGTACTGTTTGTATGTACACTCATTTATAGAGTTTTTTAATTTTTCAATAAACTTGCACAAATTTGTTTTAATAAATCTTTAGAACTGTAACTGTACTAACAGTCTAAAAACCAAAGACAAAAAGAGGTTGATTTCCAATCTTAGTGCAACCATTTGCACTAAAATGAATCATTAAAGAAGTGTTAGTTTAACTATACTTCATAAAATGATCTGTTAACCCTCGGGAGCGTGCGATCCTTGCAAACAAGGGAATGTGCAATGTATCTGGGAGATACAACAAGAGTTTAAGTTCAAGAAATACATACTCATTCATTAAAATAGTTTTGTTTTGAACTGATGTCATATTTATTTTTTAATTTTAATAATAATAATGCATTTATCACATTGGAATAATTATAAATGTTTAATTGAGCTAAATTTTTAAAGCCATCTTAAAATTCTTGTGAGGCAAACGAATTTGGTATTTTGGATTTAATTTATTTAAATTAAGCAACATAAAATAAAGAATAAATAGTATTTTAAATTCAATTTAATTATCAAATAAAAATAAAAGATTAGAAAACTTACTACTAAATATAAAAAGTATGTAAGAAAATGTAACTCTTATTTTGGGTCAACTAAAAATAGATTCTATCTGTTAGAAAAACAAAGTAATAAAGTGAAAAAATAAGTACAATATGAAAAAGTCCGACTCGCAGGGACTGCATCATCTTAGCGCGGTTCCGTTCATATCCCTTTTGTCATTTGAAAAGCTTAGAATAGAAACAGATAATATATGGTTCGGCCTTTGATCAAAGGGGTTTATGACTTTACCTGGTCGGGTCCGCCGGACCCCAGAATCCTCTTCTAGAGATACCTATTTCATACGTTGAATGCATTGAAAAATATCAATTTTTTTAACTTTTTCTTGTGTTCTAATATAGTAATAATTCTACAAATAAAATCAATTAAAAATAAAATAAAAAACCAACAGCACATAGGCAATTGAAAATATTCAAAAGACGTCATCGAATCTCTTTCTCTTGGCAAGCTATATTTCTAAAAATGAATTGTTTTTCTTATTTTACTTAATCTGTTTTATTGTCAAATACATTATACAACTCTAAGCAATTAAAAAAAAAAAAAAAACAAGGAATAAAAACAGACAAAAAGAACCGTTCGAATAAACGAAATCAATTACTTCAAAGTTTAAGCACTTATTTCTCCGATTGACATGCAAAACTTTCTTCAGGACCTTTTTTGTAGACCATTTAGTAAGCTTTTGAACGCTAACCTTCAGCTTCCCTAATTTTCAACCGCTTTCGAGATATTAATGAAAGCATACAAAGTTCCCCAAAACTTTTCATTATTTCTTGCAACAGAAAATTGGTCTCATTTTACCTATCCTGTTTTACACACAAATACATTTTCCTAACATAAGAAATTACAAAAATAAAAAGCAATAAAAAACTAAGAGAAAGAGACAAAAATTACAAAAAGAACGACAAAAGCCCGTTCATAAGAACTAAACAGACGTATTTGAATTTTTAAGCACTTATTTCTTCGATTGACATCACCTAATCAAAAATTGTTTTAGGGTATTTTTTGTAGAGAATTTAGAAAGCTTTCAAATAGTTTCTATCCACTTATCAAAATTTCTCAACCGTGTTCGAGATATTAATGAAAGTATATGTTCCCAAAACTTTTCATGTCTGTTCATAAAATATTTTCTTCTGTCCCTACCTTAACTCCAAACGTAACCAAAATTTTAACATATTAGTTTTGATGAAATCCGAACATGCAGAAAATGTTTCAACTGAATCCCATGATTTTAAATACCAAAACCAAAAACGTTATTAGAAAATATTTTTCCAATTTTCTCGAAAACGGTCAAAGCTATCGCCTTAAAAATGGTTTCATTCTTTTCCCCAGACCATGAAGCCTATAAAACGAGTACTTGCATGCATATGAAGTAAGCGGAACGATTTTTTTAGCGCGACATTCGCTCCAAAAACCATGTTCCGGTGGGCGGATTCTCCTGGTTAACGAACTTGACCTTTCAAATTAGACGAAAGATTTTTGTACCAAATTTCATCAAAATCGGACCATTAGGGGGCCGGAAAACCGCGAACAGACAAATATATATATATAAATAAATATATATATATAAATGTATACATATGTATATATATATATATATATATATATATATATATATATATTCTTTTATATCCTAGGAGGCATGGGGTCATTAAAGCAGTCTTCCTTTATTACACCACTTTATTTATTGGGCCCGACATGTTTCGTGCATCTTTTCTTCGCACCTCCTCAGGGGCACTTCTACAACAAAATATAATTTTTTGAACATCCACACCAACCTTTTTTCTACTATATTAAAACTATCAATACGATCTTTGAACTGTTCCACAAAATGCATTAAAACATTATCATGCTCATTAAATGTTACCCCTACCCTAAATATTGCAATAATTATAGCTAAATTACATATTTTTTATAAAAGGTGTTGAGTCCTACCTTGCAAGGAAGTCCTCCCGTTACCAAGTACTCCCTCTGGAGTCCGGCTTAATACTAACCCTGTAAGTGGATAGCAAAAATGGCCCTGTCGTTATCTGTCCTTTGTTGTTGTCCTAGTAAAGTCTACTCGTCAAATATATATTTTTTTTAGATGTGTGTAAAATTGGCTGGAAATATAAACATACAATAAACAATGTATTTAGTAATATTAAAGACAGGGTTAAAGCTTCAAGTTCAAAATATAATATTTATAAAATCAACTGCAATGACTGTAACAAATGTTATATTGGGGAATCTGTGCAATTATTAGGTAAAAGAATTATACAACACGTAATGAGCATTGACACACAAGAAAACGGTACAGCATTGACGGATCATGCAATAACAAAAAAACACAGTTTCAATTTCAAAGAATTCAAAATATTAAATAAAGAAAGAAATACCCTGCAAAGAAAAATAAAAGAAAATATTTATATTTTAAAAAATTCGAAAATAGCAGTGAATAAATGAACTGATCTGAAAAATGTTCACCAAATTTTCTATGGAATAATAGATTAATACCCAAAAATTTAAAAAAAATATATTTGACGAGTAGACTTTACTAGGACAACACCATTTTCCATGGCTATAAGTGGATAGCCATTTTGGCTATCCACTTATAGGGTTAGTATTAAGCCGGACTCCAGAGGGAGTACTTGGTAACGGGAGGACTTCCTTGCAAGGTAGGACTCAACACCTTTTATAAAAAATATGTAATTTAGCTATAATTATTGCAATATTTAGGGTAGGGGTAACATTTAATGAGCATGATAATGTTTTAATGCATTTTGTGGAACAGTTCAAAGACCGTATTGATAGTTTTAATATAGTAGAAAAAAGGTTGGTGTGGATGTTCAAAAAATTATATTTTGTTGTAGAAGTGCCCCTGAGGAGGTGCGAAGATAAGATGCACGAAACATGTCGGGCCCAATAAATAAAGTGGTGTAATAAAGGAAGACTGCTTTAATGACCCCATGCCTCCTAGGATAAAAAAGAATTTTGATATTTTGGGTCATCTAAAAGAATAAATAATACATATATATATATATATATATATATATATATATATATATATATATATATATACAAATTTGAGCCACTGTTATTCTCGGTCTCTAGGGGTTCTGAAACGCAAAATTTTCTAGTCGGCACTTCCGGATTGTTTCATGAGATCAACCTTATAAGTGGGGTTCCTCCCTATGAAGGGAGGGAGGAACCGCGCTAAAAATAAAGACATCACGAGAATAACAGATCTATCATCAAGTAATATTATTAGATCTTAAAAAGAATGACAAAGCATCTAGAAATAGGAATCTCAGTGTTCGAGGAAGTATGCAAAAATTATAGTTTTTTGGTTAATAATGGAAATATTATTGTACGCCATTGTTAAGATATTGTTGATCTACCAAATAGAACTTCATTGGCAAATACTAATTATTACCATGGAACATGCGATGTATCCACTAAGCAAAAATAGGGCGCAAACTGGATTAAACTAATCATACGAGCAACAATTGTTGTGTTATCCGGGACAATAAAAAAAAAAAAAAAAAAAAAAGCTAGAAGAGGTGAAAGCTGCTGCACTCTATTCTGTCATAGTAGAATTTCCTTAGTAGTTGCCCCTATGTGTCTACTGGATACCGCACTTTCCCTAGAGTTAAAAAAATCCTTTTATATTTGGATAAGGTTCATCTTTTTTTGTTCAAACCTCTTCTTGTAATTCATAACTATAGTTTAGTGACATCAAATTTGCACTGCAACATTATTTAAAAAAAAACTAAAATCAGTACTTTAATAGGGTAAATAAGAAGAGGGTGATAGATATTGAGCCAGGCATCTAGTCTGTGCCACGGCTCTGGCTGTTGTTAAGTGAACATTTTTATGTACCTCTGAAAGGTGGAGAGTCTATAGAAACTGCTTGGAGTCCCTAAATAAATACTACTTAAGGCGAAAGGGGGCAGCACTTTAGTGTGTTTCTGAGAAAACATATTGCACTACTATCGGGTGTTTTGTTTCCCCCTCATATTTTAAAGAAAAAGGTGATTTGATATTTATTTCAAAATATGCATAAGTATAGATGGAATGGTTGGGATTCGGCTAAAAAAACCTCAATATGATTTTTGTTAAAAAAAATCTATATTTTGGACGTTTCGGCTACTCATTGGTAGCCTTTATCAGCTAAAATGACAAAAAAAGAAAACAGAATTTAATATAGAAACAAAAAAACTTATTATAAAAGAGCAATTTCGTCTTAAATTCTTAGAATGAGTAGAATGAAAATCAATAGAAACATAACAGAAAAAGAAGAAAAAAAGGGACTATTTTACTGAAGTTTATATAAGTAAATAGGTACAATAATTGATTTTAATAGTAATTTGTAGCATTAATTGATTTGACAAAGAAATAAGAAACTACAAACCAATGAAAACTATAGTAGCTAATAGTAACATTAATTAATTTTACAAAGAAATAAGATACTACATACCAATGGAAATGCCGGGAGGCAGAGGAAGACCAAGGTTGACAGTTAAGTGATCATTGTGAAAGTGTCTAAGAAAAAAGGAATCTACTGGGGTATATGAAACTGAAAACAAAGCAGGTGGTGGGAGAATGTGGTCGGTAAGGGATAAAATGTCATAAACAGGCCTTTGATCCCTTACCGACCACCTTCTCCCACCACCTGCTTTGTTTTCAGTTTCATATATCCCAGTAGATTCCTTTTTTCTTAGACACTTTCACAATGGTCACTTAACTGTCAACCTTGGTCTTCCTCTGCCTCCCGACATTTCCATTGGTATGTAGTATCTTATTTCTTTGTAAAATTAATTAATGTTACTATTAGCTACTATAGTTTTCATTGGTTTGTAGTTTCTTATTTCTTTATAAAATTAATTAATGTTACTAATTACTATTAAAATCAATTATTGTACCTATTTACTTATATAAACTTCAGTAAAATAGCCCCTTTTTTTCTTCTTTTTCTGTTATGTTTCTATTGATTTTCATTCTACTCATTCTAAGAATTTAAGACGAAATTGCTCTTTTATAATAAGTTAATTGTATTTATAGTTCTGTTACTTATCACAATTATAATTTTTTTTGTTTCTGTATTAATTTCTGTTTTTTTTTTGTCATTTTAGCTGACGAAGGCTACCAATGAGTAGCCGAAACGTCCAAAATATCGATTTTTTTTTAACAAAAATCATATTGAGGTGTTTTTAGCCGAATCCCAACCATTTCATCCTTACTTATCACCTCGACGGCTAACTATCTAATCATCATGATGAAAATATGCATATGTTTTTTGTTATTATGAGGACAATGACAGAAAATAAGTTTAAATTTTTTCAAACATTTTTTATCCACATTTTAAATTTAAAAATTTAAATTTTGAATGTGTTCACAAATTTCAATTGAGCCAAACTATAAAAGAAAAAATTAGAATCCAACAGTTTTTATATTTTACATCAATGCATTTGTTCCAATGGAAACAGAAAATTCTGATATCAAATATGTATTGACCATCCGCTTCTGCTTAAGATAAGAAGTGGTATTAGGTTGAGGAGGATAGGCTTCTCATACCAGTTAAAAACATTCACACCACCCGAGGGTCTTTTTATTTTCATCTATACTCCCCCTTACATGTGTCACTTATTCGATTTATTATTATAAAGTTATAAAAATTATATCTAGCATTTTAGGCCAAGTTCAACCTTTTCCAATTCAAATTCAACCCTTTAAAAGCTTAAAAGACCAAGTTTCTCTCCCCTCGCAGGCAGACCAAAGTCTAATGACTTCAAACAATGTAGTTTTGGCTCTCCCTGCAGTCTGAATGCTAACTATTTCTTCTTGTTTTTGACACTGTTCCAACCGCTATAATCACCCAAATTTAAAACCATGTAAGAGAACAGGACTGCTGCACTAGTTGTTAATGTAAAGGGTGTGCCCTTTGTTTAAATATTACATGATTTTTTCCCCACTACATCTATAGATTTTCTAATCTCCTTACCTTGTTTGTGTAAGTGAAATGTGTGATGCTACCAGTATAGATTTCGATATCCAAAATGTATCCCGTTTTGCAAACACACAACACTAAAGGTTTTATCCCAAAAATGGCTGCTTTTTGAGTGGATAAAAGAAAGCCTAGCCTTGAATAAATAAAGGCTTTCTTCTGTACACAGATTTTAAAAAGAGTAAATTGCTTCACAAAATTTACTTTTTAAATGGTTCACCACTTGAGAGTGGATGTGTAAGCTCTCCTAAAATTTGTTCTTCCCCAAATTAGCCCCAATCTCTTCTCAAAGGATGAACTTAGAAACGGCAGATTTTTAAGTTTAAGGATAGAGGTTCTTCTGGGCCTGTCAATAATTTTTTTCCCCTGTAGGAGGTAATTTATTCCAAATATAATATAATCCTTTAAGTGAAAATCTCGAGTCCACAAGAAAAGAGAAAAAATATGCCTTAAGTTTGGCTGAAGGACCTTTTAATCTGAAAAGCCTGGTATTCTGGAAGCTGAATGTATTTCTAGCATATTAAGAGAATCGTTAAGAACCTCTAATCTCAGTCTCAACTTTCTGATAAATGACTAAGTTTTGAGTGTTCGTCTCGATCTGCAGAGGTCTTCACAAACTAGCATAAAAACTGCAAATCTACAAGGAAATACGAGGCGTGTTTTTTAAGTAAATACCGTTTTGCCACACCACGACCAGAGTGCTGTGGTCGGCGTTCTGTGCAAGGGCATTGGGTATCTACATCTCTTGCCTTCACACTGAGGCTATTACAGTCTGATTCATCCTTGTTTACGTTGTTTACTGAGTGTTTAAGATGCCTCGGATAATCGTGAGTCCCGCTGACCGTGAAGTAAGTGCTGCTATAAGATTTCTAAGTGCTAAAGGCATAAAACCGATCGATATTCATCGTGAGATTTGTGCAGTTTATGGACAAAACATTATGAGTGATCGAATGGTGAGAAAGTGGGTGAGAGCATTTAAAGATGGCCGCACAAATGTGCATGATGAACAATGTAGTGGGCGTCCTTCAGTCGTTAATAAGAGTTTGGTGCAAGAAGTGGATAATAAGGTGAGAGAAAACAGACGCTTTACAATTTCCTCCTAGTGTGATGACTTTCCTAATGTTTTGCATAGTGTTTTGTATGGCATTGAGACCGAGCGCTTGTATTACCAAAAATTGTGCTCACATAGGGTACCGAAAATGTTGACAGATGTGCACAAAACCAAACGTTGAGGCAGTGCATTGACTTTCCATGAGCAGTACCGCAACGACGGTGATGATTTCTTAAGCTAAATTTTTACAGGCGAAGAAACATGGGTGGCCTACGTCACACCAAAATCAAAGCAACAGTCCATGGAATGGCGGCATTCACATTCACCCGGAAAAGTGAAGTTTTTGGAAACAATTTCTGCCCGGAAAATCATGTGCACAGTTTTTTGGGACAGAAAAGGATTATTGCTTGTCAAATTCCTGCCTTGTAATGAGACAAACAATGCAGCAGCTTATTGTGAGACATTAAAAATTCTGTGCTGTTCAATCCAGAACAAAAGACATGGCAAGTTGAGCAAGAGCATTTTATTATGTTATGACTAGTGCCTCATTATTGAAGGAAATTATGTAGAAAAGTAGATTAAGGTACAGGCTTTCATGTAATAATAAAATTATTGAGATATCTTTGCACGTTTTTTTTTTAATTTCAAAACGGTACTTACTTAAAAAACACTCCTCGTAATTGGTCAGATAGAATATATATAACACATATCCTTAAAAATTATTTTTGAGGAGTGAGGGATTCTTTACATCCATGTGCAAACTAATCAGGTACATGGAATAATCTATTATTGTATCATCCCAGGAAGATGCTATTTAAGAATGACATCATAAAATTTAAGATATAACATATATTAGAGTAACACTGTACTAGTTTGCGTGAATCAGTGTATTTATTTATTTATGAAAAGGGTTATGGGGTTTTTTTTCATAAGGTTAAAGTATTTCTTTTATTCTTCATTATTTATTTATATATAGCTCGACATATGTTTCATTGATCATATTTCTGTATTATTCATCCTTTGTTTTTGTATAGTGTTTATTATATCTTTTATGACCCATTAAGTGTCCTTTCATCATTTCTCCTTCCTCTCTCATCTCTTCCCAACTACCATATCCACACAATCCCTCGATATTCACTCCCTTCTTAGTTTTATTATTTAATGGTATTTTTTATTATTTAATTTTATGTGCGTAGCTTTCAAGAATTTTGGTTTTTAATCAGGATTTTTAAATTTGTAGAAAAATGGATTAAAAGATAAATATTATTTTTTTCTTGTTCGACAGATCATGTTGCTTCTTGAAAATATTAATATACTAAATTATGTCTTTCTAACATATAAGTGCAATGCCTGAAATTTCATTTTAAATATTTCCCCTATTTGTATATAATTATACTAAACAATTTTTATTTGTCTAGATGCTGTATTGTTTTTGTTATGGCAGTATATGTGCTAAGCAACGATAATAGATGGGGCAATCTAAAGACATTTCTTGGGCTTTGGTGCTGTGTTTGGTTTTATGTTTTGATTCTATATTTATATTCCTAGTAAGTATAATTGCTCATAATTTTAGTTTTTAGTTCTTTTCTGAATCATTTTTATATGTAAAGCCCTTGAGGCTGCACTATAAACTGAATTATAATAAGAAAGTATATAATGCAATAAATAAATAAATGTATTAGCTAACCAAAATAACATGAGTTTTGACCTCACCTCGTGCAGATATACTTTTTTAGTGCCACAGTCCGAAGCTTCTTACCAATGAAAGCAGCGTATTCTGACACTCCCTCCCAGTTCTCGCTATTAGCCAGGATTAGGCTGACCAGATTTTCTGGTTTCAAGGGCTCATCTAGTTTTCTGTCTAATTCGATTTTTTCAGTGGACAATATCAGGCATTCGAAGAACACATGTTCCACAGTCTCATCTTTTGGGGCGCACGTTGGGCATGACGCTTCCTCATATAACTTAAATCGAGTTAGATATGCTCTGAAACAGCCATGCCCAGTTAGCATTTAAGTTAGATAAAAATCTATGTCACCATGCTTCCTTTTACTTTTCCCTCTTTTGATGTGAGAAATTTATTTATGTGTCCATCGCCCCGATGTTGATGCATCACATCTTTGCCAGCTCTCCATTGCCATGTTCTTTTCCTCTTTTTCAGCAATCTTCCAGTAGGCGTCTGGGTTTCCTCTTTTTCATTGATAGATCCTATTACGTTCCTCTGCCAAAAGGTCAAATGGAGACATATCTGCGACAACACACTCTGCATCTTAAGAAACTGTATGGAACGCTCGGCAGACATGTAAAACACTTCGACAATAAATACTAATGCAACTTCGCATGTATGCATTTCATGACATTGTGCTCGACCAAACAGAAGCTGTATACAGCAAGGTAGCGCTAGTGATTGTTGCCATCAGTCCTCTTCAATTTTGTCCTGATCCACCAATGTTTGGCACTATCCAAGCCAGAGCCTCTGTAGCACATGCTGATTTACTACTGATCATCTTCAAATGTTCCTCAAAACACAATCTCGCATCAATCTGCATGCCAAGATATCTGATGGATGACTGGGAAAAGATGACAAGTTTTCCTACTTTTATAGTGATGGACTTCATGACATTCTGGCTTGTAACTAATTGTGCCTCGGTTATATGTTCTGCAAGCTTTAGACCTACTGTTGAATGATTGTGACAGCCTTATTCTCATCATAGGAATTTTCTTCCAGGAGCTTTCCACAAACTATTATCGCAAGATCATCTGAAAACCCATCAAAGTCGTTTCCTCTGGCATAGGAAGTCTGAGTGCTGTGTCATAAATCACATTCCACAGCAAAGGACCTAAAACTGAACCCTGAGGAATCCTGCCTGTAATCTTATAGGTTTTTGAGCCGTCATCTGTTTCGTATCCTGGGTATCTTTCAGAGAAGTAGATCTTGATAATCCGCAGGAGATATTGTGGGACTTCCATTTTTTCAATCCATCCATATTACAATCCCACCTTGCTGAATTGAAAGCATTCTTTACGTCCAAGGTTATTATAGCACAATACCTTTTGCTCCTTCTTCTCCACCTCTTACCTCCAATGGCTTCCCGGGCGGTTTTTATCACAAGCATGTCAATTGCAGAAAAACGAGTGGCACCTCAAGAACGTGAGCATCAAGATCTACAAGAAACGCTGTACAGATCTCTTCGGACAATTTCGTCGTAGACAAGTGATATTTTTAGCAAAAAAATACAAAGCTCAATGTTTAAAATGGATTTTTTTTTTAAATTTTAATAATTTATGAAGTCCTTTAAATATTTATTATTAATCTTTTAAGGTGTATATTGAAGGCATTTATGTTTTATATTCTCATGTTAAAATGTGTGCCTATATATTTATTTAGATGTATTGAGACTCAGTTTAAAAGTCATTGAATACTTAAAAGATCAATTGAAGTTCTTTTTAATTTATTAGTTTTCCAAAAATCATCTGTACTATATAGCACATATTAATAACATTGTTTAGAAACTGACAGTAATATACTTATATGGCTCTATTAGGTATTGACTCCCTTTCCATCTATATTCGTATTATTTTTTGGTTTAATTTACTTTTCATTAATTGAGAAAGGGTTTCCCCAAAAATGTATATCTATATATTGATCATCTCATAATTTTTCCTGCAATTAGTAGTTTTTCTTATGGCGCACTGACATCAAGGCAATTATCGTCGAGCTATCTATAGTTTGGCACTCACCCTAAACACCCATTGGGAAGCACAGAATTTTTTTCAACGTGCCCTGGTATGAAAGAACTCAACCTGCTGCAGGCGGCACTCCAACCTGCATCTCCTACATGAGAATCGAATGTATTCCCAACTGGACCTTGGGGGGATCCCTGCAGAGAGAGAGAGAGAGAAAAACTTTATTTAAGAAAAGTTTGGTTGCCCAACTAAATTGGGTTGCTTCATAGACAACATAATCATCAACCCTTCAAATCTAGGTATTCCAATGGAAAACTAAAAAAGTATAAGAAAGAATATGTAAAACAACAACAAAAATTATATAAATGAAATAAAATGATGAAATTAGTTATAAAAATAAGGGGGGGGGCAATAAAATATTAATAGTAAATATACAAAAGAGATAAATAGTAATTAAAATGATAGGAGAAAATATGTGGTCAGACATATATGTGGTTCTGAATAATGGCGAGGGGGTCAATAAGAATTGATTCTGCTATTCTTCCTAGTATGTCCTCATTGATTCCTATTTCCTGGAAGATTGCTGCTGTTTCCTTGGGAATGGTGCCTCGAGAGCCGAACCATAGTCCTTTTACGGAGAACTCTCTTGTTTCATAGCTCTCCCGGAACTTTTCCTCATAGTAAGAGATGCACTTCTCGTAGATGTCTTGCTTCTCTCTGTTTATGTTTTGGCTTTGATTGTTATCATTGCTTTCATAACGAATCGTTGGGTCTAAGATTAGAGCCGTTTTGGTTTTCCGTTTGAAGGTAACGATGTCAGCATATCTTGTGGAGCATTCATCGTCGATGCTATATACCTCCTCGAAGCAGTCGTACCCATTATCTTTCATAAGCTCCATGAGTGTGTGCTTCACGTTATTATGGCTACGTGTAACCAGAAGCATGTTATGGTTGCAACTTCCCAGCACATGTACTGGCATTTCTTTCTCTTTGCCGCATCTGCGACAAAGGAGACCAACATCCTTTGGTTCACTGCTAATGCTAGGAATAGCTCAAAGCGGTGCATAGTTAACATTAATTTGTAATGCATTTATCCATTTGGAGCCCGATAAAACTTCTCTGTTGTAAATGAACTTATTTGCCTTTGGATAGTCTTTGAAGTGTCGGACTCCAATGCCCTGCCACTTCGAGCTAGCCCATTCATTGAAAGAGTTTTCTCTCAAGGCCTGCCTTAGCTTCTTTATGTTCTGCATGTGGCTGATATCTTCTTTTGGAATTTTGAGTCTTTGGGCACATTCGAACGACTCCTTAGTGTAATCAAAAAGATATTGAAATAATTCGTAAGAAACACCGTAGAGCTTTTGAGCAGTAAACCAATGCTGCAACGGAGCTTCCCAGTGGCTTCGAAGCAAGCCAAGTCCCCTGTATCGACGAGGTGCATACAGCATACCATTGCAAGCATTGGCAGGCTGACCTATTATTGCCTTTACGCTCCTTCGAATTATGACATCCACACCTTCCAACAAGGACTAAGGAAGTTTAATGAGAGGCACTGTTTGGAATGTATAGGCGAGGCAAAGCAAAATATACTGATTAATGATATTCAGTTTTTGATCGGGCTTTTACAGATTTGAGGAGGTCAGTAGCTCAAAATTGCTTGTCAATGTGCGTACTGAATCTTCTTTAAAAGCAATTTCTGAATCGAACGAACATCCTAAATATTTTATTTTTTCACTGCCACTGATCGAAGTAATATTTTTCCCGTTTTCAAGAGTGAGCTCGTCCTTACAGAGAACTCCCTTCTCAACAATTATTGCAGTGCTTTTGCTTGGGTTTATGCACAAGCCAATTTCTTTAAACGTCCAAACGATTACGTCAACTACCCTTTCTGCTGATTTGTTCTTACATGCCGTTACTGCTTGATCATCAGCAAATCCTGTCAGGATGACCCTATCAATACTTTCCTTTACCTCATAGCCAGTTAGCAAATTGCGGGTCACAAATTTCTCTATATAGGTGATCTATGGCTGTAATAAAGGGGGTGGGTGACAGTGGGCCTCCTTGAGGAACTCCTCGTTTGACATTGATGAAACCTGTTTTATTTATTCCCACTTGGATTTGGATTGAGTTGTTTGACAGCAACGAAGAGATTATATTTTTAAGGTCAGGCGATACTCCTCTGCCTTCCAAACTTTTCACTATGTGGGCATGGCCTATGTTGTCAAATGCTCCAGTGACGTCTAAAAATGAAACAGTACAATCATCCTTTCTTCTTTTGCTTGTTTTCAAAACGCCGTTGATGATGCGCACATTGACACGAGCACCAGGCAACCCTCTTATGAATCCCCCCTGATTCTTGTGGAATGTAATTTGTAGCCTGAGTTCATGATCCAGCACTTTTTCTATTATTCGACAGACCACGGAGTAGACTGTAATCCGCCTCCATGAGGATATGTCACAAGCTAATCCTTTGCCTTTATAGATACATACAGTACGCCCTTGCCTTAATGAATCAGGGACATATGACGTTTTTAGTAAAATCTCCGTAATGTACTTTAAGACATGAGATACATCGACCGTCTTTAATGTCCTTACTAAAACGCCGTCAGGACCAGGAGATGTATCCAAAGACATCGACTTTATAGCTCTATGGACTGTCTTTAAATCAATTTTGGTTAAGTTAGGGTTAGATAATATGTTCTCATATGTTGATTTAACCTGTGAGTTGCTTTTACCTAAAACATTTTGATAATGTTCTTCCAGCTCTTTTATTTTTATAGGACATTGCTGGGGAGCATCGGCATTCTTTATATGCTGCATCACCTTCTTTCGCCTGTTTTAGTAATTATATTGCGCGACTTCATAGTCATATTGCTCCCTACGTTTTGCTCGAGCTGCTTTATTGGATCTTTGTGGGTTCGATCTTTTGCTGGTGCCCTTATTTTTTGCTTGATTTCCTTTTTTCTTTCTCATTTTATAATATCTGGCTGGATGTTTTGGCCCAGGTAGGAGACTATACTAACCGTGGGTTCCCCTAGTGATGATTCCAGGAATCTTGACTTCAGGAATGCACTCATCCAAACCTCGGTCCTGTGTAGTCTAAGCCTGTGTACTGATTGATTATTAGCCTGGATTGAGATCCTATCAAAGGCTCGCTCTATAAAAATGAAAGTACCAAGCATCATGACCTGTCGTTTCAATGTTCTCTCTATCCTACTCGTGAGGTATTCTAGAATCTCTTCGCATGATCTATCTTCCCTATAAGCGAATTGGAAGTGTTAAAGTGGAGTCACCTTTAAGGCAGCCCCATGAATGTATTTAACTATCAATTTCTCCAAAACCTTAACGAGGAAGGACTAAAAACAGATTGTTCTAAGTGCTTTAGTGTCACTCGACGTATTTCTACCCAGCTTGGGAGTGAAGCAAACCCTTGCAACTCCTAAATAAGCTAAGAAGATATGCCACTTTTTTAAGAGGGCAGGAAAAATGCCATCAGGTCCATCTATAATGCCATATCGCCTATCTATGACTCCCAGGTTTGATGAGACTTTCTGCAAGGTTCTACCTTTCCTTGCAATTATCCCTTTTGTAACTGTCCCTTGAGGTAGATAAGGCTAGTATTTGCCTTGAATCTATGCATATCCTAGAAAATGGGTTCTTATGAGCCTGTCTAGGTCATCCTTGCAGGGAGTCAAGACCCAGTGCTCCCAAGATGTCAAGGATTTTCTTTGAAATTACCACTCGAAGAGGTATTCTCATGGTCAAGAGACTGTATAATTAAGAATGTCACCTTTAGGTTTATCCATTTTAGCGCGGTTCCTCCCTCCCCCATAGGGAGGTACCCTGCTTATAAGGTTGATCTCACGACGCAATCCGGAAGTGCCGACTAGAAAATTTTGCGTTCCAGAACACCTAGAGAACGAAAATAACGGTGGTTAAAATTTGTATGTATATATATATATATATATATATATATATATATATATATATATATATATATATATGTCTGTTCGCCGCCCTGACAGCTCAAAAATGGTCCGATTTTAATGAAATTTCGTACAAAAATCTTTTGCCTAATTTGAAAGCTCAAGTTCGTTAACCAGCAGAATCCGCCCGCCGGAACATCGTTTTGGAGCGAATGTCGCGCGAAAAAAATCGTTCTGCTTACTTCATATGCTTGTAAGTACTCGTTTTATAGGCTTCTTGGCATAAGGAAACGAATGAAACCATATTTAAAGCGATACCTTTAACCGTTTTCGAGAAAATTGGAAAAATAGTTGTTGAATACCGTTTTTGGTTTGGGTACTTAGAATCATGGGATTTAGTTGAAACATTTTCTGCATGTTCATCTTTCATCAAAACTAATATGTTAAAATTTTTCTTGTGTTTGGAGTTAAGGAAGGGTTAGTATAAAATATTTTATTAACAGATATGAAAAGTTTTGGTAACTTTGTATGCTTTCCTTAATATCTCGAAAACGGTTGAGAATCTTGGGAAACGGAAGATTACCATTAGAAAGCTTACTAAATGCTCTACAAAAAAGGTTTTGAAGAATGTTTTGATTAGGCGATATCAATCGAAGAAATAAGTGCTTAAAACTTTAAAGTAATTGATTTCGCTTATTCGAACTGTTCTTTTTGTCTGTTTTTATTCCTTGTTATTTTTTAATTGCTTATAGTTGGATAATGTATTTGAAAATAAAACTGGTTAAGTAAAATAAGAAAAACAATATAATGTTAGAAATATGGCATTCCAAGATATAGCTTTTCAACTGCCTACCGGGGGCCTTCCTTGGGTTGGCCGACCCATCCAGGTAAGATCATAAAACAAGACCTTTCAAGAAATGTGGACCCAAAATAATAACTGCTTCTATTTTAATCACTCCAAATGAGACTAGGGATAAGAACGGAACCGCGCTAAGATGGTGCAGTTCCTGCAAGTCGGACTTTTTAATTATACTGTCAGCCTTAAAATGCACTAATGTTTAAGTTTAATAATAATATTGCATATTTCATATTATTCTTGGCACCTGATGATGGCACATATGTGTTAAAAGGCCTTGTGCAAAATAAAGAAATTTTGTGAGGAGACTATTTTTTTTACCTTCTGGAATTAAGTAACCTCACTACCGGAAAAAGTATATATATTGTTATGTTAATTTTATGTAGAGAATTTAATTTATTAGGCCACCAACGTGTGGCCTAATAAATAAGGAAAATGTCAAATAAGGGCTGGCCTAAAGGGAAACCAAATCCTGACAGATATTCCTCAAAAGCTAATTATTGAAGTTGAAAAAACACAAAACCACCACCCTAAATGTAAGACACCACATACAAATAACCCCCTTCCTAAGAAACTGTTAAATTAAAATAATGATTCTAATGACAGTTCAGATTCTGATACTGATACCGAAATTTCTTCAGGAGAAAGTGACGTTGATCTGTTTGATAAATGTCTTAAGTTATGTTGGAGACCAGCAACAATTTGAATATATGACTTGGAAAAAGGAAATTTTATTCTTATTGAAAATAAAAGTAAAAGGACTCTTACATATTTAGTCACAGAGGTCTATGGTATTAAATGTCCAATATTTGTAAAAACAAATTTTTAAGTGACAAGTTTATCAGAGAAGGTGAAAATTTGTATGATGTTGATGCTGAAGACATTCTGGCTAAACTCCCATACCCTACTATTGCTAGTGGATCTGCTGGACAGTGAAAACGTTTATCATTTGGAGTGTTTTTTCAGCATATAAATCTGGATAACATACTATCAATAATAGATTTTTTTATTATGCTTACATGCTTGTCCTAAATAAATTAAACTTACAATTATTTGCAATGTTACTGAATATATTTTTTGTCTACGCTGCTGTGTTGTTTTTACGTGATCAGAGGTACAACTACATGTGTACCTTTGACAACAGTATGATTATGAACCTTGAAAAAATTAAATATGATAAACAATACAATACTAATTACTATATATATGTATATATATATATATATATATATATATATATATATATATATAGAATTTAGCCTTAATATTCAAGGTAAGAAAAATTAAATTTTGAAAAGTGGTCAAAGGTACAATACCTTCCCCTATATATATATATTAAAATTTGCTCCATCAATTTTTTTCTTAACCTTGTAACGTCAATGTTTCTTATATGTACTTGCTGAATGTATCATTGTGTTGATATCATTAACAGGTTTTCCTCCTTACAGAGTGGGGGGAATCACATTAGAAAAAAATGTTAGCTGAAAAATCGGTATGTTTGGCTTTCAATCATTTGATATTTGTCTTGGAAGATGATGAAGTAAGAAGAATGATGATATGATATGATTTTATTATTTAAAAACCGATGATTTTAATCATGATTAATGATTTTATTATTAACAGGGTGGAGCTAGAAGTTGGCACAGTACTGTTATTAAGTCATCAAAATCAAGAAATGCTGCACCTTGTTCGTCGATCGAGTACACATTATGGACCAGTAGTTTTTTATCAAAATAACAATAGTTATAACAACCATCTTGTTCTACCACTTTCGCCAGTGCACCCCACAAATAAATAAAAATCAACTCATGTCATGTTATTTAATTTTTATCAATATTACATTATAAAATAAAGAAAATAGAAAAAACATTGTTTTGTTTTTTTAATATATATGTTTCAAATCATCATTTATCAAAAATCTGATCATCAGTGCAGCCACCAGAGCAACAATTCAATTTAGAGATTTGGGTATTTTTTTTTTTTTAATATATATGTTTAAAATCATCATTTATCAAAAATTATTTCATTAGTGCAGCCACCAGACCAACAATTCAATTTAGAGATTTGGGGAGCAGCCACCTTTAAGGTTATGTGAGTATACTACTAGTAGTGCTAGACAGCACTGAGGTTTGTTTTATAATATAGGGTTATAAAACCCTAAATCATTTTTCAAAATTATTATTTATCTACTATTCCTTAATGCTAACAACTATTTACAATAAAGTCCTAAACCAACCACCAAACACTCCTATTGACTACGTGAATACAATCTAATCCCAGAAAAACTAGAGGAATTCATTTCGACAGGGTGGGTCACCTGACTGGAATGAGTGCCTAGCAATCTAGCCAAACAGGGGACAGAGCAGGATCAACCTAATGTGGCACTCACCCTGAACAGAGCTAAAAACACTTTCGTTTTATTAGGTAGTGCATGAGTACAGCGATAAAATTTATACAACAGCAACTCCAATACATGCACTTTTATATAAAACTAAGCGGGGACCATAGCTTAATAATGCTTTTCCCCTACTTCAAATAAACTAGAGATAATTGATTTCCATTTCAAATATCTTTACAACCTGAATGATCCAAGCCCATGTTACATTTTGGCAATCAAAAAATATCTTTTAAAACCTACATATATACATGCAGTGGCTGCTAAAGAGGGGGCTTAGCCCCCAAACTGAAGATTCACAATTTTCTTCGGTTAAGGTAAACAAATAAATTGTTTAGGGAAATTACTTGTAATAAGTTCTAATTAATGTATGTTCTGCGACGATGCTCTTTCAATCAGATTAGCTGCTTCTATTCCCATAAGCTCAGCCGCGTGCAAAAGAAGTTTGTCTGCTATGATGAAGATCAAAAACTGGTTGAGAACTTCAATTCTGCAAGAGAAATTCTCCAACTTATCGTTGTTGTACATAGAGAAGAAAATACTAAGAAAAAAATTCAAATTCAGGATATTGTAGAATGGTTCTCTATGAAGAAGAGAAAATTACACTTGACTTGCACTTTGTTTTACTTTTTGAAAATTCATGAAAATAGCAAATATTTTAATTTAAAATTTTGTTAAATAACTATTTTGAATTTTGTTAAAAGTTAAATAAACATTTTTTCTTGGGTTCTCATGTTTTTTTTCTCTTTCCACCTTTAAATTTGTGTAATCCCATGTTAATGTTAATCACTAATCTTTTTTTAATTTTCAAAAAAGATATATAACTTAGACGATAATTCTAAAAAATTCAGGTAGATTTTGTTCTTGAGGGGGCGAGATTAGCTCAGTGGTAGAGCACTGGACTAATAAGTTGGAGGTCCTGAGTTCAAATCCCGAGCAAGCACTAAAGATTTTTTCTTCCATTGTCTTCGTTCTTGGGTTGAATTCGGCCTCCCTGACCTTCCCTAGGCCAACCTAGCCTTTAATTAATTCAATAATGGGTACCTTGGGTGCTAATGACTCTAGCAGTCGAAGCAGCCAAGGGGAAAATCAGGCGGCCGGAGCATAGTACTGACCACACTATCTCCCTAGTGTGCTGTAGGGTCATGAATCAGATACCTTTATAGTATCTGCCCCTCAGGGCCTGTTACGGGACTGATTTTTTTTTTTTTTTTTTTTTTTTTTTGTTCTTGAAAAGCAAGTCTAAATTAGTCGAGCTTACAATTAATAGAATAAAAAATTGGTTAGCCTACTATAATGCTTTCCAGGTGCCTGGTTATAAAATGTTGATTCTACACCCCAGGCACGTCAGTAAGCCCATACTAAATTAGCCCCCCCCCCCCTCCCAGTAATGTTTGTCTAGAGCTGCCTATCTATACATGAGACTTCCTGGCTAAAAGGGTATTAGCTCATAATAAAATCCAAGGTGAGGAATAACCCTTCAATGTTCAACATATACTTTTATTATATAATTTCGATGTTTTGTACTACTCGTCCGTCTTCAGGAGTACCTTTTTTGGTTAATAGGTTAACAGAATGCTTGTCTTCTTCTTTATTAATAACTTCTAACAATACTCCTTTGAAATATGAAATTAATGTCATTATCTTTACCTACTAATAAAAGATTATCTACATGAATGACTAATTTAACAGAGTTTTTAATGTATAAACAAAAATCATAATTTGAACGCTGAAATTCTAAGCTTAATAAATATTCATTTAATTTAGTGTTCCAATTCTTTGGACTTTGCCTTAAGCCGTATAAAGAGCGATTTAATTTTAAAACCTTTTTATTACTGACATTCAGACCTTCTGGAATTTTAACGAATATCTCTGTGCCTATTTCACCATGAAGGAAAGCTGATGTATGTCAAGTTGGCAAATTTTCAAGTTTTCCATAACTGATTGTGCTAAAATCATTTTTACCATAGAAGAACGAGCAACTGGGTCATACAGATTACTAACAATGCAGTTATTTTCTTCTTGAAATCCCCTCCCTACTAGTCGAGCCTTTTTTGTCCCATCAGTTTTGGTTATAAAAACCCACTTTAGATCAATTGCCTTTCTATCTTGAGGGAGGTCTGTTATCGGCCATGTGTTTAGTTCTTCCAAAGACTTAAGTTCTTTATTAATTGCTAACTGCCATTCTTTATCACTCCAAGCCTCTTTAAAAGTTGATCCTAATACTTTTAAAGATTCTGTCTGAAGAAATGTAGAATAATAAATTTCATAATTTTGCAGTTTTTCAGGAAATTTCACCAGTCTTCCACTTCTAGTGGTAGTAGCTGATCCTCTTTCTTCATCTTCATCTAAATTATTTTCTTTAATATTATCTACTTTAGGCAATGTCTCCTCCTCAACGTTAACATTAGTCTCTTCATAATAGATTTCATTATCATTTTCCAATGGATACTGTGCTACTTCATTACAAATCTTTTCATCCTTTTTTGAAGAATGAGTTATAGAGTTGCTTCTATTTTCCAAAAATACAACATTTCTGGTGAAAATAATTTCTTTAGTACCAGGAATAATACATTTGTACCCTTCGACATTATTACCATAACCTATAAAGATCAATTTCTGAGATTTAGGATCCCATTTCTTTCTTTTTTGTGTGGGCATGTGTGACATAACTTGGCTACCAAAAACTCTTAGGTGTGATATATTAGGTGCACTAGCAGACCAAACTTCAAATGGTGTCTTTTCTTTTAAAACTGATAAAGGAGATCTATTGATAAGATAAACTGCTGTATTCACAGCTTCTGTCCAATATTCTTTAGGAAGACCAGAGTCAAATAATAAACAACGAGCCTTTTCTACTATTGTTCTGTTTGCTCTTTCTGCGACTCCATTTTGTTCCAGTGTATTATACCACATTCTGAAAAATTGTTTTTGAATTCTTGGTTTACATATTCAATACCTGGTTGTTATGTGATAAGAAGTAAGCAAACATCTTTCTAGAACAATCATCAATTAAAGTAAAAATATATTTCCTTCACCAATAGATGTTTGTTCCATAGGCCCCATTAGATCAGTATGAATTAGATTTAATATTTTTCTTGATTTCTTTGTACTGCTAGCAAAAGGTAATTTACTTTGTTTCCCTTTAAGGCAAATTTCACAAGGATTATCAGATATTTTGATATAAATTTTGTATAAATTCTAACAAAAGGTCTTGATTTATGATCTTACCTGTGTGGCTAGGCCAACCCCAGAAAGGCCCCCGCATAGAGGTAGTTGAATATAGTCAAGTTCTTCGCATCCAACTATAAGCAATTACAAAATAACAAGGAATAAAAACAGACAAAAAGAACCGTTCGAATAAACGAAATCAATTACTTGAAAGTTTTAGAGCATTTAGTAAGCTTTCCAATTGTAAACTTCCGCTTACCAAGATTCTCAACCAATGTATATATATATATATATATGTGTGTGTGTGTGTGTGTGTTATGATGTTATTTTTCGTCGCTGGGATCATCTTTTTAGGTGGAACAGATTTTTCTCCAGTGGTGTTACTCCTCCTTTAATTCTTCCAGGAAGATATATATTATATATATATATATATATATATATATATATATATATATATACACACATAACTCCGCCAGTGGGTGTAGTGTTGCTACCACTAGTGATGCTAGGGGAACCACTGCCAGTCCCAAGCCTGAATAAAGGATGAGAGTTGAGCGTAGGCGATGGGCGACCTCACCTCTATAAAAAAAAAGGGTAGTTCAGAACCTGCCGGAAGGTGAAGGATATCGAAGATTTACAAGAATGGTGAAGGTTAATAATACAAATTTAGTCCCCGGAGGGAAACTTTGGATACGGGGGGGGGGTCCCAACCAGCACCAAGTCTTGGGAAATATTCGAAAAGGAAGAAGAAGGTTAAGAATAGTCAAAAACATGGCCTAAAGATTGGGACGTGGAATGTCCTGAGTATATCGCAACCAGGTGCTAGTAGAGCTCTGAAGTTGGCGCTAGAGCAATATAATGTAGATGTGGTGGCTCTGCAAGAAATTCGATGGGGGATATTGATATGGTGTCACTTAATAAGTATTTGCTCATAAATAGTGGGTCTCAGGGAATTCAAAGAGGCACCGGGTTTATGATTAAGAAGAATATCCATATACATGACAGGATATGCAGAATCAGATTCGGCAATATATCATTGATCAGTGCCCACGCACCTTGTGAAGACGCAGAGGAACAAGATAAAGAGTCTTTTTATGCCCGCCTTTCCTTGGTATACGATGAGATACCACAGTATGATACCAAGATTGTACTGGGTGATTTCAATGCACAGATCGGCAAGGAAGAAATATATAGACCCACTGTTGGGCAGTATAGCGCATGAAATGAAAAAAACTCGAGGAGATGCAAATCAAGGGGAGGTGGGCTCAGTATTTCAACGAGATACTGAATACCGGGGCAGGTCACATGCCAACACCTCAGACGTACCAAGCAGACAATAATGAGGATGTTCCACCGGACAGAGACGAAATTATTGAAATAATCTTATCCCTAAAAAATAATAAGTCACCAGGGCCCGATGAAATGCCGGCAGAATTATTTAAATACGCCGGGGCAGACATCTGGGAGGAAGTATTTCAGGTGATATGGGATATATGGACAGAAGAAAAAATGCCAGCTGAGTGGGGAGAGGCTATTATTGTCCCTATACACAAAAAAGTAGATAAGCTTAAATTTGAAAATAGCGCTTCTCCCAACGATCTACAAAATCTTGTCGGTGGCAATATAACGGCGGTTAATGGAGAGGAGTGAACGACTACTGGGAGAATATCAGAGTGGATTTTGCCCGGGAAGGTCGCCTATAGATCGTTTGTTTTCCATTAGACAGATTTTGGAGAAAACGTATGAATATAACATTGATCTTCACCACCTCTTCATTGACTTCCTACAGGCTTATGACAGTGTTGATAGAGGAAAGTTGCCACAGGCATTACAATCACTGGGAATACCTGGGAAGCTAATAAGATTGACGAGGATGACTCTGGAAGGAACAAAATGTAAGGTCAAACCCAGAGTAGGCGTCTCTGATAGCTTCGAGGTAAACAGTGGCTTAAGACAAGGGACCCATTATCACCTTTATTATTCAATCTCGCCCTTGAAGTTGCCATCTGAAAGAAAAGGATAAACCCAGGGGGCACCATTTACAATAGGCTCACTCAGCACATGGCGTATGCTGATGATGTGGTAATTACAGGGAGGACCACAGCAGCTTTGGCCGGTGCTCGTGCAGCGCAAGCCTTAGGACTCGCTATAAATAAAGGAAAGACCAAATATATGAAGACCTCGAGACAGACCAGAGAACGAGAAGGGGCTGTGGATTTGGGCGAGGACACGTACCGTAGCTGTAGCCCATTTAAATACCTGGGGGGAGTAGTAACGGAACAATAACCTGGAAGTGGAGGTTAAGGGCCGAATGGTGGAAGGAAACAGATGTTTCTATGCCTTGCAAAAAGCTCTCCGATACAAAAGTTTCTCCAGGAAAGCAAAGATATAAAACTGTGATTAGACTAGTTGTTGTGTACGGCAGCGAAACGTGGACTCTGGCCAAAGAAATGAGGAGAGGTCTACTGGTCTGGGAAAGAAGAGTCCTGAGGAAGATTTTTGGAGCCGTAAGAGAGCAGCACAGGTGGAGGGTCAGAAGCAATGCCGAGCTTACCGAAATGTATGGCGAGCCTGACATCCTGTATGTCATCAATAAAGGTAGACTACGGTGGTTGGGGCACGTGGAGAAAATGGAACCCTGTAGGTTACCTAAATTGATGCTATATGGTGCACCCGGGAGAAAAAGCAAGAGAGGCAGACCAAGACAGAGGTGAATTGATGACTTGGAAGAGGACTTGCGGACGCTAGGGATCCGAAATTGGAGGAACCTAGCAGCAAACCGCGTGGAATGGATCAGGATGGTGGCAGAGGCCCAGGGGAGTGCTACAAGGGCTGTAGCGCCCAATAGTGAGTGAGTGATATATATATATATATATATATATATATATATATATATATATATATATATATATATATATATTGTCTTCCGTATTCAGACATTTATTGACACCCGGAGATTTTGCTCACCGATTGACGGTCTGATATGAGGGTTTCCAAGGGAAATCGAAAATGAATCTCGACATCACCTGGTCTCTGTGAATATTTGTGGGAGCAAGCGTTCTCAGTTTCAGGAGTAAAACAGTTGAAGTTTTTCCAATTAATTGGAAAACCGTTTCTGACTTCAAACCATGGCTCAACTTGGAAATTATGAAAATATATGCTAACCCATGTGCCAAGAATTTACCGATATATATATATATATATATATATATATATATATATATATATATATATATATATATAGACACATACACACACAAATTTGAGCCGCCATTATTTTCATGACCTATGAAAATAATGGCCCCCGGAATAATTGTACCCGGGAAACTTTTAAATATTTTAGTGTATAAGGTGAGTTTTAAGGTCCTCTGGACACCTAGTAAACTGGGGTAAATATTGAAGAAATTTTTTATTTTTATAGACTTTTTTTTACACGGAACGTTCTTACCAAAGTGCCAAAATGAACTCATAACATTTTATTTTTAACTTAATAATTTTTCATTTTTGCTCCATTTCGGGGGGAGGGGGATGCAGCCCCACCCTTATATACGCCCATGTCAATGTGTTCTGAATCTAATAATTTTCTAGTCGGAATTTTTGGATTGCGTCATGAGGTCAACCTCAAAAACGAAGAAGCTAAAGAGCTTGCAATGATAATCCTATATGGTTCGCTTTAATTAAACTCACGAAATGATCATTATATTTAAGGTGACGGGTTTGGCACAATGGTAGTGATCTTGAATCATGCTCTAGAGCAAGGGTCTCCAAACTTTCCAGCCTTAGGGGCATACTGATTACTCCAGTAGGTTCCGAGGGCCAAAACCATATTATCATTGTTGCCGGTGGTAAAAAGTGAAATAGTCCACTGATGAAAAAAAAAAAGTCCGAAAAAGTACGCAACGTTTAAAAAAGGCTGCAAATCATACTAAAGTCCGCAAAACGGCAACACTGCATATTATTAATTTTCCTGTCATTATCTGTAATTTCTAAACTAATCGTAGAGTACGAGCCATGAGGAGTAATGTGACACGACATCTGGTGGACACAAGCGGAAATAGGTAGTACCTTCTATCGCTAACAGATGGCGCTAATAGCACGTACAGAATAATCTCGTTGGTTCGAGAAAGTTCTGGTGTCTTCCACTCACTTCTAGATGGCAGTAATTGGAATATATAAGAAGGCTAGTGGCGCAACCACAAGTCAGTTCCTATGACACTGTTGTGAAATACAATAGTGCGTACCTCCTTAAAACGTGTTTGTGCGTGTTTAAGTTTAAGACATCTTTGTAACAGTATTTTGATTTGAATTGTTGCTTTTGTGTGTGATTTAGTAGTATGGAAAAGAAGCGAAGAATTGATAGTGAATGCAGAAAATTCAAAGATCAGTGGAACATTCAGTATTTCGTAATTGGGTCCCGTAACAAGGCGCTATGTTTGATTTGCAATCAAAGCATAGCCGTTCTCAAGGAATATAACATTAAACGTCATTATGAAACACAACATTTTCAAAATTACTCAAAATATACAGGAAGTTTGCGGACAGAAAAATTCGAAGCTATAAAGCGCGGATTGAAATCGCAGCAATCTTCATTTACAAAACTCAAAACTGAACAAGAGGCTGCAACTCGTGCCAGCTTTCGTGTGGCTCTTGAAATTGCAAAACGTGGAAAACCATTTACCGATGGAGAAATGATCAAAGAATGCATAATTGCAGTAGCCGAAGAAATGTGCCCTGAAAAGGTAAATTTATTAAAAACTGACAGTATGTCAGCAAACACTGTGGCTCGAAGGGTAGAAAACATCGTTGAAAATATATCCTCTCAACTGTTCGACAAAAATGGACATGTTGAGTGGTTTTCTTTGGCCTTGGACGAGTCAACGGATGTGTCAGATACTGCTCAGGTGTTGATTTATATTCGAGGAGTAGATAAAAGCTATGAAGTGCATGAAGAACTTCTTGATATGTATAGTATTCATCGCACAACTACTGGTAGAGATATTTTTAAAGGAGTTGAAATGGCCATTAATCAAAAGAACCTTCGATGGAAAAACTTGAAATGTATTACAACTGATGGGGGCAAAAACATGAGTGGGAAAAATAAAGGAGTGGTCGCTCGTGTCAAAGGCTGTAGAAAATGACGGTGGTTCAAAACCATTAGTCTTACATTGTATCATTCATCAACAGTCTTTGTGCGGAAAATGTTTGGATATGTCTGAAGTTCTGAAACCAGTCAAATCAACTGTTAATTTTTTCAGATCTTTTGGGCTGAATCACCGACAATTCCGACAATTTATTGAAGAGATTGGAGAAAATGACTTACCTTATCATACTGCCGTACGTTGGCTTAGCTGTGGGAAAGTCCTTCAGCGCTTTTTTGAACTTCGAGCAGTGATCGAAATTTTTTTGAATGAAAAGCATCGCCCTCTTACTGAATTAAAAAACAACGCATGGCTGTGGAAGTTAGCATTCTATGTTGATTTGACAAAACATGTGAACGAACTGAATTTGAGATTGCAAGGAGAAAACCAGCATCTTCCTGATTTATACACTAATATCAAATCATTCCGGAAGAAATTGATACTGTTTCAATCACAACTACGAAGTAAATGTTTTTCACATTTTAAAACATGTGAAATATTCAGCCACACCACTGAGACTGAGTTTCCTATCGATTTTGCAATCGAAACTTTGAGTGCTTTGAAAATAAATTTTGATACTCTTTTCTCGGACTTTGATGCCATTGCGAATCAAATTAAGATTTTTCAGAATCCTTTTGATACTGACATTGAAATCCTAGCCCCGGAACTTCAAATGGAAATGATTGATCTACAGTGCAGTGATATAATTAAGAACAAATATCAAAACTCATCTTTGTTGGAATTTTAGAAGAGTCTTCCACTGACACAATTTGATAATTTGCATAAAATTGCTCGTGGGCTGTTTTCTGTTTTTGGTACTACTTATTTGTGTGAGAAGACCTTCTCCAAAATGAAGTACACAAAAAATGTTTACAGATCTAAATTAACTGATGAGCATCTTAAATCTCTTTACAAATTGGTACAAGTAAAATTACTCAACAACTACAAACTATTGTCAGTGGAAAATCTCAATTACATAAATCTCATTAGTATTTCATGTGTCATTATGCTTGTTATAAGTTATGTTTTTATTTAAAATGTTAGTTGGATTCATTTCAATAATTTGTTCGTTATTATATACTGAAGTTAAATTTTCTGCATATTATACATGGCTTTACTCATTACATTTCTGTGTTTCTTTATCCAACTTATCACAAAAACAATAACAATAAGCCTACAACAATGTTATGAGTAGTTAGCCCATGACCATATCAATGTAGATGTCATATTAATAATTATTCAACATAAAATTAGAATACTTCAGTAAACTAAATTTAATTTGCTATAAAAAATATGTTCTCTAAAAGGAGTTTTCAAGTATGCTAGCTCTCCACGGGCCGGACAAAATCTGTCCGCGGGCCGGATGTGGCCCTCGGGCCGTAGTTTGTACACCCCTGCTCTAGAGGATCTGGATTCGAAACTTGAGCGGGAGCTAAAGATTTTATCTTCTAGAATCATCGATCGAGGGTCGGAGTTTATGTCTCAGCCTTTAATGGGTAGGATACCTGTTTAGAGGAAAATCAGGCGGTAGGAGCAAAGAATGACCACACTATCTCACAAGTGTAAGGAATAGAATCGGATACCGCGAGAGTTATCTTCCTCTCTGTGCTCTTGCGGCCTGTTATGAGACAGGTTCGTATTTATTTATTTTTCTTTATTATATTTAAATTTGAAAATTCGTTTTGCATTTCCCATAATATTTTTAAAATTTTGTTGTATACATTTGATTTGCATTTCTCAAGTCATTTCTTGATCTGATATTCAAATAGCACTGGATAAACATTGCATGGTGTTTACATCTGATTGAGCAGCTTTAGACTCAGCAGGCAGGTTAGTACTTTTGACTTTAATGATTTATTTAAGGATTGCTTAAACCTTTTTTGTGAGTACCAAGTAAGTGTTATAATTGTACACAGCTTACATTGCAGAGCATTAAAGTAAACTAAATTCACAACATGTTTAATTTCTTTTGAATTATGCTTTTGAAGCTCAACTCATTACAATATGTACAATTATAACACTTATATTTTCAAAACGTTGGTTTCTCTTTTTCAACACTTTTTATCGCCTATCTCATGAACTACTTAACCAATTTTACTAAAATTTAAATAATATTTTTTGGGACATTATGAAAATTAGATTCCTCAGTTGAAATGATAGCTGTTCAAAAGTGTATAGCTAAGTAATAAAATGTTATCAATGCTAACATTGTAAGGAAATTTATAGTAAATTTATAATACGTTTAATTTGTTGTTAACCTAGGTAACTGGTGTATTACATTTTGGAAGCTCACTTTACAACAAAAACACAATTATAAAAATTGTTTCAGAACTGTAATAAATCATTTGGACAGAAAATAGTATACATTCTATTCTTTAAATCTTGTTTTTTGTAGTATTTCAGTTTTTAATATATACACTAGAAAATGTGATACGAGTCAGTCAAATAAATAATTTTCTTGTTTGAATTTAAAATTTACATCTTAAGATTAGAATCTTTTTAAGCTACTTTAATTACTTTTTAGAAAATACAACCTTATTGGCAGCTCATATGAAAGAATTTTGCTTTCATTCAGCATGCATTCATTTTCAATTCATTTGTTAAACTATTCTTCTTAATCTGTACAAATCTTACAGTTATTGTTACCTTCAAACATAAAATTATAGTGCCTTTAAAAGAAAGTTGATCAATGGTTGGTATTGCAAATACACAATATTGTAAGCTTTGTTTTCCTGGATGGAAAATCTGTATTTTTTTATAGATACAACATGGACTAAGGCTCCCCTAAAGGTAAGGCAAATATATTAAAATTTCAATAAAAAATACATTCCCATTGATATTAATGTAAATAATAATCTGAAATTAGGGTTCAGGTTTAAATGTATACAACAAACACCCAGTGCTAATGAACCTAGCAGTCGAAGCACCCATAAACAAACACCCTTTAGTCATTAGAGTTAATAAACCTATATCCATCCTCTACCTTTTATTCGTATATACCTTTTCGTTATATTCAGATGAGAAGCTTCCTTCAGTGTTCACAGTGGTCTGGCACTGTGTCGGTCTTCTTTGCATGGTTTTGTTGAGCCTTTGTTTTCGCCTAATGATTCTCTTATAGCTTCTCCTTCTCGGTAAGATTAATGAGGTGATAACTAACTTCTCACATTGTCTAATTCTTGAACTGAAATTAAATTCTCCCGTCGATTTTGAGATAACCTGTACAAGACATTTTATCTGCAACATTTTCATTTTTGTTCACATGATAGAAAGAAATTTCAAACTTATTGAGCACAATGATTGACATAGCTTTCTTAAAGTCTGCCTGTAATTTTTTAAGTGCCTCATCACGAAGGACCCAAATAAGATAATGTTGGAGAAAATTTTTCAGGCACATTGCTGAAGATTGATGCTCCTTTAATAATTGAAGTCTGCTTAATCACGTTTTTAGTGTTTTAAACATTAAGCATGGATAGTTACTGGCAATCAAAAACCTACTTTATCAAGTACCTGGCTCAATGAATTTAGCACAAGGGTCATTCCATGTCAAATCAACACACTTTTCGGACTTGATGTCTCAGATTTTCATGATTTTTGGTATACAGTAACATATCATAGACATATGAAAAAATGCCAAATTTCAGCTATGTAGCACAATTATTTTTTATGTTATTAATTTTTAAAGATTTAAATTTTTATGAAAAAGTGTCATATTTTGGTACCTTTAGATGCCTATAGGCTCCTCGCAACCAGTGATGAAATAAACCTGGGAGTGGCTTCATTTTAAAGCTATTGAATGGGGCTTTAATATGATATGCCACAAAGTAGTGGTTGCATAAAAAAAAAAAAAAAATGGAAATTTTAAATTCAAATCTTAAAATTTAAATTTCAGAAAAAGTGGCAATTTTAAAAATTTCAAAAAATTACCAAAAATGGGTTGTAATGTCTAAATACATATGGCAAAATTTTATCATGGGATCTGAATGGGATCAGGAGATACAGGGTTTCATAAATACACGTTTTGTCAAAAATACCAGAATTATTAGCGTTTCAGAAAATTTTGAATAGTTCATTGAATGAAATAAGCATTGGCTATTAGCTGTACATTTTTCTAATAGAGAAAGGTCACATAAACAGTGCCTAAAAAATACACATGTGTTGTAAGTAATTTACCAAATTAGTAAAATTATATTTTTTAATTACTAATTTTCTAAGCAGTGTGTAGGACACTAGAAAATTAATAAAACCCAATGATTACTTTATTGTACCATGATTGGAAACCTCTCTTTAAATCACTTCGCCATCACTTCATAGCAAAAGAACAAAGTTACTTTTTGAGACATACCAAGGAAAATCTCCTGGAATGTGAAGTGGCTGTCATTTGTGTCTTTTCTGAGAATTATTCCATCATTTTGCAAGATGAGGCACAATCATACCATTAGTCAAATAGTCAGGCAAGCATTCACCCTTTTGTAGTGTATTTTAAGGAGAAAGAAATCAAACATTTAAATTTTGTAGTAATATCAGACTGCCTCAACCACAACACTACATACGGCCTTCTACCTGTTTCAAAAAAAGTTGATGGAATATCTGAAATGTAAGTTTCAAAGACCTCCCAAAAAAATTGTCTATTTTTCTGATGGCTCTGAGGCCCAATACAAAAAAAAAAAAAAAAAAAAACTTTATAAACTTGTGTAATCACAAGCAAGATTTCGGAGCTGAGGCTGAATGGCATTTTTCAGCAACAGCACATGGCAAAGGACCATGGGCTGGGGGCCACAGTAAAAAGTTTAGCAGCCAGAGCAAGCCTACAAAGACCATATCAGGACCAAATTATGGATGCAAGGCAACTGTTTGAATGGTCACATCAAAACATATCAAACATAGACTTTGTATTTGTGACCCTTGAAGAATACATTAAAACTGAAGAACTGTCCAACCGGTACAATACAGCTATACCTATTCCAGGCACCCAGAAATTTCATGCCTTCATACCTCTCAAATGTGGAACCAAAGTAAATGTAAAATTATTTTCTTCCGCAGTTGTTTCAAGCATATTTCCTGTTGTAAAGGACAAACAGCAGATATTAGTGGGTATTCAATATCAATCTATGGTGACACTTGGTGGTTGAGTTATGTTCTGGATAAAGATGAAGATTGCAGTAAAGTGGAAGTTACTTTCCTCCATCCTTCAGATCCATCGCCCTCATTTATACATCCCATGCCATCTGATATACGGAGGATCCCTTTTGCAGATGTGATATGTAAAGTGAATCGTGAGACAAAGACTGGCCGAACATATAGTTTTCGAGACTGTGAAGTGAACAAATGTGTGGGTCTCTTCTAACGATTAAAGTCTCGATGAACTAATTTGTTAACTTTACTAATAATATTGGACTTTTAATGTTATGTGCCTATGTGACCTTTCTCTATTAGAAAAATGTACAGCTAATATCCAATGCCTATTTCATTCAATGAACTATTCAACATTTTCTGAAACGCTAATGATTCTGGTATTTTTGACAAAACGTGTATTTATGAAACCCTGTATCTCCTGATCCCATTGAGATCCCATGATAAAATTTTGCCATATGTATTTAGACATTACAAACCATTTTTGGTAATTTTTTGAAATTTTTAAAATTGCCACTTTTTGAGAAATTTAAATTTTAAGATTTAAATTTAAAATTTCCAATTTTTTTTTAATGCAACCACTACTTTGTGGCATATCATATTAAAGTCCCATTCAATAGCTTTAAAATGAAACCGCTCCCAGGTTTATATCATCACTGGTTGCGAGCCTATAGGCATCTAAAGGTACCAAAATATGACACTTTTTCATAAAAATTTAAATCTTTAAACATTAATAACATAAAAAATAATTGTCTATGATATGTTACTGTATACCAAAAATCATGAAAATCTGAGACATCAAGTCCGAAAAGTGTGTTGATTTGACATGGAATGACCCACAAACCCAATGTACAAAGGCACAAACACTTAAAGAAGTTTCAATGTATCTTATTCTAATTAGCCCTGCCAGTGATTTTGAAATGATATTTAGTAATTGTTACTATGTAATTTGATACCATTGATTCAGAAATAAAAACATACGATTATATATTATTTAATTTAGTATTGTTTATGTAATTGGTGTTATAAGGATGAATCTTTTTCAAGTTTATGATTTATGCATAGAAGAGGAACAAGTCTGGATTTTTTTTGAAGATAGAGTAATTTTACCGAAGGAAATGCATTGTAAAAAAGGCCACATTATGAATTTTTACGAAGATAGGCAAACTTATAAATGCAACAAAAGACAATGCCGGTATGAATGTGGCAATTACATGGGTATATGGTTATCTGACAGTAGGTTACATGTAACTCATTAAAGGTATAATGATTTAACTCGTAGGCTTCCATGGTCATAGTCATCACAAACATTATAGTCTTCGGGTATTGACTGTGTCATCATTTTATTCACCAACGTTGTCTGGTTCACCAGGTTTAAGTACACGTTTTTGTGCGGTTCCATGGGCGTAGTCTTCTCTTCCATGATTGTTATTGGCCAGTTCCAGCACTGCTTGGTTGGTTACATCCGGACCATTAATTGGTTCATCTTCCAAACTATTCTCTGAGCTTTGTGGTCATACAAGAAGGATAAAAGTCAACCAATCAATGGCCCGGAAGTAACTGACCAATCAGGATCAAGCAGGGATGGAACTGACCAATCAGAATCATACAAGAGAATATTACGCCCACGGAACCGCATGAAATCAGGTATTTATACCGGGTGAACCCACACCACCAGAAAACATTCTATTTTCAGACTTAATCCTGAGGAAGCCGGCAGTATGACGGGCAAAACATTGGTGAAGAAAATGATGAAATGGCCAATACCAGAAGACTATAATGTTTGTGGTAAAATGGTTTGTTTGGTTAAGTTATCATATGTTCCTTCAGCTCATATCTTATTTATCAATAAGTAACTGTTAATAGATAAAATCACGGGCGAGGCTAGTCTCGATTCAATTAATCAACAGTCAATAATGCTTGGGTAAAAAAAAAGTACTCATGGGCATCCAAGTTTTTTTACGGCGCATCGACATCTAGGCCATTAGCGCGACATCCAAGGGGCGGTGAAGAATTTTCTTAATGAGCCGTGAGATGAGAAAATTCCTGCCGCCAGTGGGATTTGAACCCACTATCCAATGTTGCTAAATTGAATTCAGTCTATAGTGAAAAAGCCTATATTTCCTAGCAATTTCCTATATAAAGAAATTATCTTTCACATTCCAGTGTATTTATATGTTGTATTCAATTGGTATGAAAATGATTGATGATTTTATTATACTTTTTTTCATATAACAGTTTATGACTTTTTCTTTCTAAAGTTCCATTCTGTTTATTTATTGTTAGGTTCTCCCAAACGAAAACTAAACTCAGGAAAATTGAAAGCTCTCCTTGAAGGATGTGGGTCAGGTAAATAAATGTATGAATGAAAATAATATTTTCAGAGAATTCTTTGGCTCCATTTAATTTATTGAATTTATTTTTCTTTAGGATCTGCTGAGGACGTAGAAAAATTCATTAATATGCACCTCCAGCAACTAGAAGAATTTATGGAATCAGGCAAGATAGACTTTCATTTTAAAACTACCACCTCACCAAGTATTGAAAAATATCACTTGTCATTCTTTAAGAAGCAAAAACCAATAATATCATTCCAACCAAGGGAATATTTTATAGACAATCATAAAAATCAATGCCTAATATATATATATATATATATATAAATTTGACAAAAAACAATCTAAATAAATAGATTGTGAAAGATAACAACACTTTCCATCATTATTCTTAAATATTCTTATTAATGTTATTTTAAGTACCTTGCTAAACTCCCATTATATAAAAAAGATACACAATTAAAATATATTTATTGGAACACCATACTAGTACCTCATGAGTAATAGTGAATCTCTTTGAAAATGAGTCATAGAAAGTCACAAATGAGACACGTATTGTCATAGGAACCACTAATTATTTTATATGAAATAAATAGTTGTCTCAGTAGTTCTAGTATTCATAAACATAATTTGATTTGATCATACCATATATCACTTGCATGAGAACTTACATTTTATTTCAAACAGAAATGAATTTTAAACTATGTTATTTCATTAAAATGAAATATGTAAACATGATGCTCATTTCTGGCAATTTCTTATCCAATACTATTCAAAGAATGAAACAGAAACAAATACAACAATTTCTTGGTTCTCCCCATGGTCTAGTCGCTAAAGCCTGCAGCAGGGATTTTTCTCATTTCAGGGCCCGTTAAGAAAAATCCCAGCTCCATGGAGGTTGGGGCAAAAGTTGGTGCGCCTTAAAAAAATTTTAGAAATTGTGTATATATATATATATATATATATATATATATATATATATATATATATATATATATGCGTGTGTGTATAATATAAATGTAGCCATTATCCCGATAATCTTTTCAGCCTATTTCGAAGAGGTCTCTTGTGCACACCATTTGATCCAAAAAATCTTGGTTGTTTCTTACGCCAAAAAAGCTCATGTAGATTTTCAAACTTGTTGATGCAAAATACTCAGCATAAGAAAACTATTATACAATTTAAAGGAATATGATGCAATCAAGACAGTGATCTTTGTCAAAAAGGGGTACACCATACAGTCTCGTATGGGAGAAATTCCTTCAGATATCCACCAAAAACACACACATTGGGAAAGTGACATGAGCATCCAAGAGCCTCAACAGTGAATGATGACTAACTTTTGAGTACATAAGCAGTCACAACAAGTCAATTTATCTCACACTAAACTATTAGTATTCAATGAAGAATGCACATACTACTCATTTGTTTACCCGTTCTCAACTGGTCGCTCTGCTTGAGTCTTCTGTTTTGATAGCAAAACGCCTCATTGGGGGATATCCATTCAATTATATAGAAAGTCAAATGGAGGGAAATAGCTTCAAGATGGAGTTTTTCTTGCCCCAGATTCAGAGGGCGTTAATGAAGGTTTTTTTTTTGGTTTTTTTAACGGTGCATCTACATCTTGGCCATTAGCGCCGGGCTATTTACAGGTTGCCACCCTTTTCTAATGCCAAAAGCACGTGGTCGGTCACCTATTCAAGTACTGACCACGCCCGACGTTGCTTAACTTCGGTGATCTACGGGAACCGGTGCACTCAACGTGGCTATGGCTGTTGGCCATAAAATGTTGATACGTTTGATATGTTACAATTAGGATAAGCCATATTCATGTTTTTTAAACACAGGGAAGCTGACTAACAATAGAGAGAGAGAGGGAACAAGAACACACATGATACACTGATTTATTATAAATGTAACACGTCCACATCCTATTTTGTCATTCCACTATTAATGCATTATCTCATTTATATTCAGACCAAGAAGAAGGGGCTTGTGCATTGCCTTCTATTGAAGACTTTTACAAAACACGTGAGCGTAATATTTTATTATTAATTATGCCATTCATAAACATTATTTTTAAGTGAATTATGTTAAAAAAAGGAAAGTTATTTGAGATCCTACATTTTAAATAACATGAAATTTTCCATTGTCAAAGTTTACACCTATTTGACAATGTTTTAATTATACATACTTACTTAAACAAATCTTCTTGTATTATTTGGTAAATAATTTCTGAAGTTTTTACAGGAAATATTCAGTGACATTTCCTTCAATGGTTTCCATATCCTTCTAATCAATTCCTCACCTGAGGCACTCCTCTTAGGACTTAGTGCTTATTTCTATAATAATTAATTGAAAAATTCAAAGCCCAAGTTTAGGGGTGTGAATCCCATCTTGGTGTCCGTACAGCATCACAACATGGTTTACAAGGAGCATAATTTTCTTATTTCATCTTAGATAACACTGACCAACAATGAATATGTTTCGGTCTTGAAAATGCCTAATTATTATGTATTTTCAATCCCTGAGTTCAAAAATCACCTCGAAAATGACCAATTAGCTCTTGTTTTCAAGATACAGTAACATGTCACTTTTTACATGCTCAACTTTCACTTTGTTGAGAAATTTAGTTTTTGGATGTTGATACACCTGTTAACTGACAAAACCAAACGTTGTACAGCTGTTTTGAGGTTATATACGTGATTTCTGTTCTTCAGATAGAGCTTGATGTGGTTCCTGTTGTTTTCTTATTCGAATTGAATGTTTTGGAGTGATATTTAAGTGTACTAAACCAAACTTCCACGAAGTTGTGTGAATTCAGTGAATAACTTTTGTTATATTTGTGGTGAAGTAACATTTTCATCACAGAAACGCAATCTTACTCTTGCTGTTAAGACTGCTCATCAGCATTATTTTGGAGTTACTGTAGGTGACCAAGATAAGTCGTGGGCTCCACATATATGCTGTAACTCTTGTTCAGTTACTTTAAGAAAATGGCTGAAAAATAAAAAAAGTCCGACTCGCAGGAACTGCGTCATCTTAGCGCGGTTCCAGTTTTTTTTTTTTTTTTTTTTTTTTTTTTTTTTTTTTTACGGCACATCTACATCTAGGTCATTAGCGCCGACATCCAGGGTGTAGCGAGGAATTTCACCAGCCAGCCGTGGGATGATAAAATTCCTGCCGGAGGTTATCCCACCATCTCCCGCTTATGAATCCAAGGCGCTAGCCATTAGACCACGGGAGACCCCGGTTCCTGTTCCCTATTCTCATTTGAAAAGCATAGAATAGAAACAGATAATATTTTCCTCGGCCTTTGTTGAAAGGGTTTTATGGCTATACCTGGGGGTCAGGTCCGCAAGACCCTAGAATCCTCTTCTACCGATACTTCATTTCATACGTTTCAATGAATTGGAAAATATCAAATATTTTCACACATTCCTGTGTTCTTTTACTATAGTAATAATTCTACAGATAAAATCAATTGAAAAATAAAATAAAAAAACCAACAGCATAAAGGCAATTGAAAATATTCAAAAGACGTCATCGAATCTTTTTCTCTTGGCAAGCTATATTTCTAACAATGAATTGTTTTTCTTATTTTGCCTAATCTGTTTTATTGTAAAATACATTATCCAACTATAAGCAATTAAAAAATAACAAGGAATAAAAACAGACAAAAAGAACAGTTCGAATAAGCAAAATCAATTACTTTAATGTTTTAAGCACTTATTTCTCCGATTGACATCGCCTAATCAAAACTTTCATCAGAACCTTTTTTGTAGAGCATTTAGTAAGCTTTCTAATGGTATTCTTTTGTTTACCAAGATTCTCAAACTTTTTCGAGATATTAAGGAAAATATACAAAGTTACCAAAACTTTTTAAGTCTGTTAATAAAATATTTTATTCTAACCCTTCCTTAACTCCAAACGTAACCAAAATTTCAACATATTGGTTTTGATGAAAGTAGAACATGCAGAAAATGTTTCAACTGAATCCCATGATTCTAAGTACCCAAACCAAAAACGGTATTCAAAAAATATTTTTCCAATTTTCTCGAAAACGGTTAAAGCTATCGCCTTGAAAATGGTTTCATTCGTTTTCTTAGCCCAGGAATCATATAAAACGAGTACTTAGAAGCTTATGAACTCAAAAACGTAAGCGTTACGATTTTTTTTGCGCGAATTTCGCCCCAAACGCCATCATCCAGTAGGCGGATTTTGCTGGTTAACGAACTTGACCTTTCAAATTGGACGAAGGATTTTTGTACCAAATTTCATCAAAATCGGACCATTCGTCTTCTAGCTAGAGAGCGAACAGACAAATATATATATATATATAAATAAATATATACATATATATATATATATATATACAAATTTGAACCACCGTTATTTTCGGTCTCTAGGGGTTCTGAAACGCGAAATTTTCTAGTCGGCACTTCCGGATTGTTTCATTGTATCAACCCTATAAGCGGGGTTCCTCCCTATGGGGGAGGGAGGAACCGCGCTAAAACGATCTATTCCTTTTGCTGTACCCAAGGTTTGGCGAGAGCCTACAAACCATATAAATGAATGCTATTTCTGCTTGACTCCACCAATAAAGTCAGGATTGTCAACAAAGAAAAAAGAACAAACTTCAATACTCAAATATTCCTTTGGCTATTTGACCAATTCCACATTCAGATGGTTTGCCAATACCTACCCCCACCCCACAGTTATGAACTTGAAGTGGAAAATGAAGATAGTGCAGAAGAACTCAGCCAGCCTAGCACATCTCACGACCCTGATTTTAACGAAACAGATGATAAACCGCACAGACTGAGTCAAGCGGAATTGAGTGATCTCATTCGAGACCTTGATTTGTCAAAGGATAAAGCAGAACTTCTTGGCTCAAGACTACAGCAGTGGAATCTTCTCCAGCATGATGTCAGATTATCACAGTATAGACAGCGTTCGAAGGATCTCCTTCCTTTTTTTGAAAAGAAAAACAACCTTGTAGTATGCTGCTACGTTAATGGCTTGATGAAATGTTTGAATTTGAACCATGATCCTACTGAATGGAGGCTATTCATAGATTCCTCGAAGCTTAGTTTGAAAGCTGTATTACATATAAAACTCGGTTTGATGAAATCTTTGTCAAAGGCATGAATAAAGAAGGGGAGGCCTTTAGATATTTGAGGGAAAAATTTGCTTTCTTAAGTGATTCAAAAGTTAAGGAAGGTGTTTTTGTTGGGCCACAAATTCGAGAGCTTGTGAAGGAGCCTGCGTTTGACAAAGCTTTGGAGAGGAAAGAAAAGGAAGCTTGGAATGCATTCAAGGGAGTTATTAAAGGTTTTTTGGGGACAAAAGAGAAGATAACTATGTTCAGTTGGTGAGGATACTTCTACAAAAATATCATGAACTTGGATGCAACATGTCTCCCAAAATTCATTTTCTCCACTCTCATCTAGACTTTTTCCCTCCTAGTTGTGGTGTGGTGAGAGATTCCATCAGGATATTTCTGTAATAGAACAAAGATATCAGGGCCATTGGAATGAGTCAATGCTTGCAGATTACTGTTGGTGCTTGTGTAGGGATACTCCACAACCCACCTACAACAGACAGGCAAAGAGAAAAATGAAATCCATATGACGGTAATAACATCCAACCTCCCAAGTATTCTCCCATTAATTTTCAACTCTTCAAAAAATTTAACTACTATTTAATAAATCCAAATTAATTTATAATGTTGATAAACTTATGGTTTAAAATTTACAGATTAGCCTCAATTTGTTAACGTTATATATTTTGACCCATGGTGTATCACAGAAACTAGAGCTAATAAAATGTTTTCATTGTCATTTTCAATCCAAAATTAGTAAGATTTGACTCATGAAGTGAAGGAAACATTACAAAAATGTTTTTTTGTTGGCCAGTGTAAGCAGATTATTCGGCACTAAAGATGATCCCGAGAAGTTCTGTGATCAGGGGTATATATATATATATATATATATATATATATATATATATTACCTGTGGGGCAAGGTTAGCTCAGTGGTAGAACACTGAACTAGTATGCGGAGGACCTGAGTTCAAATCCCGAGCAAGCTAAAATAAAGATTTTTATCTTCTAGTGCCTTTGTTCATAGGTTGGATTCGGCCTCCCTGAGCATCTCTAGGCCAACCCAGCCTTTATTTAATTTATTAATGGGTACCTTGGTGCTAATGACCCTAATAGTCAAAGCAAGGGGAAAATCAGACAGCCGGAGCACACAATCTCCCTAGTGAGCTGTATGGTCATGAATTAGATACCTCTATGGTATCCGCCCCTCTGGGCCCTCGTTATGGGACTGATTTTTTTTAATATATATTGCCTGTTCGGACGACAAGTCTTTGTCCTTGTCAAAAAATTTAAGTGGTAATGCCTAGTCAACATGATTGGTTGTAAAATCAAGAGAACATCCAAAGAAGCTTGTTAGTGTTGTTGAAGGTGCAGGGATCATATAACTCTTGGAACTTTCCCACTGTTTTTCAGTTGTTTTCTGTAGACTTTTTCCCGAATGTTAGAATGCTTTTTCAGAAATCAATGCCTAGGAGCCTGAGGCAGGCAAAGTTACTTTAAATAAAATAAAATAAAAGTAAAGGTCCTGAATTGTAATGGCCAAGGAAATAGCTGAGGCTACTTCCAATGACCTCATGTTATATGTGTAGAGCTGCAAGTTTGAGAACAAGGGCACTAGTCACAATAGATCCTTGGGGTCACAGTGATCAATAGCTAGAGCTATTGTATTGTATTTATTATATTGTAAGACGGTTATTCTACAAAACCCAGAGATTATATGAAGGTAGTTCCCTTACCTTTTAGCACTTTGGAATTTCAGTGTTTTCTTTTAATTGTAAGTAGAATAGGAATATGCCCTTGCTGTGAGATAACTATAATAAAATATATCTTCTGCTTTACTATGACCAATAAAACTTATAATAATGTACAGGTGGTTATTCAGCTGACATGGTCCAGAATCAGTTGAATAAAATGCTTGATTTACAGTCAGTAGGTGAGTAAATACTAATAATTATTTGCCTTAGAAATTATAATTAGCAGTATTGCTATGTTTCTCCCTAACATTATATTGTATGATTTATATTCTTAAATGTATAAATATTATATAACTGTATTTTTGTGATTAATTTCAAGTACACTTAAGTTACATGAGTGGAAAGATATACACCTAATTTTTCTACTTTTAGTCTTATTAAATACAGAATTGTTTTCGATTTTTTCTTTCTTAAATATTTTAATGATTTGTATACATTAAAAAAAAACTGGAAGGAATCATTAACACTAAGCTATGGCATTGTAAACATTATTTTAGACCTAATATTCATGAAAAATGTTTGTGGTTCTTTTTTTCTTTCTTTTTTTTTTTTTTTTGGTCCATCAACTCCTATTGTTTTATAAAATCTATTGGTTGCCACCCTTTCTAATCACCCATGAAAAACTTGCATTTCCACACTGGCAATTTGGCATACTAAATATCCTGCCTATGTTTGCTTAATTTCAGGTTTCTTACTGGGGTTATTTAGCAAAATCCTTGTGTACCAATTTTGTTGTTTTTTATTGAATGAAAACTAGTGGAAAATCAACTATTATTGGTGGCAAAAGAAACATAATGTAACATAATATTAGATCTACCAATTTACTTCCTGTTATATTATGGTTGTTCTATTGTAAAGTAACTTTTATTTACTCTCTAATATATATATATATATATATATATATATATATATATATATATATATATATATATTTCTTTAGAATCTTTTCTGAATTTTTCATATGCAGAGATTGCCAATTTGTAGATGCATACACCACCTAGACATTTTCTATCTTAGAAAGGTTTTTAAGATAAAATATGTGTTATATTTTTGCCGATGTTTCAGCTACAGATTCAAGGGCTGTAAATGAGGATGGACAGAGTTAATACTAATAATAATTATTTGGTGCTAATAACCCTTGCAGTCAAAGAGCCTATAATTAATAAATTAAAATTAAAAATAATAATTATTTACATAGAAGGAATAAGAAAGAAAAATATTCAAAGAAAAACTATTTGGTCAAGGTGTTATATGCATTCATATAGTCCGGGGGCTTCTTTAACAACCTTGTACATCTCTGTACCCCTCTCAACTATCCACACTGTTATTTCCAATGTAGAATCAAGTCTCTCTCTGATCTTCCTCTTCTTACACAGTCTTCTTTCATTGAAAATTGCAACTTATTTTTTCAAACACCTTACAATGTTAAGATTACTGAGAGATAAAATCTCTCCAATTTGCATTCAATGGAAAAAAAAAACAACAAAGTTCCCTTTAAAGAATGATCCCCTAGTATGTAATAAATGACTCAGGCGACTCATTGAATTGGCATACCTGACGTGATTGTTAGATGCAAGTAATTAAGGATTGCAAATAAGGACTCGAAAAAGACTTTAAGATAATAGTAAGGTATTTTGTCAATCCACTTTGCCTGAACCTCTTTTTCTACCATGTATACAAGAAACTCCATATATTTTTTAGGTATATAAATGAAATATAATCTGGAACGGAACATCTGGGGGAGGAGTGAAGGGGGTATTGGGGAGGTGGCGTTGAAGGATTAGGGTTTAGCTTGTTTCATACGACAATTTTTGAGGTTGGGGGAATTGGTTCAGTGTTAATAAGGTGGTAGCTCTTTTTAAGTTTACACTATGGAAGGACTCATGGGATAAGGAGAGGGCACGGATTTTTTGTAGTGAGGTTTCGAGCTACATTGATTTTGAGGTGGTAAGGATGGGAAGAGTGAAAGTTAAGTAATCGTCTAGAGTATTTGAGTTTTGTGTACCAGTTTGTGATGAGAGTACCATCGGCCTGTCATCCGATTAGTATGGAAGATAAATCATGTGCAAGACAATCTCTCATGGCTAACCTTTCAATTTGTTGGTAAAATCGTCAGTTATATTTATTTAACCCACATGATATCAAAAATTATTTTGATCTTATTTCTGAAATTGTATAAGTTATATAAATATTACGGACAATTTTATCAACAAATTGAAGGGTTAGCCATGGCAAATGGTCTTGCACCTGACTTATCTTCTATCCTAATCACTGACCTTCTTAAAACTTTCATCATACAGTTCCCCCATGACATCTCATTTATTTGCAAATACGTAGAGAACAGACTGATGGTACTATTATCACAAACTGGTACACAAAACCCACATTCCAAACTTCCACAATGCGAATTTAAAAAGAGCTACCAACATTTATTTATTTATTTATTTATTTTTTTACGGCGCATCGACAAGTCGTGGCCATTAGCGCCGACGTCCAGGGGCAGCCAGGAATTTTCCCAGCGAGCCGTGGGATGAGAAAATTCCTGTCGTCGGTGGGGATCGAACCCACCATCTCCCGCTTAAGAATCTAGCGCGCTAGCCACTAGACCACGGGAGACCCCAGCTACCAACATATTAACCCTTTTGATGCGACGCCCCCGAGAATACTTGCCGGAGATTGCCGTGCTTCAGAGGCGACGCCCGAGTATTCTAGAAGGAGTATTCTCACTACAAAAAAAAAATCCGTGCCCTCTTTTTATCCCATGAGTCTTTCCATAATGTAAACTTAAAAAGAGCTTATTAACACTGAACCAATTCCCCCAACCTCAAAAATTGTCGTATGAAACAAGCTAAACCCTAATCCCATAAAATAGCTTAGATCAAGCCCTACAACTTTTACCCCTGACATTTTTTTCTCAGACCAACCGTTTGGCTGCAAAATTAGTTTGAGCCGTCTTATTTGGGACACCCTGTGTGTGTGTATATATATATATATATATATATATATATATATATATATATATATATATCGTTTTAATTCCACCATTAAAGGTCCAAAGCCGATATGAAAAACAAACCCTTTGCTGCAAACCGCACTTCGATATCTTTAAAATCAAATGAGTTTCATGCGATTCAAATTTTATTGTTTTAAATTAAAAAGATTTTTTGAAAACACTTACAGAGGTCGGTTATGAATGTGTAATACATGACTTTCAGGTATTTTTTCCTTAACTTTCTGAAAAAAAATATGGTCGATCCTCTAAAAGAAATATTTTTCCTAATAACTTTAATAAAATTGAAAATAAAGCATATTTTTTAAGTATTTCTTTAGGGATTAACTAAGCTAAATTTGATCATTCATGTTATCTATCTAATCCTTTGGATCCGATATTCCTTATTGGATTATGGTTCATTATTTTGCTTTTGTTCATTATTAGTGTAATATTCGCTTTCAACCATGAAATTCACCAGTTGTGAGATTGTGGATATGATTATTTTTTTCGGGGAGTGTAGACTTTACGCGCAGTATTACCCGAACCGAGTTCATCCGTCTTACAAAACGATTTTGAGACTGGTGTCAAGGAACGTCCGACAATGACATTTCTCTTTCACGAGAACACATCGAAGAAGAGACCAGGACGTCATCTTGGACCTTGTTAGGAGAAATTCCCACATCAGTGTTGGGAGATAGCCAGAGAAACACGGATTTCAAGAGGAACTGCTCAGCGCAGTATGTACCATCTTTATCATATGCATAATGCCCTTTCAAGTAGGGATATGGAAGTGAGGGAGGAATACTGCAGGTGGGGAATCAACCCCTTACGGGAAAACGGGGTATTAATGAGGAATGTTATCTTCAGTGATGAAGCCACATTTCTAAGTGATGGTTCCGTGAACAGGCATCGCTCACATTATTGGTCCATCAATAACCCTCACTAGATAAGGCAGCTGGACCACCAGTATCGGTGGTCAGTAAACGTTTGGTGCGGGATTCTAGGCATTACAATTATTGGCCCTGATTTTTTGGAAGGTCCGCGTATCAGGGAATGCTTACAGGACATTCATCTTGGATTGATTTCCAGAGCTCAGGGAAAACTTACCACTAGAGACAAGACGTACAATGTGGGCCAGCATGGTTGTTGTTCAGCCCATTATTCCCAAAAAGCTAGGAATGCTGTAACCTCCATATTCGGAAATCGTTGGATTTGCAGTGATGGCCCTATTTCTTGGCCATCTGAACTCTCTCCGCTGGACTTCTTTCTGTGGGTAAACTTAAAAATATGGTCTATTCTAATCCTCCTAGTACACAAGACCAAATGCGAGGAACGATTGCTGAAGCCTGCGGAGCCATATTGGAGGAAACAGCGGTTGACAGCATATGTTCCAGACTTCAAAGGTGGCATCTTTGAAGACACTATTCATTTTTGACGGAATAAAAATACAGTTAAATGGAAGCATTGAAACTGCAAGATAAGAACTTTCTTTACAATTCATTATTTAATCTATCAATGAAATGATAGTTATCACTTAAATTGTACGTCTCAAATGAAATATCACACTAAATACTTAAAAAATATGCCTTATTTTCAATTTTATTAAAGTTACTAGAAAAAAATATTTCTTGTAGAGGATCGACCATATTTTTTTCAGAAAGTTGAGAAAAAAATACCTCAAAGTCATGTATCACACATTCATAACCGACCTCCGTAAGTGCCTCCAAAAAATCTTTTTAAGTTAAAACAATAAATTTTGAATCGCACGAAACTCATTTAATTTTTAAGATATCGAGGTGCGGTTTTCAGCGAAGGGTTTGTTTTTTAATTTCCTTTAAAATGGTGTGCATAATAATAGGGGTCATCTGCAAACCTCAACATTTCATCTAGCGCCGAGCGCACATGCGCGGTCAAGCCCTACAACTTTTATTTCTGACATTTTTTTCTCAGACCAACCGTTCAGCCGCAATATTAGTTTGAGCCGTCTTATTTGGGACACACTATATATATATATATATATATATATATATATATATATATATATATATATATATATATATATCGTTTTAATTCCACCATTAAAGGTCCAAAGCCGATATGAAAAAGGAGTTCAGAAACATTTGTCAAAAGGTTTGAAATTTAAAGTCGAAGTAAAAAAAAAAAAAGTCCGACTCGCCGGAACTGCGTCATCTTAGCGCGGTTCCAGTTCATTTATTTATTTTTTTTTTGTTTTTTTTTTCTACGGCTCATCTACATCTAGGTCATTAGCGCCGACATCCAGGGTTTAGCGAGGAATTTTACCAGCAAGCCGTGGGATGATAAAATTCCTGCCGGAGGTTGGGAATCGAACCCACCATCTCCCGCTTATGAATCCAAGGCGCTAGCCATTAGACCACGGGAGACCCCGGTTCCTGTTCATATCCCTATTCTCATTTGAAAAGCATAGAATAGAAACAGATAATATTTTCCTCGGCCTTTGTTCAAAGGGTTTTATGGCTATACCTGGGTTCGGGTCCACAAGACCCTAGAAACCTCTTCTACCAATACTTCATTTCATACGTTTCAATGAATTGGAAAATATCAAAAATTTTCACGTATTCCTGTGTTCTTTTACTATAGTAATAATTCTACAGATAAAATCAATTAAAAAATAAAATAAAAAAACCAACAGCATAAAGGCAATTGAAAATATTCAAAAGACGTCATCGAATCTTTTTCTCTTGGCAAGCTATATTTCTAACAATGAATTGTTTTTCTTATTTTGCCTAATCTGTTTTATTGTAAAATACATTATCCAACTATAAGCAATTAAAAAATAACAAGGAATAAAAACAGACCAAAAGAACAGTTCGAATAAGCAAAATCAATTACTTTAATGTTTTAAGCACTTATTTCTCCGATTGACATCGCCTAATCAAAACTTTCATCAGAACCTTTTTTGTAGAGCATTTAGGTCTGACTGTAGAGGGAGTAGATACACCCCACCTTCAACAATATTACCCTCATCTTATAAAAGAATCTAAACCTCAATCCTGCAACGCAACCTCCCCAAGAACCCACTTGACTCCTCCCCTAGGTGTTCCGTTCCGTGACATATATACAAGAACAAACTGAAAAACTTACAAAGACCTTAAAGAAAGCCTACCTGTCCCTAAATTTTGGTTAAAAAACTACCAACAAGCTTACAACACTGAACACTAAACAGAAAGACCCCAACCCCTATGATTGCATCAAACACTGTGCTTACCAAATTCCTCGTCGAATCCCCTCCTGTAATGCTATGTACAAAGGAGAAACCAAAAAATATATTCACTCCGGCATTACACAAGACAAACAAACCATTAAGAACAAAGAAATCTACAAATCAGCCCTTGCAAAACACACCATTACGAAAAAACACATATTCAACTGTGATGACACCAAAATCCTTTCTACTGAAAGAAACACCAAAGCATTCTTCCATCCCCTAGGTATTTTTTATTGGTAGGTATTACATTAGATCGCACTAATTACAAGGAGTAGGAAAACTAACACACAAGTGCAACTTTTTCTTGTTCTAGGCCTTGACTCCACTTAAGTTAGTTAGTGCAATGAAGTAGCACATTTAATTTGTTTTATTGAGTAATAAAACAACGTCCACATATTTTAGCCACCTGAAACTTTGATATCATTAGGAAAAGTTTTATGTTATTTTATTTTGTTTACACTGCTCTGACTTTTTGAAACCTTCTGACTAGGGTATCTATTGAATGCTTCTCCTTCTGAACATCCATGGCAATGTAGAGAGAGAGATCTTTCAACAGGAACATCACTACCCTGGGCTGGATTCGAACCTATGTCTCTATCTTATAATTTGAAAAACCTTTAAACGTCAATATTCTTAAATATGCTCATCTATTTCAGAAATGTTAAGCTTGGCTGATTTAGAAAAAGAAAGGGAGAGTACTAGTGATGAACTTAATAATAGTGACAATGAGACGCCCAATTGGAAACCAGTAATTATGCCAAAGAAATCAAATCCTGGTGGCCGAAGGCACTCCTTTTAATTATTGGCAAACTGAAGCTATTTTGAATTTAATGTAAATGTTGGCATATTAATTCTCTATATCAATAAATGTGCCAAAATATTATCATTCTAATTTATTACAACTATTTTATATTTATTTAAATTTTAACATTTCCTAGTATTTATTATAATAATTTTGCAATATATTCTGATTCCTGTAAAACATGTACATAAATGACAACAACTAATGAAATTGTGTCATATTATTCATCAAACCAATTTCAGTAAATGATTGATGACTAAGATTCTTCCCCTTAAGAATGGAACTGGCATGGAAGTAAAAATAGCAAAATATGTCTAGTTGATTTAGACATAAGCCTGAGGAAACCTTTATTAACCCTTAGCATACGGCGGGTAGTGCGGCCTGGCTTATCCCCTATTACAGCGATGTCTCTACCTGGCTGGGCCCCTGTTACGAAGCTATTCTCATCCTCCTCTCTATGTGCATGAACACTTTCATATAATATTGTTGGAAAACAACAAATTAAAAATTGTAGGAAAACTTTATTTCATTATTTATTTACTTTTTTTTTAGCTGTAAATATTTAGGTTGAATTATGCAATTATATACTCCAATATTTTTTTTTATAGACTATATATATTTTTTTTATAGAATACAAAAAATATTTCTTTCTTTATGATATTGGTAATAATCAATGAAGCTAAATAAATAAATAACCTATTTTTTATTAAAACCAAAAATAAATCCTCTATTTCAATTTAGGGCTTTGGATCTAACACTGGCGAATTTAATTTTTTTGAGCCAGACACAGGTATCCCTAATCCCTAGCTTCCTCAGCACAAAGAGTTAATTCCCCTGACAACTAGTGGTGAAAGAAATAGCTAAAGCTTCCCTCAGTCCCTGCTTAATAGCCCCAGGAAACTTCAGCCGTAGGGAGCCGGTAAAGGAGAGAGGAGGGTTGGACTGCAGTACAAGTCCAAGTAAGGGAAGGTTTAAATCCCTAGTCCACAAGTGGAATATCTTACTGAATATCACTAAATTCATGGATGCTTGAAAAGTAAATTTAGATCAGACAAATGTTCATGGAACAGTTTCACTTATATATTATTATAACTATTACAAATTTGTGTGAGGGAAATAAAGACTGAACAGGTCTTACAGGCTTGTGAAAAAGTTGTATTGACTTTCTTTTAATAACGTTAATCAGTCATAGTAAATTTACATTTTAGATTATCTAAAAGATCAGCTTTAAACATTTTCAAAGAACTTTTGAATACCTCTAAATCACAAAATAACCTAAAAGCAAAATTACTAAGTAAATTAAATAAATAAAAGTTAGATAATACACCTGCCAATCTAAACTAAATTATTTCACTACAATCTACATTTTTAATATTAATCAAGAAAACTGAAAAAAATCATGCGTATGTTTTTGAGGTCACTGAGTCTGAACCCGTAGTTTGTTTGACTTGCACTGCCTTCCAGAAAATGAAGTTTTGAATGATTTTTTTAGGATTTTTTCTATGTTTTTTTTTCTATATTTGACCTTTAATATTTTAATATTATGGTCATCAGCTAGCTCGGCGATTTTAACATTCAATCTATTTGCACATTCCGAAGATTTCTTACAATAATTGATCTACCAGTTGGGGCATTGATACCTGTCACCCATAGTATACAAATAAGCATATATTTCCTCATCCTTATTTTTCACTATAAAATTATCATTATTCAAATTAAAATAGAAAATTTGACTGGGCAAAAAGAAAATCAAGTCCATAACTTTGCAATACGAAATTGATAAATACCCTCCACTTCACTGGAAGGTGCTAGCAGAAGGTTCACCTTCATCCCATTTGGCTGTATTTAGTTTTTAGGCTCCTGAAGAGGCATCCAAATACGCAAAACATGTAGAGCCAATATTTAACGTTCATGTCAATTTGGTTTTATTCATTGACTTTCTGCCTACACAAAGAAAATATAGAAAGTATATGTTAGCATATTAATAAATTAGTCGAATATTTTTTGGTCAAAGCTATTGTTTTGAGTGTTTTAATAAAATTTTGAAAATTTATTAGAGAATCATAAGGACTGTGTAAAATTATGCTGTATCCAATGTATATTATTTATGGAAGAAATAATTGGAGGAGACTCAATTACACACTGGGCAGCTGTAATAATCTATTAGAATGTTAAGAAATAGCCCTTCTTGTGTTATAGTAATGCTTTTTTAACAATTGAACTGCTAAATTATAATTAGCAGGATTAAAAAAAACTGAGGTATTAAATTATACACTCAAATTTCAAGTTGGTCAAATAATTACTCAAAATGTTTAATAGTGCTAAAATTAGGTGTCAAATCAAATCCAAAAGTTACCAAAATCAGAGCAATCATCCTTAAAAGTTGGGAGTTTAAATTTTGGAACCATAATAGGATTATTGAAAGATGAGTCATCACCTGAGTCCCTCTCAGCTTTACTAGTGGAACAACTTGAAGGTCAGAAACCTGCAGAATCACATTACCTTCTAAAATGAGCTACTTGATACTTAAATATTATAATTTCATAAACCTCTTGAACCTCTTGAACACGAGTTGAGACTCCACAGATAAATAAGGATTCAATCTATCCATATGTGAATCATATCCCCTATCCAAGGACATATACACCCCTCTCTTGCTGGAGCAATTCTTTCTCAAATTTAACATCCTTAACAAGATTATGGAGATTCTTCTTAACAACCCGAAAGATTCTCTCAAAATCGTTTTTAATAAGTTCAACTGGAGTCCTCCGTGGTCTAGTGGCTAACGCCATAGATTCTCATGCGGGGGGAGATGGTGGGTTCAAATCCCACAAGCAGCAGAAATTTTCTCACCTCACGGCACATTGGGAAAATCCCCCCTCATGGATGTCGGCACTAATGGCCTAGAGTTCGGTGCAACGTAAAAAAAAGATATAGAAAAATATAAAAGTCCGACTCGCAGGAACTGCGTCATCTTAGCGCGGTTCCAGTGATTTTTTTTTTTTTTTTTTTTTTTTTTTTTTTTTTTTTTTTTTTTTTTTTTTACGTCTCATCTACATCTAGGTCATTAGCGCCGACATCCAGGGGAATTTTACCAGCGAGCCGTGGGATGATAAAATTCCTGCCGGAGGTTGGGAATCGAACCCACCATCTCCCGCTTATGAATCCAAGGCGCTAGCCATTAGACCACGGGAGACCCCGGTTCCTGTTCATATCCCTATTCTCATTTGAAAAGCATAGAATAGAAACAGATAATATTTTCCTTGGCCTTTGTTCAAAGGGTTTTATGGCTATACCTGGGGTCGGGTCCGCAAGACCCTAGAAACCTCTTCTACCGATTCTTCATTTCATACGTTACAATGAATTGGAAAATATCAAAAATTTTCACATATTCCTGTGTTCTTTTACTATAGTAATAATTCTATAGATAAAATCAATTAAAAAATAAAATAAAAAAACCAACAGCATAAAGGCAATTTTAAAAATATTCAAAAGACGTCATCGAATCTTTTTTCTTGGCAAGCTATATTTCTAACAATGAATTGTTTTTCTTATTTTGCCTAATCTGTTTTATTGTAAAATACATTATCCAACTGTAAGCAATTAAAAAATAACAAGGAATAAAAACAGACAAAAAGAACAGTTCGAATAAGCAAAATCAATTACTTTAATGTTTTAAGCACTTATTTCTCCGATTGACATCGCCTAATCAAAACTTTCATCAGAACCTTTTTTGTGGAGCATTTAGTAAGCTTTCTAATGGTATTCTTTCGTTTCCCAAGATTCTCAACCTTTTTCGAGATATTAAGGAAAATATACAAAGTTACCAAAACTTTTTATGTCTGTTAATAAAATATTTTATTCTAACCCTTCCTTTACTCCAAACTTAACAAAAATTTCAACATATTAGTTTTAATGAAAGTAGAACACGCAGAAAATGTTTCAACTGAATCCCATGATTCTAAGTACCCAAACCAAAAACGGTATTCAAAAACTATTTTTTCAATTTTCTCAAAAACGGTTGAAGCTATCGCCTTGAAAATGATTTCATTCGTTTTCCTAGCCCAAGAAGCATATAAAACGAGTACTTACAAGCTTATGAACTCAAAAACTTAAGCGTTACGATTTTTTTTGCGCGAATTTTGCCCCAAACGCCAGCTTCCAGTGGGCGGATTCTGCTGGTTAACGAACTTGGCCTTTCAGATTAGACGAAAGATTTTTGTACCAAATTTCATCAAAATCGGACCATTCGTCTAGGAGCTAGAGAGCGAACAATATATATATATATATATATATATATATATATATATATATATATATATATATATATATATATACAAATTTGAACCACCGTCATTTTCGGTCTCTAGGGGTTCTGAAACGCAAAATTTTCTAGTCGGCTCTTCCCTATTGTTTCATTGTATCAACCTTATAAGCGGGGTTCCTCCCTATGAAGGGAGGGAGGAACCGCGCTAAAAACACAAAACAAAAAAACAAACGTTAAGCAAACAAGACGACGTTAAAGTGAGTGAAGATTATTAGTTAAATGTTAGTTTGCGAAGACCACATCCAGTTACTTTGAACTATCTGTCGTGATTTTAAACAGTGATTTTGGTACTTACTGATTAATTTACAGGTTCTTTGCAGGTAATCTATTCCTTCATAACATGTTATATAAGGTTAGAAACCATATTATATAAATATAGTAATCAAAAGTTAATATAGTAATGAAAAGTAATTAAAATCACTGCAATCGCTACTAAAAGTAACTTTTTTTACTACTGTATTTATAAAATATGGTTTCTAACTAACCGTTAGATAACTTGTATTTGTAAGTAAATCTTTTAGGCTTGTAAAGCATAAATGAAAATAAGCAGAATATATTTCAGCAAGCAATATTTATTAATAAAATGGTTAATATTATAAAAATCAATGGTAATAGTGAAGTTTAGGGGCCCGCTCACCGATTTTTGTGTCCGGTGAATCTATAACATATTTATATTTTATATTTATTTCGCATTATGGACATACGCGCTATGCGTTGAGCGAGCGTAGCTCGCTCAAGAAGATATCAAAACTCTAGTCAATCCAACTCGCTAAAATTAATAGAATTCTATTAATTTTTGTGAGTTGGATTGACTTGAGTGTTAAAGGTTACTTTACTACCAGCAAGAAATAATAGAATTGCCCATAGGAATAGCCTATATAAAAGCTAATCAGTTATGCGCGTGCGCTGAATCACTGTTGTAAACACTCTCATACTTCACGACTAACTGGATGTGGTTTTCGCAACCAGACCCGTTAAATGTACTGATTTATGAACAGTCTGCCTATCTTCTCACTTATCCCTTGGACGTATGGCAGCGTTACTCTGCGACTCAGTTCTTGTTTTTGTGTCTCAACAAGTTCTTTTTCTTTCTAATACGGCTGACTGCTTTGTCTACTTCCCCAATTGCATAGCCGTTAGACTTGAGGTCGTTCTTGAGGAAAGCGAGTTCCTTATCGAGGTAGGCTCCGTTGCTGCATAATTCGAAAGCCCTGTGAGTCTGAGTCTACACAACTCCACTCTTCTGCGCTGGGTGGTGGTGGTGGGATTCGGCATGCAGATATCGTCCAGTAGAAGTAGGTTTTCTGTAGACTGTGTGCCCCAATCCGCCGCCTGGTTCCTTGATGATCAAAAGATCTAAAAATGGAAGCTTTCCATCCTCCTCTTCTTCCATTGTAAATTTGATCGATGGATGGGAGGCATTCAGAAAACTAAGGGACTTTTTAATTCTTTGGGACCGTGCTGCCAGATCACTAATACGTCGTCTACGTATCTGAGCCACAATTTCGGCTTGAGAGTCGCCGTATTTATCGCTTGCTTCTCAAATTCTTCCATAATGATGTCTTCTACCACTGGTGATAGAGGGCTGCCCATCGCCACTCCATCCTTTTGTTTGTGAATAACATCTTTATATTGGAAGAAACAAGGCGTAAGGCATACCTCTGCTAGCTTCATTATCTTGCCTTGGAGGAGATTCTTTTCGCGGATAATGGCAAGTGAGTCCGTGACTGGTAGATTTGATCGAAGCTCACCAAGACATCATCTTCCTCTATTTTGATTTTGCTGAGGATCTCTACTAGATGGCTTGAGTTCTTCACAGCTGAAAAAAGAGTGTCGAACCGAGGGTTTCAATATCCTTGGTAAAACCTTACTGGTTCGATAGGGGAGAGCAACAATCATGGAGACGATAAGCCTCAATGGACATTGTCTTTGTGGATCTTGGGGAGTCCATAGATACGCGGGATCCTTGAATCATCAGGAGTCATCTCGTTCACCAATTTCTTTTCAATTCCACCACTCTTTAAAATTTTAATGATATTGTGTTCTGTTATTCGAGTAGGGTCCTTAATCCCACATTCGAATTATCGGCAATGTAATATATCATTACAATATATATATATAATTTTTGAGGTTTCTTCGCTGGGGAGATTTATTAGTGATGTTACGGCATTCTCCAGCATAATGTTTATTTTGGTTATATTTCGCAGAAATCCCATTCTGCTTCTTCAGATGGTTCATTTTTTTTTTTTTTTTTTTTTTTTTTTTTTTTTTTTTTTAACTTTGTTATTTTATAATAACCTATAAGCTTGAGTTATCTTTATATGACACCTTTCAATGCTCATTCTTGTATCGGGGCTTGCCGACACAGCGTGGAGCCGATTGAACTGTGTCGAAGCTGTTCTTTGTCTTGCTGCTTTGTGCTTGTTTGTTTCTTCCCAGCCGATTTTTCTTTAATAGTTTTTACAGGTATTTATAATTAGAAAACCAATGCTTTACCTTGAATTGACACTGATGGCCGCGCTGGTGAACCATCCTAGGATTCTCGTGAGCCCATGTGTGTTTGTTGTGGTAATGTGTAAAAATATCCCATCCCTAATAAAGTTGAGAGAAATTGAATACGGGATCAAATCTATTATTAAGGTCTATTATGACTGGAAGCTGTGCCTACTGATACATGCTCAAATGACGGTGTTTCAGCGAGTTAGATTTTTTTTAGTATATACACACAAGCACATACAAAATATTTTTCTCTGCTAGAAATAATATGGAATTTGCATGCTTAAAAAAAAAATATTATTTTTTTTTAAAATATTCATTTCATATAAATTATTAAGTAACTTCAAAATAGGGCTCAATGAATAAATTGTACAAGGTAAAAATATATTAGCAAAACATTTTACAATTTCAATAAAATTCAAAAAATAATACATTTATTAATAATATTTATTTTTTGTACATACTAGTCTTCAGTACATACTAGTCTTCAGTAAAAAAGGTCACCAACCTTTCCTGAGAAGTATATCAATGACATATTTCATGAAGTGCAATACTGATAAATTATGTTAATGACCGCTGATGTCAATGCACCCAAATTAAAAAGAAAACTATTAATATATAATTGCAACACTTGATTGACCTTTATTAGTGAGTGAATAAAGAATGAGTTTTATTTAATTGTAGCGTATTATTTGTGCATACCAAAAATTCATTTCAAACAATGAATAAAACAAAATATAAACGCACACCATGAGGACAAACTGAATAAAAAACTGTGATTCAGACCTACCATACAATTATTATTTTGTTACAAGTTTACGCTACTATTCTTGTTTAAATGAAGCTTTGTCTGCATTTCACAATAGGATACAAGTTTTCTTTACTCCTCATCAGTGATATATCAATTTCGAAGCGGGATTTCATGCATTCTACCATAGGCATCCCCAGCCTCCATTTATGTGTTTCTGTCAAACCTCCTTCACTACTCTGCTACATTTATTTTCCTATCCTACTTCTTCTTTTAATTTTTACAAATACCATTTTGCGTACAAAAATGTATTGAAGATTTCGAAATCTGCTTGCTATGCTAAGGAATATAATACACTGCTCGAAAATATGAATAAATATAAAAGAAAATAGATGATTAAAGTTCTTTTTGCATTTTAGCTGTATTTTTAATTCAAATATTTTTGTTTTCCATAGAAAACATCCATGATAATGTATTATGTGTGATGTCATTTGTTTTATCTATCTGTTCCGGATAGATAGTACTTGTACAATTCTATATCTTGAAAAGCATTAATAACACACTAAAATTGTGAAATCGGCAAGTCAAAGTAGAATAATAAAATGTTTCTAATAAGATTTGTTCACAGTTCTTTAACAAAAACATTTAAAACAAATTAATAATATAATAAAAAAAAAATAGATAGGTAAATGTTATAAGTTCTTAAAATAATACTTAAAATCAATCTGAAAAATAAATGCTAGGACACTTTAATTTCACTGAGTACTCAGTGAAATTAATTACAATTTAATTTCTACAATTACACTTTTGGCTGTGTTTTAATAAGAAAAATAATTTCTACAAGTACAGAGTTATGTTAAAATAAGCAATTGAATTTTTATAATACAAGTACACTGTTGGCTATAAGTTTTTCGGTATTAATATGATCCTTAGCAAAAGGTATATTTCTTTCTTTTATTAATTTGTAGGCCTTAAGTTTGTTAATCAGGATTTTTCCCAGTAGACATTTTTTCTGCAGCTGCCTCTGCTCTTTCCTCTCATGCCAATCATTGACTCTGCAGCTTAGAGAGAAATACTCATTTTATAACAAAGTTAACAAGATATTTATAATTTTCCTTTCGTAAATATTGTAATTAAATGTGACTTTTAAGTAAAAAAAAATTAAAAGCATGTAAAAAAAAAAAAGCCTTTGAAAAGCACTATAATGACTGCATTCCAATCAAACGTGTTCCCAATAACTGTAATATTCTTGCCAAAAATTCGCTCTTTTGTGGCGTGACAATCCAAAACATAATGTTCTCAATATTGATTAAATAATAAATACTTATAACATCATTCGTCAATAAGAAAACCGTGTTTTAGCTGGCATTAAACGCCAATTGGGTAACAAAGGGTTAATCTGTGTTGCACAGTCATCACAGAGAATACTTTATGTTTAGTTCCTTGTTCCCATTTAGACATGTACCTTTATAGAGTGTATATAGAACGTTTATTATGTATATAAATATTATTGTGTTGCATACATATTTTGTCCATTTTTAAACATAATAATCGATACATTCTCAAGGTAACAGAATAATAAATATCTTATTGTTGTTTGCTCATCGTTTTGAGAGACAAATACTCATTATTGGAGTCTTGTGTGACACAGTCGAGAGCAGATGTGCTAAGAGCCTCTTTGTCGGAAGTAGTGTTGTAGGGTATAGTCCAGGTAGGAATCTGCTTTCCTTTGAGGTAGGTGCTTCGCCTACTCTAGCTGTAGGTGCAAGTCTTTGTCCTCTCTCTCTAGGTGGTCTGAGACGCAATGGGAGTCCTGATCAATTAAATGGGAAGTGCATATTTAGTGGTCACCTGTGGAAGTTCGTGGAGCGTGGTTTAGTGATAGGTTCCAGTAACAAGAGATCATCTCATTCCTTCAATAGGAGGATGGTGGTAGTAAAAATTGATTGATACTGCTCTTACAAAGCTAATTGTTATCTCAAACTATCAGTTCCTAAAAGGCGAACTAAAGGAAAAGGCTCGAGAAACAATCGAGGAACTGAATAAAACAGTCAGCATGCTAACACCCATAATTAGCAAAGAAACAATGCTGGGAAAAATACAGTCTCAAGCTCATGACCAAGGAAATCAACAGCCAGACACTAGCTATTATGAGAGTAAGTAAGAAAATCATGGCCTCTATATTAAGACCCACATGTAAATATATAGTAAAAACTGTTCCACAATCCAGTGCAAATGTGGAGAATAAGTTCAAAAGACTCATGAAACCTAAAAACATGAAGGTTACTAATGATGAACTCGTATCCCTCAGAAATGGCGCTGCAATGGTTCAAATCGACAACAAGGAAAATGGCGAGAAAATAGAAGCAGAAATAAAGAAGGAAAGCCGAGAAATAACAATCGATAGAATCAGGAAGAAAAAAACACGAAATCTTTAATATCATACACCAAATGGATAACAAAAAAGCACCTGGTTTTGATCATATAAATGGAAAAATCTTACATGAAACCTTTGCCGTTATACCAATTATTCTAATAAACATATTCAAAGTACTATTCTCAAGGCAAGAAATACCCCAAACTTGGAAGACAGGCCGGCCAGTAATGATCCCTAAACAAAATTCTGAATCATATCGGCCCCTCAGTATGCTACCTATGTTAGGGAGAGTAATGGATAAGCTTGTAAAAGGTAAATTAACTCATTTCTAAATGAAATAATTAATAACAATCAGTTTGCATTTAAACCCCAATGAGGTACAATTAAAGCTCTACAGTTTTTAAAGAAAGAGATCCAGGAAACATTTATTTCAAGATCAAATATAGTTGTTATAAGACATCAAAGGGGCCTTTGACAATGCTTGGGTACCAGCTATTCTCTAAAATCACAAAAAATATAATTGCCCAAAAAACCTATACTTATTAGTTCAAAACTATTACCAAAACGGACGTTTGATGACAATAACTAATAATTGTAAAGCCAAGAGACTACTAAGCAGAGGTACCCCTCAAGGCTCAAGTCTATCCCCAATGCTATGGAACATCCTTATCAACACGATTTTTTATTTTAACTTACCCCTGAATACAAAATTAATAGCATATGCTGACGATATTCTTGTAATTATTAAAAACAAGGATTTTAAACAAATTCAATGTTTGGCAAATTTAGCACTAAACAGGATAATAGACTAGGCAGATTTAAAAAAATTAACATTTAATACAACAAAATTAAGTTACACGATATTTTCTAAAAAACTAAATATTCTGAACATTAACATAAGACTTTACGGACAATCACTACAATACACAGATACATTAAAATATTTGGGTATAACATTTGACAGAAAACTTTCCTGGAATAAACACATAGATACTATGTACATCAAAAATCTTAAGTTAATCCAGCGACTTTCAATCGCAGCCCGAGTAACTTGGGGAATGAAAGCAGAATCGCTTAAACTAGTATATGAAGGTGGAATTAGTCCTAAAATGCTATATGGTATATCAATTTGGAAAGATGGAACAACTAAATCTAAAACCTCAAAAAACTTATTCGACTACAGCGTTTATTTGCTATCAAAATTTGTAAAGGATTTAGAACAATTTCTGCTGATGCTGCTTGCGTATTGGCTGGACTTTTACCAATTGATGTTAAAATAAACATCAAAACGCTTATAGAAAATATTCGCCTTCAAAACGCAGGATATACTCAGTTTGATAATTATGATATAGAAAGAGATACCAAATGCAAATCTTGGATCCATCCCAGTAAGCATTTTGACATTTCGGAAAATGATAAATTCTAAATTTAGCCATGACAATTCTCTAGATGTATACACAGACGGTAGCAAAATAAATGATAAAGTTGGATGTGCGTGGGTATCATTTGGTACCAAATGATACCCAAGCAGAAAAATTCGCTTTGTTCAAAGCAACACAATTTTTCTCTTCTGTAGCAATAGAACAAGCAATTTCGATATATTTTTTCACAGACAACATGACACTAATAGATGGACTCAAAAGCAATAATATCTATAATGAATTAATTGAAAAAATCAGGAGAAACCTACTAAGTTTATCCAAAAGAGGCATTCAATTCACTATTGATTGGGTTAAAGGTCATTCAGGAAACAAAGGAAATGATAAGGCTGATCAGTTAGCAAAATGTGCAGCTCTAAGTGACATACACATTGCCGATAAGCTACGCGAAATTACCATTAGGTTGGGTTCAGGCTAAAGTTAAAATGAATAATATTTCAACATGGAACAATAGGTGGAGAATAAGCACAAAATCCCCTAGCTGCCATACATTTATACCCAAAATAAATGACAAAAATCATAATATTCTTAAGAGTGGAAATTACAAACTCACGCAATTCCTGACAGAGCACGGACACACAAAACTACTTAAAACAATTAAAAATAACTGATGACGATAAATGTACAATAGACGAACAGATACAAACTTTTACCCATATTCTCTAGGATTGTAAGACTTATGACAGACAAAGACTAAGACTAATGAAAATCATAATATTACAAGGAGGAAGCTGGCCTGAGTCGGAAAGAAAGTTGTTCCAATATCACAAGGAGGAACTTTGTTTTATCCATAAATTTTGATCACCTAACAAACAACTAGAAAAATGAAGAACGAGAAGAAGATCTGACTCCACATCATCATCATCAAACTAAATTCTTTTGCTTATTTATCTTGTACTTCCTTACTTTCATTCCTTATAAACTACTAATGATTATTTTATTCTTGTATACCATATTATATATTTATTTATATTATGTATATATATATATATATATATATATATATATATATATATATATATATATATATATATATATATATATATATATATAAAGGGGGCGAGGTTAGCTAAGTGGTAGAGCACTGGACTAATAAGCTGGAACCAAAGCCTGGTCGAATGAACACCGCATCAGGCGTGAAGAAGTGATTTTGACTAGGCTTCGTATTGGACACTGCCATCTAACCCATTCGTACTTAATGGAAAAAAAAGCAGAGACCAACCTGTGCAAGTTGTAATGAGACTTTGACAATTAAACACATACTGACAGACTGTAGACTGCGTACTGACTTAGACATTCCTCACGACCTTCACGACTTACTGACTGAAGGTAGTCAACACAATACTCGAACACTTTAAAAAACTCAACTTACATAACAAAATATAAACTTTAAAATAACTTGAATTAATTTACATCATTCTTTATTTTTTAACTTGATCCATGATTGTAATGTTGTTATAATTCATGAAATTTTTTTTTTTTTTTTTTGTCATGAAATATGCATATATATATATATATATATATATATATATATATATATATATATATATATATCAATAAGCATTTACTCGAGTATATTAAATACTCAAATTAGTTTATATAATTCTTGCTACTTTTGTTTTTTATTTTATCTGTTTTTTTTTCTTCATTTTACTTTTTTATTAATTTAGTTATTGGTGTTCTTTTTTTTTATTTGTTTTGTTTTTTTGACTAGACTGAAAACACTTCCTTCGTCATGAGCTCATCACTAAAATTGCGAAGCTCAAAATAAAATAAATAAATAAATAATAAGCTGGAGGCCTGAGTTCAAATCCCGAGCAAGCACTAAAGATTTTTTCTTCTAGTGTCTTCGTTCATTGGTTGAATTCGGCCTCCCTGACTGTCCCTAGGCCAATCCAGCCTTTAATTAATTTAAAAATGGGTACCTTGGTTGGTGCTAATGACTCTAGAAGTCGAAGCGACCAAGGGAAAAATCAGGCGGCTGGAGCATAGTACTGACCACACTATCTCCCTAGTGTGCCGTATGGTCATGAATCAGATACCTCTACAGTACAAGTACAAAAATAATCCACATACTAGATTCATCCAAAAATATTCCTGAACTAATATTAAATATCTTGGTTACATACCTCAGTGTATTTTATATTAAATATGGTAATAAAAACGATTGTCTTCAAAGTTTGCACTATAACGTATTTTGATGCACTAAACACGAATCCGTTGAAAAAAAATCCCGCTCTCAACTAGGAAAGAAGTTATTAAAAAAAAAAGTTCACTGTTATGAAGGTTAAGGAAGATTGCCTAGGACGACTTTTGGGCATAGAATTCTTTTCATTTCTGGGAGTTGGATTGACTAGGGGTTTTGATGTTTTCTTGAGCGAGCGGAAACGCAAAGCACGTATGCCCAAAAGCGACAGTTTACGACCAAGTCAGCTACCACAGGTGAGTCTGAATTTCAATTAGACTTCGTGATAAAGGACTATTGTGCATGCGCGTGTTTACATATAAGCTGTTTACCCCGTCTTTTATAACCGCCATAACGTGAACTTTAGTGCTTAATAACTTCTTTCCTAGTTGAGAGCGGGTTTTTTTTTCAACGGATTCGTGTTTAGTGCATCAAAATACGTTATAGTGCAAACTTTGAAGAAAATCGTAGATGAGGGGGGGGGGGGGTTATTCTTCACCTGTTGGTATTATTAATTAATACCCTTCATTTAGTCATCAAAATTATTCCTGAACACTTTACAGGAAGAAGGGATCAGAAAGTGAAATTAAGTGTATGTAAACACAAACTCCTTTAAAATGCACTCTAATGACTACAATCCAATCAAACGTGTTCCTAATAGCTATAATATTATTTCTAGCAAAAAATTCACTCTTTCCTAGCGAGACAATCTTTGTTTAGCTGGCATTAAACGCCATATCTGTTTCAAAATTGCAATTAGATAACGAAGTGTAAACGTGCGTTACGCAGTGTTGAAAAAGAATAGTTCATGAAATAAACAGACTGCATAAATGATAGGAAACATTATGCTAATTAAGATATTAAACTTGGGATGTTGACAGAAGGGTCCCAATAATGAGTGTCTTCAGAAGTAAAAATAATCAACTCTTTTATTCATATGATAAAATAAAATAATGATAATAATAATATGACTCCATAAATATAACAATCTTCTTCTAAAATAATAATTAATAAATAAATGATAAAGTCCTCTGGCAGGTAAAAATAAATAATAAAAATGTCTGACGAGTGAGGAAGAAAAATATTCTGGTTGAAATGACGTCACCAGTTCGAGATGCTGTACCTCAGTGCTGGGAGAACTGAGTCTGTTGCAGCCTCTTTGGTAGACAGGTAACCGGTGCGGGAGGTAACACCAGAGGCAGTATGAAAATAGCAAGTACGTTGAAACTGCTCACATTTTGTAACCGGTTACCTCGCTAACTTATTCCAGGCTCTCCTGAGGTGATGTATGACAGCAGAAAGTGTGATCAGCAGCGTTCATTTCTGTGTTTTGTCAAGGAATCCATCAGCAGGCACTTGGTCATCATGGCTACACTATGTACACTATCTTATAGGTCTATCTTATCAGATCTTAATATCTGATAACATGATCGGTACGCTACACCATTTTACAAAATTAATAAGGCCAGTTTTCAAAAACAACAAAATCCAACCCTAGCAGTCGTTAAGAAGGAGAGGCCTCTAACATGGAACCAATTTTATCAGATGATGACACAGGCTGCGAAGTCGATGATTGGCATGACAGGATAGAGCAGAGGCAGCTGCAGAAAAAAAGTCTACTATGAAAAATCCTCATTAACAGACTTAAGACCTACAAATAATTGAAAGAAATACATATACCTTTTGCTAAAGATCATATTAATACCGTTGAACTTCGATTTTTCCAATTCTGAATGGATAACGAAGTGTAAACGTGCGTTACGCAGTGTTGACAGATAATACTTTATAAAATAAGCAGACAGCATAAATGATAAGAAACATTATACTAATTAAGATATTTTACGAAATGGATAAGGCCAGTGTTAAAGAATAACAAAATCCAACCTAACTAGTAATTACGTAGGCTATATTGTGTGAAAAAACCTTGTGGATGTAAAGTTTGAAAGTGAACTAGTAAACCTATTTGACATAGGATATCCCCTACTTTGAATGGCTGAAAGTATGGCATCGAAGAAGGCACACGGTATTCATAGAGTATTATCCAAAATAGAAAATGCAATTAAGAATAAAAATTTTGTTGAAGCCCACCAAATGTAAAAAAATCCATACTCTAGATACTTGACTCAAAAGAGGTTTTCAGAACTACTGGATTTATTGTATAATCGTGCTAGTTTATTTCTTGAGCATAACCAGATATGTATATTAATACATTAATGCTGATAATATCTATATCCTGGGGTATCTGTTAGTAAGTTTCTAGTTTTATTACCTTAATTCAGTAATCCTTTTCAATTTGTTTGTTGTAGCAAACAAGTAGTGTGGTTTTAGGAAACTTATATATCGACGTTTTTATAAAATCAGAGAGTAAACCTTCAGATTTAGCACAAAATATGTGTATGTAGGGATAAGCCTTTTACTCTCATATTATGTATCTGCAATATTAAATGAAGGACTTGCTGCTTCATCCAATCTCAATAATGGATGAAATGCTAAGTCCTGCAACATTGGCTCACCTCACAACTACAGACAAAGGTCATCTACAGAACACACCCTAGGGTCACCTCCCCTAGGTAGACATACATCCAAGTCAAGGTGGAGGGAGCTCGTGCTGAGGACTGAATGGTACAGGGTAGTTAAACATATGTGCATCGGAAGACCCACTTGGGGTACCGAGCGACACTCCATTGTATTTAGCTTTTCTGTGGCATGCCAGGATCTACCACGGATGACCGTTAATTCCCTAGCTACTCGTGGAAACAAAATTTGTTCACAAATACCTTTAGATTCTCAGGCTAACTCAGTCCACCTCGAACCCAAAAGGGATATCGAGTCTGATAGTGGATCCTTGTCGGATCTGCTAGAATTTCACCGTTTGTTCACAGAACAAACCGTAGTAAAAGATATGCCGGGTACGATCACGGAACAGGTTCAGGGGGTGCAGGGTACGTTTACGGAACGAGCACCTGTTGAGCCGGGGACGGAAACAGAACCAGCAATAACACTTCTGGGTACGGCTTCGGAACCCGAATTACCTGAGCGGGGTACTAAAAAGGAATCGGCTCAGTAAGGATATAAGAGGCTATCTGGAGCGCAAAAGAGTAAGCGAGCCAGGTGAAGGACTAAGGGGGAAGTTCCCACTGGGGTTTCAGGCTCAAATCCTCGTGAGCAGCAGAAACCAGGTATCCATGAGGGTCCTAGTGAAGCTGTTCATGAGGAAATTGGTACTGGGCCCAGTGGTGATGTGGATCCCGAAACGCTACATTTGTTTCACAAATTAAATTAGATAACGAAGTGTAAATGTGCGTTACTCAATGTTGACTAAGAATACTTCATAAAATAATCAGACTGCATAAATGATAAAAAACATTATGCTAATTAAGATATTTTACAAAATTGATAAGGCCAGTTTTCAAAAACAATAAAATCCAAACCTGGCAGTCGTTAAGAAGGATAGGCCTCTAAACATGTAATTAATTTTATCAAACAATAACACAGGCTGCGAAGTTGATAATTAGCATGAGAGGATAGAGCAGAGGCAGCTGCAGACAAAATGTCTACTGGGAAATTCCTCATTAACAGTCTTATGACCTACAAATAATTGAAAGAAATACATATACCTTTTGCTAAGGATCATATTAATACCGATGAACTTCGATTTTCCCAATTCCGAATGGAAAACAACAATCTCAATAATGGATAAAATGCTTAGTCCTGCAACATTGGCGTGCCCACAGCCTGGTCTTAGACCGCAGTAGCCATCCACCCTCTAGGTTGGAGGAACAAAAACACTGACGCTCACGCAGTGCACATATACAGCATATTACACTCACCTCAAAACTACAGATAAAGGTCATCTACAGAACACACCCTAGGGTCACCTCCCCTAGGTAGACATACATCCAAGTCAAGGTGGAGGGAGCTCGTGCTGAGGACTGAATGGTACAGGGTGGTTCAACATATGTGCATCGGAAGACCCACTTGGGGTAACGAGCGACACACCATTGTATTTAGCTTTTCCGTGGCATGCCAGGCTCTACCACGGATGACCGTTAATTCCCTAGCTACTCGTGGGAAGAAAATTAGTTCACAAATACCTTTAGATTCTCAGGCTAACTCAGTCCACCTCGAAGCCAAAAGGGATATCGAGTCTGATAGTGGATCCTTCTCGGATCTGCTAGAAGAATTTCACGGTTTGTTCACAGAACAAACCGTAGTAAAAGATATGCCGGGTACGATCATGGAACAGGTTCAGGGGGGCAGGGTACGTTTACGGAACCAGCACCTGTTGAGCCGGGGACGGAAACAGAACCAGCAATAACAATTCTGGGTACAGCTTCGAAACCCGAATTACCTGAGCAGGGTACTAAAAAGGAATCGGCTCAGTAAGGATATAAGAGGCTATCTGGAGCGCAAAAGAGTAAGCGAGCCAGGTAAAGGACTAAGGGGAAAGTTCCCAGTGGGGTTTAAGGCTTAAATCCTTGTGAGCAGCAGAAACCAGGCATCAATGAGGGTCCTAGTGAAGCTGTTCATGAGGAAATTGGTACTGGGGCCAGTGGTGATGTGGATCCCGAAACGCTACATATGTTTCATAAATTAAATTAGATAACAAAGTGTAAATGTGCGTTACTCAGTGTTGATTAAGAATACTTCATAAAATAAGCAGACTGCATAAATGATAAAAAACATTATGCTAATTAAGGTATTTTACAAAATAGATAAGGCCAGTTTTCAAAAACAACAAAATCCAACCCTGGCAGTCGTTAAGAAGGAGAGGCCTCTCAACATGTAATTAATTTTATCAGACGATAACACAGGCTGCGAAGTCGATAATTGGCATGAGTGGATAGAGCAGAGGCAGCTGCAGACAAAATGTCTACTGGGAAAATTCCTCATTAAAAGTCTTAAGACCTACAAATAATTAAAAGAAATACATATACCTTTTGTTAAGGATCATATTAATACCAATGAACTTTGATTTTTCCAACTCCGAATGGTTAACAACAATCTCAATAATGGATGAAATGCTAAGTCCTGCAACATTGGCATAGGGACCTTGGCATGCCCACCGCCTGGTCTTAGACCGCAGTAGTCATCCACCCTCTAGGTTTGATGAACAAAAACACTGACGCTCACACAGTACACATATACAGCATATTACACACACCTCACAACTACTGACAAAAAAGGTCATCTACGGATCCCACCCTAGGGTCACCTCCCCTAGGTAGACATACATCCAAGTCAAGGTGGAGGGAGCTCGTGCTGAGGACTGAATGGTACAGGGTGGTTAATCATATGTGCATCGGAAGACCCACTTGGGGTAACGAGCGACACTCCATTGTATTTAGCTTTTCCGTGGTATGCCAGGCTCTACCACGGATGACCGTTAATTCCCTAGCTACTCGTGAGAACAGAATTAGTTCACAAATACCTTTAGATTCTCAGGCTTACTCAGTCCACCTCGAACCCAAAAGGGATATCGAGTCTGATAGTGGATCCTTCTCGGATCTGCTAGAAGAATTTCACGGTTTGTTCACAGAACAAACCGTAGTAAAAGATATGCCGGGTACGAGCACGGAACAGGTTCAGGGGGTGCCGGGTACGTTTACGGAACCAGCACCTGTTGAGCCGGGGACGGAATCAGAACCAGCAATAACAATTCTGGGTACGGCTTCGGAACCAGAATTACCTGAGCGGGGTACTAAAAAGGAATCGGCTTAGTAAGGATATAAGAGGCTATCTGGAGCGCAAAAGAGTAAGCGAGCCAGGTGAAGGACTAAGGGGGAAGTTCCCACTGGGGTTTAAGGCTCAAATCCTCGTGAGCAGCAGAAACCAGGTATCAATGAGGGTCCTAGTGAAGCTGTTCATGAGGAAATGGGTACTGGGGCCAGTGGTGATGTGGATCCCGAAACGCTACATATGTTTCATAAATTAAATTAGATAACAAAGTGTAAATGTGCGTTACTCAGTGTTGATTAAGAATACTTCATAAAATAAGCAGACTGCATAAATGATAAAAAACATTATGCTAATTAAGGTATTTTACAAAATAGATAAGGCCAGTTTTCAAAAACAACAAAATCCAACCCTGGCAGTCGTTAAGAAGGAGAGGCCTCTCAACATGTAATTAATTTTATCAGACGATAACACAGGCTGCGAAGTCGATAATTGGCATGAGTGGATAGAGCAGAGGCAGCTGCAGACAAAATGTCTACTGGGAAAATTCCTCATTAAAAGTCTTAAGACCTACAAATAATTAAAAGAAATACATATACCTTTTGTTAAGGATCATATTAATACCAATGAACTTTGATTTTTCCAACTCCGAATGGTTAACAACAATCTCAATAATGGATGAAATGCTAAGTCCTGCAACATTGGCATAGGGACCTTGGCATGCCCACCGCCTGGTCTTAGACCGCAGTAGTCATCCACCCTCTAGGTTTGATGAACAAAAACACTGACGCTCACACAGTACACATATACAGCATATTACACACACCTCACAACTACTGACAAAAAAGGTCATCTACGGATCCCACCCTAGGGTCACCTCCCCTAGGTAGACATACATCCAAGTCAAGGTGGAGGGAGCTCGTGCTGAGGACTGAATGGTACAGGGTGGTTAATCATATGTGCATCGGAAGACCCACTTGGGGTAACGAGCGACACTCCATTGTATTTAGCCTTTCCGTGGTATGCCAGGCTCTACCACGGATGACCGTTAATTCCCTAGCTACTCGTGAGAACAGAATTAGTTCACAAATACCTTTAGATTCTCAGGCTTACTCAGTCCACCTCGAACCCAAAAGGGATATCGAGTCTGATAGTGGATCCTTCTCGGATCTGCTAGAAGAATTTCACGGTTTGTTCACAGAACAAACCGTAGTAAAAGATATGCCGGGTACGAGCACGGAACAGGTTCAGGGGGTGCCGGGTACGTTTACGGAACCAGCACCTGTTGAGCCGGGGACGGAATCAGAACCAGCAATAACAATTCTGGGTACGGCTTCGGAACCAGAATTACCTGAGCTGGGTACTAAAAAGGAATCGGCTTAGTAAGGATATAAGAGGCTATCTGGAGCGCAAAAGAGTAAGCGAGCCAGGTGAAGGACTAAGGGGGAAGTTCCCACTGGGGTTTAAGGCTCAAATCCTCGTGAGCAGCAGAAACCAGGTATCAATGAGGGTCCTAGTGAAGCTGTTCATGAGGAAATGGGTATTGGGCCCAGTGGTGTTGTGGATCCCGAAACGCTACACATTTTTCATAAATTAGATTAGATAACGATGTGTAATATGCATTACTCAGTGTTGATTAAGAATACTTCATAAAATAAGCAGACTGCATAAATGATAAAATACATTATGCTAATTAAGATATTTAACAAAATAGATAAGGCCAGTTTTAAAAAACAACAAAATCCAACCCTGGCAGTCGTTAAGAAGGAGAGGCCTCTAAACATGTAATTAATTTTATCAGACGATAACACAGGCTGCGAAGTCGATAATTGGCATGAGAGGATAGAGCATTGGCAGCTGCAGACAAAACGTCTACTGGGAAAATTCCTCATTAACAGTCTTAAGACCTACAAATAATTAAAGGAAATACATATACCTTTTGCTAAGGATCATATTAATACCAATGAACTTCTATTTTTCCAATTCCGAATGGATAACAACAATCTCAATAATGGATGAAATGCTAAGTCCTGCAACATTGGCATAGGGACCTTGGCATGCCCACCGCCTGGTCTTAGACCGCAGTAGTCATCCACCCTCTAGGTTTGAAGAACAAAAACACTGACGCTCACACAGTAGACATATACAGCATATTACACACACCTCACAACAACTTACAAAGGTCATCTACAGAACACACCCTAGGGTCACCTCCCCTAGGTAGCATACATCCAAGTCAAGGTGGAGGGAGCTCGTGCTGAGGACTGAATGGTACAGGGTGGTTCAACATATGTGCATCGGAAGACCCACTTGGGGTAAAGAGCGACACACCATTGTATTTAGCTTTTCCGTGGCATGCCAGGCTCTACCACGGATGACCGTTAATTCCCTAGCTACTCGTGGGAACAAAATTAGTTCACAAATACCTTTAGATTCTCAGGCTAACTCAGTCCACCTCGAAGCCAAAAGGGATATCGAGTCTGATAGTGGATCCTTCTCGGATCTGCTAGAAGAATTTTACGGTTTGTTCACAGAACAAACCGTAGTAAAAGATATGCCGGGTACGATCACGGAACAGGTTCAGGGGGGCAGGGTACGTTTACGGAACCAGCACCTGTTGAGCCGGGGACGGAAACAGAACCAGCAATAAAAATTTTGTGTACGGTTTCGGAACTAGAATTACCTGAGCGGGGTACTAAAAAGGAATCGGCTTAGTAAGGATATAAGAGGCTACCTGGAGCGCGAAAGAGTAAGCGAGCCAGGTGAAAGACTAAGGGGGAAGTTCCCACTGGGGTTTAAGGCTCAAATCCTTGTGAGCAGCAGAAACCAGGTATCAATGAGGGTCCTAGTGAAGCTGTTTATGAGGAAATTGGTACTGGGCCAGTGGTGATGTGGATCCCGAAACGCTACATATGTTTCACAAATTAAATTAGATAACAAAGTGTTAATGTGCGTTTCTCAGTGCTGATTAAGAAAACTTTATAAAATAAGCAGACTGCATAAATGATAAAAAACATTATGCTAATTAAGATATTTTACAAAATTGATAAGGCCAGTTTTCAAAAACAACAAAATCCAACGCTGACAGTCGTTAAGAAGGAGAGGCCTCTAAACATGTAATTAATTTTATCAGACGATAACACAGGCTGCGAAGTCGATAATTGGCATGAGTGGATAGAGCAGAGGCAGCTGCAGACAAAATGTCTACTGGGAAAATTCGTCATTAACAGTCTTAAGACCTACAAATCATTAAAAGAAATACATAAACCTTTTGCTAAGGATCATATTAATACCGATGAACTTCTATTTTTCCAATTCCGAATGGATAACAACAATCTCAATAATGGATGAAAAGCTAAGTCCTGCAACATTGGCATAGGGACCTTGGCATGCCCACCGCCTGGTCTTAGACCGCAGTAGTCATCCACCCTCTAGGTTTGAAGAACAAAAACACTGACGCTCACACAGTACACATATACAGCATATTACACACACCTCACAACAACTGACAAAGGTCATCTACAGAACACACCCTAGGGTCACCTCCCCTAGGTAGACATACATCCAAGTCAAGGTGGAGGGAGCTCGTGCTGAGGACTGAATGGTACAGGGTGGTTCAACATATGTGCATCGGAAGACCCACTTGTGGTAACGAGCGACACACCATTGTATTTAGCTTTTCCGTGGCATGCCAGGCTCTACCACGGATGACCGTTAATTCCCTAGCTACTCGTGGGAAGAAAATTAGTTCACAAATACCTTTAGATTCTCAGGCTAACTCAGTCCACCTCGAAGCCAAAAGGGATATCGAGTCTGATAGTGGATCCTTCTCGGATCTGCTAGAAGAATTTCACGGTTTGTTCACAGAACAAACCGTAGTAAAAGATATGCCGGGTACGATCATGGAACAGGTTCAGGGGGGCAGGGTACGTTTACGGAACCAGCACCTGTTGAGCCGGGGACGGAAACAGAACCAGCAATAACAATTCTGTGTACGGTTTCGGAACTAGAATTACCTGAGCGGGGTACTAAAAAGGAATCGGCTTAGTAAGGATATAAGAGGCTACCTGGAGCGGAAATGAGTAAGCGAGCCAGGTGAAAGACTAAGGGGATAGTTCCCACTGGGGTTTAAGGCTCAAATCCTTGTGAGCAGCAGAAACCAGGTATCAATGAGGGTCCTAGTGAAGCTGTTCATGAGGAAATTGGTACTGGGGCCAGTGGTGATGTGGATCCCGAAACGCTATATATGTTTCATAAATTAAATTAGATAACAAAGTGTAAATGTGCGTTACTCAGTGTTGATTAAGAATACTTCATAAAATAAGCAGACTGCATAAATGATAAAAAACATTATGATAATTAAGATATTTTACAAAATAGATAAGACCAGTTTTCAAAAACAACAAAATCCAACCCTGGCAGTCGTTAAGAAGGAGAGGCCTCTAAACATGTAATTAATTTTATCAGACGATAACACAGGCTGCGAAGTCGATAATTGGCATGAGAGGATAGAGCAGAGGAAGCTGCAGACAAAATGTCTACTGGGAAAATTCGTCATTAACAGTCTTAAGACCTACAAATAATTAAAAGAAATAGATAAACCTTTTGCTAAGGATCATATAAATACCGATGAACTTCGATTTTTCCAATTCCGAATGGATAACAACAATCTCAATAATGGATGAAATGCTAAGTTCTGCAACATTGGCATAGGGACCTTGGCATACCCACCGCCTGGTCTTAGACCGCAGTAGTCATCCACCCTCTAGGTTTGAAGAACAAAAACACTGACGCTCACACAGTACACATATACAGCATATTACACACACCTCACAACAACTGACAAAGGTCATCTACAGAACACACCCTAGGGTCACCTCCCCTAGGTAGACATACATCCAAGTCAAGGTGGAGGGAGCTCGTGCTGAGGACTGAATGGTACAGGGTGGTTCAACATATGTGCATCGGAAGACCCACTTGGGGTAACGAGCGACACACCATTGTATTTAGCTTTTCCGTGGCATGCCAGGCTCTACCACGGATGACCGTTAATTCCCTAGCTACTCGTGGGAAGAAAATTAGTTCACAAATACCTTTAGATTCTCAGGCTAACTCAGTCCACCTCGAAGCCAAAAGGGATATCGAGTCTCATAGTGGATCCTTCTCGGATCTGCTAGAAGAATTTCACGGTTTGTTCACAGAACAAACCGTAGTAAAAGATATGCCGGGTACGATCACGGAACAGGTTCAGGGGGGCAGGGTACGTTTACGGAACCAGCACCTGTTGAGCCGGGGACGGAAACAGAACCAGCAATAACAATTCTGTGTACGGTTTCGGAACTAGAATTACCTGAGCGGGGTACTAAAAAGGAATCGGCTTAGTAAGGATATAAGAGGCTACCTGGAGCGCGAAAGAGTAAGCGAGCCAGGTGAAAGACTAAGGGGGAAGTTCCCACTGGGGTTTAAGGCTCAAATCCTTGTGAGCAGCAGAAACCAGGTATCAATGAGGGTCCTAGTGAAGCTGTTCATGAGGAAATTGGTACTGGGCCAGTGGTGATGTGGATCCCGAAACGCTACATATGTTTCACAAATTAAATTAGATAACGAAGTGTTAATGTGCGTTTCTCAGTGCTGATTAAGAATACTTTATAAAATAAGCAGACTGCATAAATGATAAAAAACATTATGCTAATTAAGATATTTTACAAAATTGATAAGGCCAGTTTTCAAAAACAACAAAATCCAACGCTGACAGTCGTTAAGAAGGAGAGGCCTCTAAACATGTAATTAATTTTATCAGACGATAACACAGGCTGCGAAGTCGATAATTGGCATGAGTGGATAGAGCAGAGGCAGCTGCAGACAAAATGTCTACTGGGAAAATTCGTCATTAACAGTCTTAAGACCTACAAATCATTAAAAGAAATACATAAACCTTTTGCTAAGGATCATATTAATACCGATGAACTTCTATTTTTCCAATTCCGAATGGATAACAACAATCTCAATAATGGATGAAAAGCTAAGTCCTGCAACATTGGCATAGGGACCTTGGCATGCCCACCGCCTGGTCTTAGACCGCAGTAGTCATCCACCCTCTAGGTTTGAAGAACAAAAACACTGACGCTCACACAGTACACATATACAGCATATTACACACACCTCACAACAACTGACAAAGGTCATCTACAGAACACACCCTAGGGTCACCTCCCCTAGGTAGACATACATCCAAGTCAAGGTGGAGGGAGCTCGTGCTGAGGACTGAATGGTACAGGGTGGTTCAACATATGTGCATCGGAAGACCCACTTGTGGTAACGAGCGACACACCATTGTATTTAGCTTTTCCGTGGCATGCCAGGCTCTACCACGGATGACCGTTAATTCCCTAGCTACTCGTGGGAAGAAAATTAGTTCACAAATACCTTTAGATTCTCAGGCTAACTCAGTCCACCTCGAAGCCAAAAGGGATATCGAGTCTGATAGTGGATCCTTCTCGGATCTGCTAGAAGAATTTCACGGTTTGTTCACAGAACAAACCGTAGTAAAAGATATGCCGGGTACGATCATGGAACAGGTTCAGGGGGGCAGGGTACGTTTACGGAACCAGCACCTGTTGAGCCGGGGACGGAAACAGAACCAGCAATAACAATTCTGTGTACGGTTTCGGAACTAGAATTACCTGAGCGGGGTACTAAAAAGGAATCGGCTTAGTAAGGATATAAGAGGCTACCTGGAGCGGAAATGAGTAAGCGAGCCAGGTGAAAGACTAAGGGGATAGTTCCCACTGGGGTTTAAGGCTCAAATCCTTGTGAGCAGCAGAAACCAGGTATCAATGAGGGTCCTAGTGAAGCTGTTCATGAGGAAATTGGTACTGGGGCCAGTGGTGATGTGGATCCCGAAACGCTATATATGTTTCATAAATTAAATTAGATAACAAAGTGTAAATGTGCGTTACTCAGTGTTGATTAAGAATACTTCATAAAATAAGCAGACTGCATAAATGATAAAAAACATTATGATAATTAAGATATTTTACAAAATAGATAAGACCAGTTTTCAAAAACAACAAAATCCAACCCTGGCAGTCGTTAAGAAGGAGAGGCCTCTAAACATGTAATTAATTTTATCAGACGATAACACAGGCTGCGAAGTCGATAATTGGCATGAGAGGATAGAGCAGAGGAAGCTGCAGACAAAATGTCTACTGGGAAAATTCGTCATTAACAGTCTTAAGACCTACAAATAATTAAAAGAAATAGATAAACCTTTTGCTAAGGATCATATAAATACCGATGAACTTCGATTTTTCCAATTCCGAATGGATAACAACAATCTCAATAATGGATGAAATGCTAAGTTCTGCAACATTGGCATAGGGACCTTGGCATACCCACCGCCTGGTCTTAGACCGCAGTAGTCATCCACCCTCTAGGTTTGAAGAACAAAAACACTGACGCTCACACAGTACACATATACAGCATATTACACACACCTCACAACAACTGACAAAGGTCATCTACAGAACACACCCTAGGGTCACCTCCCCTAGGTAGACATACATCCAAGTCAAGGTGGAGGGAGCTCGTGCTGAGGACTGAATGGTACAGGGTGGTTCAACATATGTGCATCGGAAGACCCACTTGGGGTAACGAGCGACACACCATTGTATTTAGCTTTTCCGTGGCATGCCAGGCTCTACCACGGATGACCGTTAATTCCCTAGCTACTCGTGGGAAGAAAATTAGTTCACAAATACCTTTAGATTCTCAGGCTAACTCAGTCCACCTCGAAGCCAAAAGGGATATCGAGTCTCATAGTGGATCCTTCTCGGATCTGCTAGAAGAATTTCACGGTTTGTTCACAGAACAAACCGTAGTAAAAGATATGCCGGGTACGATCACGGAACAGGTTCAGGGGGGCAGGGTACGTTTACGGAACCAGCACCTGTTGAGCCGGGGACGGAAACAGAACCAGCAATAACAATTCTGTGTACGGTTTCGGAACTAGAATTACCTGAGCGGGGTACTAAAAAGGAATCGGCTTAGTAAGGATATAAGAGGCTACCTGGAGCGCGAAAGAGTAAGCGAGCCAGGTGAAAGACTAAGGGGGAAGTTCCCACTGGGGTTTAAGGCTCAAATCCTTGTGAGCAGCAGAAACCAGGTATCAATGAGGGTCCTAGTGAAGCTGTTCATGAGGAAATTGGTACTGGGCCAGTGGTGATGTGGATCCCGAAACGCTACATATGTTTCACAAATTAAATTAGATAACGAAGTGTTAATGTGCGTTTCTCAGTGCTGATTAAGAATACTTTATAAAATAAGCAGACTGCATAAATGATAAAAAACATTATGCTAATTAAGATATTTTACAAAATTGATAAGGCAAGTTTTCAAAAACAACAAAATCCAACGCTGACAATCGTTAAGAAGGAGAGGCCTCTAAACATGTAATTAATTTTATCAGACGATAACACAGGCTGCGAAGTCGATAATTGGCATGAGTGGATAGAGCAGAGGCAGCTGCAGACAAAATGTCTACTGGGAAAATTCGTCATTAACAGTCTTAAGACCTACAAATCATTAAAAGAAATACATAAACCTTTTGCTAAGGATCATATTAATACCGATGAACTTCTATTTTTCCAATTCCGAATGGATAACAACAATCTCAATAATGGATGAAAAGCTAAGTCCTGCAACATTGGCATAGGGACCTTGGCATGCCCACCGCCTGGTCTTAGACCGCAGTAGTCATCCACCCTCTAGGTTTGAAGAACAAAAACACTGACGCTCACACAGTACACATATACAGCATATTACACACACCTCACAACAACTGACAAAGGTCATCTACAGAACACACCCTAGGGTCACCTCCCCTAGGTAGACATACATCCAAGTCAAGGTGGAGGGAGCTCGTGCTGAGGACTGAATGGTACAGGGTGGTTCAACATATGTGCATCGGAAGACCCACTTGGGGTAACGAGCGACACACCATTGTATTTAGCTTTTCCGGGGCATGCCAGGCTCTACCACGGATGACCGTTAATTCCCTAGCTACTCGTGGGAAGAAAATTAGTTCACAAATACCTTTAGATTCTCAGGCTAACTCAGTCCACCTCGAAGCCAAAAGGGATATCGAGTCTCATAGTGGATCCTTCTCGGATCTGCTAGATGAATTTCACGGTTTGTTCACAGAACAAACCGTAGTAAAAGATATGCCGGGTACGATCACGGAACAGGTTCAGGGGGGCAGGGTACGTTTACGGAACCAGCACCTGTTGAGCCGGGGACGGAAACAGAACCAGCAACAACAATTCTGGGTACGGCTTCGGAACCAGAATTACCTGAGCGGGGTACTAAAAAGGAATCGGCTCAGTAAGGATATAAGAGGCTATCTGGAATGCAAAAGAGTAAGCGAGCCAGGTGAAGGACTAAGGGGGAAGTTCCCACTGGGGTTTAAGGCTCAAATCCTCGTGAGCAGCAGAAACCAGGTATCAATGAGGGTCCTAGTGAAGCTGTTCATGAGGAAATTGGTACTGGGGCCAGTGGTGATGTGGATCCCGAAACGCTACATATGTTTCATAAATTAAATTAGATAACAAAGTGTAAATGTGCGTTACTCAGTGTTGATTAAGAATACTTCATAAAATAAGCAGACTGCATAAATGATAAAAAACATTATGCTAATTAAGATATTTTACAAAATAGATAAGACCAGTTTTCAAAAACAACAAAATCCAACCCTGGAAGTCGTTAAGAAGGAGAGGCCTCTAAACATGTAATTAATTTTATCAGACGATAACACAGGCTGCGAAGTCAATAATTGGCATGAGTGGATAGAGCAGAGGCAGCTGCAGACAAAATGTCTATTGGGAAAATTCGTCATTAACAGTCTTAAGACCTACAAATCATTAAAAGAAATACAAAAACCTTTTGCTAAGGATCATATTAATACCGATGAACTTCTATTTTTCCAATTCCGAATGGATAACAACAATCTCAATAATGGATGAAATGCTAAGTCCTGCAACATTGGCATAGGGACCTTGGCATGCCCACCGCCTGGTCTTAGACCGCAGTAGTCATCCACCCTCTAGGTTTGAAGAACAAAAACACTGACGCTCACACAGTACACATATACAGCATATTACACACACCTCACAACAACTGACAAAGGTCATCTACAGAACACACCCTAGGGTCACCTTCCCTAGGTAGACATACATCCAAGTCAAGGTGGAGGGAGCTCGTGCTGAGGACTGAATGGTACAGGGTGGTTCAACATATGTGCATCGGAAGACCCACTTGGGGTAACGAGCGACACACCATTGTATTTAGCTTTTCCGTGGCATGCCAGGCTCTACCACGGATGACCGTTAATTCCCTAGCTACTCGTGGGAAGAAAATTAGTTCACAAATACCTTTAGATTGTTAGGCTAACTCAGTCCACCTCGAAGCCAAAAGGGATATCGAGTCTCATAGTGGATCCTTCTCGGATCTGCTAGAAGAATTTCACGGTTTGTTCACAGAACAAACCGTAGTAAAAGATATGCCGGGTACGATCACGGAACAGGTTCAGGGGGGCAGGGTACGTTTACGGAACCAGCACCTGTTGAGCCGGGGACGGAAACAGAACCAGCAACAACAATTCTGGGTACGGCTTCGGAAACAGAATTACCTGAGCGGGGTACTAAAAAGGAATCGGCTCAGTAAGGATATAAGAGGCTATCTGGAATGCAAAAGAGTAAGCGAGCCAGGTAAAGGACTAAGGGGGAAGTTCCCACTGGGGTTTAAGGCTCAAATCCTTGTGAGCAGCAGAAACCAGGTATCAATGAGGGTCCTATTGAAGCTGTTCATGAGGAAATTGGTACTGGGCCAGTGGTGATGTGGATCCCGAAACGCTACATATGTTTCACAAATTAAATTAGATAACGAAGTGTTAATGTGCGTTTCTCAGTTCTGATTAAGAATACTTTATAAAATAAGCAGACTGCATAAATGATAAAAAACATTATGCTAATTAAGATATTTTACAAAATTGATAAGGCCAGTTTTCAAAAACAACAAAATCCAACGCTGACAGTCGTTAAGAAGGAGAGGCCTCTAAACATGTAATTAATTTTATCAGACGATAACACAGGCTGCGAAGTCAATAACTGGCATGAGTGGATAGAGCAGAGGCAGCTGCAGACAAAATGTCTACTAGGAAAATTCGTCATTAACAGTCTTAAGACCTACAAATCATTAAAAGAAATACATATACCTTTTGCTAAGGATCATATTAATACCGATGAACTTTGATTTTTTCAACTCCGAATGGATAACAACAATCTCAATAATGGATGAAATGCTAAGTTCTGCAACATTGGCATAGGGACCTTGGCATGCCCACCGCCTGGTCTTAGACCGCAGTAGTCATCCACCCTCTAGGTTTGAAGAACAAAAACACTGACGCTCACACAGTACACATATACAGCATATTACACACACCTCACAACAACTGACAAAGGTCATCTACAGAACACACCCTAGGGTCACCTCCCCTAGGTAGACATACATCCAAGTCAAGGTGGAGGGAGCTCGTGCTGAGGACTGAATGGTACAGGGTGGTTCAACATATGTGCATCGGAAGACCCACTTGTGGTAACGAGCAACACACCATTGTATTTAGCTTTTCCGTGGCATGCCAGGCTCTACCACGGATGACCGTTAATTCCCTAGCTACTCGTGGGAAGAAAATTAGTTCACAAATACCTTTAGATTCTCAGGCTAACTCAGTCCACCTCGAAGCCAAAAGGGATATCGAGTCTGATAGTGGATCCTTCTCGGATCTGCTAGAAGAATTTCACGGTTTGTTCACAGAACAAACCGTAGTAAAAGATATGCCGGGTACGATCACGGAACAGGTTCAGGGGGGCAGGGTACGTTTACGGAACCAGCACCTGTTGAGCCGGGGACGGAAACAGAACCAGCAACAACAATTCTGGGTACGGCTTCGGAACCAGAATTACCTGAGCGGGGTACTAAAAAGGAATCGGCTCAGTAAGGATATAAGAGGCTATCTGGAATGCAAAAGAGTAAGCGAGCCAGGTGAAGGACTAAGGGGGAAGTTCCCACTGGGGTTTAAGGCTCAAATCCTTGTGAGCAGCAGAAACCAGGTATCAATGAGGGTCCTATTGAAGCTGTTCATGAGGAAATTGGTACTGGGCCAGTGGTGATGTGGATCCCGAAACGCTACATATGTTTCACAAATTAAATTAGATAACGAAGTGTTAATGTGCGTTTCTCAGTGCTGATTAAGAATACTTTATAAAATAAGCAGACTGCATAAATGATAAAAAACATTATGCTAATTAAGATATTTTACAAAATTGATAAGGCCAGTTTTCAAAAACAACAAAATCCAACGCTGACAGTCGTTAAGAAGGAGAGGCCTCTAAACATGAAATTAATTTTATCAGACGATAACACAGGCTGCGAAGTCGATAATTGGCATGAGAGGATAGAGCAGAGGAAGCTGCAGACAAAATGTCTACTGGGAAAATTCGTCATTAACAGTCTTAAGACCTACAAATAATTAAAAGAAATACATAAACCTTTTGCTAAGGATCATATAAATACCGATGAACTTCGATTTTTCCAATTCCGAATGGATAACAACAATCTCAATAATGGATGAAATGCTAAGACCTGCAACATTGGCATAGGGACCTTGGCATGCCCACCGCCTGGTCTTAGACCGCAGTAGTCATCCACCCTCTAGGTTTGAAGAACAAAAACACTGACGCTCACACAGTACACATATACAGCATATTACACACACCTCACAACAACTGACAAAGGTCATCTACAGAACACACCCTAGGGTCACCTCCCCTAGGTAGCATACATCCAAGTCAAGGTGGAGGGAGCTCGTGCTGAGGACTGAATGGTACAGGGTGGTTCAACATATGTGCATCGGAAGACACACTTGGGGTAACGAGCGACACACCATTGTATTTAGCTTTTCCGTGGCATGCCAGGCTCTACCACGGATGACCGTTAATTCCCTAGCTACTCGTGGGAAGAAAATTAGTTCACAAATACCTTTAGATTCTCAGGCTAACTCAGTCCACCTCGAATCCAAAAGGGATATTGAGTCTGATAGTGGATCCTTCTCGGATCTGCTAGAAGAATTTCACGGTTTGTTCACAGAACAAACCGTAGTAAAAGATATGCCGGGTACGATCACGGAACAGGTTCAGGGGGGCAGGGTATGTTTACGGAACCAGCACCTGTTGAGCCGGGGACGGAAACAGAACCAGCAATAACAATTCTGTGTACGGTTTCGGAACTAGAATTACCTGAGCGGGGTACTAAAAAGGAATCGGCTTAGTAAGGATATAAGAGGCTACCTGGAGCGCAAAAGAGTAAGCGAGCCAGGTGAAAGACTAAGGGGAAAGTTCCCACTGGGGTTTAAGGCTCAAATCCTTGTGAGCAGCAGAAACCAGGTATCAATGAGGGTCCTAGTGAAGCTGTTCATGAGGAAATTAGTACTGGGGCCAGTGGTGATGTGGATCCCGAAACGCTATATATGTTTCATAAATTAAATTAGATAACAAAGTGTAAATGTGCGTTACTCAGTGTTGATTAAGAATACTTCATAAAATAAGCAGACTGCATAAATGATAAAAAACATTATGCTAATTAAGATATTTTACAAAATAGATAAGACCAGTTTTCAAAAAACACAAAATCCAACCCTGGCAGTCGTTAAGAAGGAGAGGCCTCTAAACATGTAATTAATTTTATCAGACGATAAAACAGGCTGCGAAGTCGATAATTGGCATGAGTGGATAGAGCAGAGGCAGCTGCAGACAAAATGTCTACTGGGAAAATTCGTCATTAACAGTCTTAAGACCTACAAATCATTAAAAGAAATCAAGTATTTAGCTTTTTCGTGGCATGCCAGGCTCTACCACGGATGACCGTTAATTCCCTAGCTACTCGTGGGAACAAAATTAGTTCACAAATACCTTTAGATTCTCAGGCTAACTCAGTCCACCACGAACCCAAAAGGGATATCGAGTCTGATAGTGGATCCTTCTCGGATCTGCTAGAAGAATTTCACGGTTTGTTCACAGAACAAACCGTAGTAAAAGATATGCCGGGTACGATCACTGAACAGGTTCAGGGGGGCAGGGTACGTTTACGGAACCAGCAATAACAATTCTGTGTACGGTTTCGGAACTAGAATTACCTGAGCGGGGTACTAAAAAGGAATCGGCTTAGTAAAGATATAAGAGGCTACCTGGAGCGCAAAAGAGTAAGCGAGCCAGGTGAAAGACTAAGGGGAAAGTTCCCACTGGGGTTTAAGGCTCAAATCCTTGTGAGCAGCAGAAACCAGGTATCAATGAGGGTCCTAGTGAAGATGTTCATGAGGAAATTGGTACTGGGCCAGTGGTGATGTGGATCCCGAAACGCTACATATGTTTCACAAATTAAATTAGATAACGAAGTGTTATAGTGCATTACTCAGTGTTGATTAAGAATACTTCATGAAATAAGCAGACTGCATAAATGATAAAAAACATTGTGCTAATTAAGATATTTTACAAAATTGATAAGGCCAGTTTTCAAAAACAAGAAAATCCAACGCTAAGAGTCGTTAAGAGGGAGAGGCCTCTAAACATGTAATTAATTTTATCAGACGATAACACAGGCTGCGAAGTCAATAATTGGCATGAGTGGATAGAGCAGAGGCAGCTGCAGACAAAATGTCTACTAGGAAAATTCGTCATTAACAGTCTTAAGACCTACAAATCATTAAAAGAAATACATAAACCTTTTGCTAAGGATCATATTAATACCGATGAACTTCTATTTTTCCAATTCCGAATGGATAACAACAATCTCAATAATGGATGAAATGCTAAGTCCTGCAACATTGGCATAGGGACCTTGGCATGCCCACCGCCTGGTCTTAGACCGCAGTAGTCATCCACCCTCTAGGTTTGAAGAACAAAAACACTGACGCTCACACAGTACACATATACAGCATATTACACACACCTCACAACAACTGACAAAGGTCATCTACAGAACACACCCTAGGGTCACCTCCCCTAGGTAGACATACATCCAAGTCAAGGTGGAGGGAGCTCGTGCTGAGGACTGAATGGTACAGGGTGGTTCAACATATGTGCATCGGAAGACCCACTTGGGGTAACGAGCGACACACCATTGTATTTAGCTTTTCCGTGGCATGCCAGGCTCTACCACGGATGACCGTTAATTCCCTAGCTACTCGTGGGAAGAAAATTAGTTCAAAAATACCTTTAGATTCTCAGGCTAACTCAGTCCACCTCGAACCCAAAAGGGATATCGAGTCAGATAGTGGATCCTTCTCGGATCTGCTAGAAGAATTTCACGGTTTGTTCACAGAACAAACCGTAGTAAAAGATATGCCGGGTACGATCACGGAACAGGTTCAGGGGGGCAGGGTACGTTTACGGAACCAGCACCTGTTGAGCCGGGGACGGAAACAGAACCAGCAATAACAATTCTGTGTACGGTTTCGGAACTAGAATTACCTGAGCGGGGTACTAAAAAGGAATCGGCTTAGTAAGGATATAAGAGGCTACCTGGAGCGCGAAAGAGTAAGCGAGCCAGGTGAAAGACTAAGGGGGAAGTTCCCACTGGGGTTTAAGGCTCAAATCCTTGTGAACAGCAGAAATCAGGTATCAATGAGGGTCCTAGTGAAGCTGTTCATGAGGAAATTGGTACTGGGCCAGTGGTGATGTGGATCCCGAAACGCTACATATGTTTCACAAATTAAATTAGATAACGAAGTGTTATAGTGCATTACTCAGAATTGATTAAGAATACTTCATAAAATAAGCAGACTGCATAAATGATAAAAAACATTATGCTAATTAAGATATTTTACAAAATTGATAAGACCAGTTTTCAAAAACAACAAAATCCAACGCTGACAGTCGTTAAGAAGGAGAGGCCTCTAAACATGTAATTAATTTTATCAGACGATAACACAGGCTGCGAAGTCGATAATTGGCATGAGTGGATAGAGCAGAAGCAGCTGCAGACAAAATGTGTATTGGGAAAATTCGTCATTAACAGTCTTAAGACCTACAAATCATTAAAAGAAATACATAAACCTTTTGCTAAGGATCATATTAATACCGATGAACTTCTATTTTTCCAATTCCGAATGGATAACAACAATCTCAATAATGGATGAAATGCTAAGTCCTGCAACATTGGCATAGGGACCTTGGCATGCCCACCGCCTGGTCTTAGACCGCAGTAGTCATCCACCCTCTAGGTTTGAAGAACAAAAACACTGACGCTCACACAGTACACATATACAGCATATTACACACACCTCACAACAACTGACAAAGGTCATCTACAGAACACACCCTAGGGTCACCTTCCCTAGGTAGACATACATCCAAGTCAAGGTGGAGGGAGCTCGTGCTGAGGACTGAATGGTACAGGGTGGTTCAACATATGTGCATCGGAAGACCCACTTGGGGTAACGAGCGACACACCATTGTATTTAGCTTTTCCGTGGCATGCCAGGCTCTACCACGGATGACCGTTAATTCCCTAGCTACTCGTGGGAACAAAATTAGTTCACAAATACCTTTAGATTCTCAGGCTAACTCAGTCCACCTCGAACCCAAAAGGGATATCGAGTCTGATAGTGGATCCTTCTCGGATCTGCTAGAAGAATTTCACGGTTTGTTCACAGAACAAACCGTAGTAAAAGATATGCCGGGTACGATCACGGAACAGGTTCAGGGGGGCAGGGTACGTTTACGGAACCAGCACCTGTTGAGCCGGGGACGGAAACAGAACCAGCAACAACAATTCTGGGTACGGCTTCGGAACCAGAATTACCTGAGCGGGGTACTAAAAAGGAATCGGCTCAGTAAGGATATAAGAGGCTATCTGGAATGCAAAAGAGTAAGCGAGCCAGGTGAAGGACTAAGGGGGAAGTTCCCACTGGGGTTTAAGGCTCAAATCCTTGTGAGCAGCAGAAACCAGGTATCAATGAGGGTCCTATTGAAGCTGTTCATGAGGAAATTGGTACTGGGCCAGTGGTGATGTGGATCCCGAAACGCTACATATGTTTCACAAATTAAATTAGATAACGAAGTGTTAATGTGCGTTTCTCAGTGCTGATTAAGAATCCTTTATAAAATAAGCAGACTGCATAAATGATAAAAAACATTATGCTAGTTAAGATATTTTACAAAATTGATAAGGCCAGTTTTCAAAAACAACAAAATCCAACGCTGACAGTCGTTAAGAAGGAGAGGCCTCTAAACATGAAATTAATTTTATCAGACGATAACACAGGCTGCGAAGTCGATAATTGGCAGGAGAGGATAGAGCAGAGGAAGCTGCAGACAAAATGTCTACTGGGAAAATTCGTCATTAACAGTCTTAAGACCTACAAATAATTAAAAGAAATACATAAACCTTTTGCTAAGGATCATATAAATACCGATGAACTTCGATTTTTCCAATTCCGAATGGATAACAACAATCTCAATAATGGATGAAATGCTAAGACCTGCAACATTGGCATAGGGACCTTGGCATGCCCACCGCCTGGTCTTAGACCGCAGTAGTCATCCACCCTCTAGGTTTGAAGAACAAAAACACTGACGCTCACACAGTACACATATACAGCATATTACACACACCTCACAACAACTGACAAAGGTCATCTACAGAACACACCCTAGGGTCACCTCCCCTAGGTAGCATACATCCAAGTCAAGGTGGAGGGAGCTCGTGCTGAGGACTGAATGGTACAGGGTGGTTCAACATATGTGCATCGGAAGACACACTTGGGGTAACGAGCGACACACCATTGTATTTAGCTTTTCCGTGGCATGCCAGGCTCTACCACGGATGACCGTTAATTCCCTAGCTACTCGTGGGAAGAAAATTAGTTCACAAATACCTTTAGATTCTCAGGCTAACTCAGTCCACCTCGAAGCCAAAAGGGATATTGAGTCTGATAGTGGATCCTTCTCGGATCTGCCAGAAGAATTTCACGGTTTGTTCACAGAACAAACCGTAGTAAAAGATATGCCGGGTACGATCACGGAACAGGTTCAGGGGGGCAGGGTATGTTTACGGAACCAGCACCTGTTGAGCCGGGGACGGAAACAGAACCAGCAATAACAATTCTGTGTACGGTTTCGGAACTAGAATTACCTGAGCGGGGTACTAAAAAGGAATCGGCTTAGTAAGGATATAAGAGGCTACCTGGAGCGCAAAAGAGTAAGCGAGCCAGGTGAAAGACTAAGGGGAAAGTTCCCACTGGGGTTTAAGGCTCAAATCCTTGTGAGCAGCAGAAACCAGGTATCAATGAGGGTCCTAATTAAGCTGTTCATGAGGAAATTGGTACTGGGGCCAGTGGTGATGTGGATCCCGAAACGCTATATATGTTTCATAAATTAAATTAGATAACAAAGTGTAAATGTGCGTTACTCAGTGTTGATTAAGAATACTTCATAAAATAAGCAGACTGCATAAATGATAAAAAACATTATGCTAATTAAGATATTTTACAAAATAGATAAGACCAGTTTTCAAAAACAACAAAATCCAACCCTGGCAGTCGTTAAGAAGGAGAGGCCTCTAAACATGTAATTAATTTTATCAGACGATAACACAGGCTGCGAAGTCGATAATTGGCATGAGTGGATAGAGCAGAGGCAGCTGCAGACAAAATGTCTACTGGGAAAATTCGTCATTAACAGTCTTAAGACCTACAAATCATTAAAAGAAATACATAAACCTTTTGCTAAGGATCATATTAATACCGAGAACTTCTATTTTTCCAATTCCGAATGGATAACAACAATCTCAATAATGGATGAAAAGCTAAGTCCTGCAACATTGGCGTAGGGACCTTGGCATGCCCACCGCCTGGTCTTAGACCGCAGTAGTCATCCACCCTCTAGGTTTGAAGAACAAAAACACTGACGCTCACACTGTACACATATACAGCATATTACACACACCTCACAACAACTGACAAAGGTCATCTACAGAACACACCCAAGGGTCACCTCCCCTAGGTAGACATACATCCAAGTCAAGGTGGAGGGAGCTCGTGCTGAGGACTGAATGGTACAGGGTGGTTCAACATATGTGCATCGGAAGACCCACTTGGGGTAACGAGCGACACACCATTGTATTTAGCTTTTCCGTGGCATGCCAGGATCTACCACGGATGACCGTTAATTCCCTAGCTACTCGTGGGAACAAAATTAGTTCACAAATACCTTTAGATTCTCAGGCTAACTCAGTCCACCTCGAACCCAAAAGGGATATCGAGTCTGATAGTGGATCCTTCTCGGATCTGCTAGAAGAATTTCACGGTTTGTTCACAGAACAAACCGTAGTAAAAGATATGCCGGGTACGATCACTGAACAGGTTCAGGGGGGCAGGGTACGTTTACGGAACCAGCACCTGTTGAGCCGGGGACGGAAACAGAACCAGCAATAACAATTCTGTGTACGGTTTCGGAACTAGAATTACCTGAGCGGGGGTACTAAAAAGGAATCGGCTTAGTAAGGATATAAGAGGCTACCTGGAGCGCAAAAGAGTAAGCGAGCCAGGTGAAAGACTAAGGGGAAAGTTCCCACTGGGGTTTAAGGCTCAAATCCTTGTGAGCAGCAGAAACCAGGTATCAATGAGGGTCCTAGTGAAGCTGTTCATGAGGAAATTGGTACTGGGCCAGTGGTGATGTGGATCCCGAAACGCTACATATGTTTCACAAATTAAATTAGATAACGAAGTGTTATAGTGCATTACTCAGTGTTGATTAAGAATACTTCATAAAATAAGCAGACTTCATAAATGATAAAAAACATTGTGCTAATTAAGATATTTTACAAAATTGATAAGGCCAGTTTTCAAAAACAAGAAAATCCAACGCTAAGAGTCGTTAAGAGGGAGTAGCCTCTAAACATGTAATTAATTTTATCAGACGATAACACAGGCTGCGAAGTCAATAATTGGCATGAGTGGATAGAGCAGAGGCAGCTGCAGACAAAATGTCTACTAGGAAAATTCGTCATTAACAGTCTTAAGACCTACAAATCATTAAAAGAAATACATAAACCTTTTGCTAAGGATCATATTAATACCGATGAACTTCTATTTTTCCAATTCCGAATGGATAACAACAATCTCAATAATGGATGAAATGCTAAGTCCAGCAACATTGGCATAGGGACCTTGGCATGCCCACCGCCTGGTCTTAGACCGCAGTAGTCATCCACCCTCTAGGTTTGAAGAACAAAAACACTGACGCTCACACAGTACACATATACAGCATATTACACACACCTCACAACAACTGACAAAGGTCATCTACAGAACACACCCTAGGGTCACCTCCCCTAGGTAGCATACATCCAAGTCAAGGTGGAGGGAGCTCGTGCTGAGGACTGAATGGTACAGGGTGGTTCAACATATGTGCATCGGAAGACCCACTTGGGGTAACGAGAGACACACCATTGTATTTAGCTTTTCCGTGGCATGCCAGGCTCTACCACGGATGACCGTTAATTCCCTAGCTACTCGTGGGAAGAAAATTAGTTCACAAATACCTTTAGATTCTCAGGCTAACTCAGTCCACCTCGAAGCCAAAAGGGATATCGAGTCTGATAGTGGATCCTTCTCGGATCTGCTAGATGAATTTCACGGTTTGTTCACAGAACAAACCGTAGTAAAAGATATGCCGGGTACGATCACGGAACAGGTTCAGGGGGGCAGGGTACGTTTACGGAACCAGCACCTGTTGAGCCGGGGACGGAAACAGAACCAGCAATAACAATTCTGTGTACGGTTTCGGAACTATAATTACCTGAGCGGGGTACTAAAAAGGAATCGGCTTAGTAAGGATATAAGAGGCTATCTGGAATGCAAAAGAGTAAGCGAGCCAGGTGAAGGACTAAGGGGGAAGTTCCCACTGGGGTTTAAGGCTCAAATCCTTGTGAGCAGCAGAAACCAGGTATCAATGAGGGTCCTATTGAAGCTGTTCATGAGGAAATTGGTACTGGGCCAGTGGTGATGTGGATCCCGAAACGCTACATATGTTTCACAAATTAAATTAGATAACGAAGTGTTAATGTGCGTTTCTCAGTGCTGATTAAGAATCCTTTATAAAATAAGCAGACTGCATAAATGATAAAAAACATTATGCTAATTAAGATATTTTACAAAATTGATAAGGCCAGTTTTCAAAAACAACAAAATCCAACGCTGACAGTCGTTAAGAAGGAGAGGCCTCTAAACATGAAATTAATTTTATCAGACGATAACACAGGCTGCGAAGTCGATAATTGGCATGAGTGGATAGAGCAGAGGCAGCTGCAGACAAAATGTCTACTGGGAAAATTCGTCATTAACAGTCTTAAGACCTACAAATCATTAAAAGAAATACATAAACCTTTTGCTAAGGATCATATTAATACCGAGAACTTCTATTTTTCCAATTCCGAATGGATAACAACAATCTCAATAATGGATGAAAAGCTAAGTCCTGCAACATTGGCGTAGGGACCTTGGCATGCCCACCGCCTGGTCTTAGACCGCAGTAGTCATCCACCCTCTAGGTTTGAAGAACAAAAACACTGACGCTCACACTGTACACATATACAGCATATTACACACACCTCACAACAACTGACAAAGGTCATCTACAGAACACACCCAAGGGTCACCTCCCCTAGGTAGACATACATCCAAGTCAAGGTGGAGGGAGCTCGTGCTGAGGACTGAATGGTACAGGGTGGTTCAACATATGTGCATCGGAAGACCCACTTGGGGTAACGAGCGACACACCATTGTATTTAGCTTTTCCGTGGCATGCCAGGATCTACCACGGATGACCGTTAATTCCCTAGCTACTCGTGGGAACAAAATTAGTTCACAAATACCTTTAGATTCTCAGGCTAACTCAGTCCACCTCGAACCCAAAAGGGATATCGAGTCTGATAGTGGATCCTTCTCGGATCTGCTAGAAGAATTTCACGGTTTGTTCACAGAACAAACCGTAGTAAAAGATATGCCGGGTACGATCACTGAACAGGTTCAGGGGGGCAGGGTACGTTTACGGAACCAGCACCTGTTGAGCCGGGGACGGAAACAGAACCAGCAATAACAATTCTGTGTACGGTTTCGGAACTAGAATTACCTGAGCGGGGGTACTAAAAAGGAATCGGCTTAGTAAGGATATAAGAGGCTACCTGGAGCGCAAAAGAGTAAGCGAGCCAGGTGAAAGACTAAGGGGAAAGTTCCCACTGGGGTTTAAGGCTCAAATCCTTGTGAGCAGCAGAAACCAGGTATCAATGAGGGTCCTAGTGAAGCTGTTCATGAGGAAATTGGTACTGGGCCAGTGGTGATGTGGATCCCGAAACGCTACATATGTTTCACAAATTAAATTAGATAACGAACTGTTATAGTGCATTACTCAGTGTTGATTAAGAATACTTCATAAAATAAGCAGACTTCATAAATGATAAAAAACATTGTGCTAATTAAGATATTTTACAAAATTGATAAGGCCAGTTTTCAAAAACAAGAAAATCCAACGCTAAGAGTCGTTAAGAGGGAGTAGCCTCTAAACATGTAATTAATTTTATCAGACGATAACACAGGCTGCGAAGTCAATAATTGGCATGAGTGGATAGAGCAGAGGCAGCTGCAGACAAAATGTCTACTAGGAAAATTCGTCATTAACAGTCTTAAGACCTACAAATCATTAAAAGAAATACATAAACCTTTTGCTAAGGATCATATTAATACCGATGAACTTCTATTTTTCCAATTCCGAATGGATAACAACAATCTCAATAATGGATGAAATGCTAAGTCCAGCAACATTGGCATAGGGACCTTGGCATGCCCACCGCCTGGTCTTAGACCGCAGTAGTCATCCACCCTCTAGGTTTGAAGAACAAAAACACTGACGCTCACACAGTACACATATACAGCATATTACACACACCTCACAACAACTGACAAAGGTCATCTACAGAACACACCCTAGGGTCACCTCCCCTAGGTAGCATACATCCAAGTCAAGGTGGAGGGAGCTCGTGCTGAGGACTGAATGGTACAGGGTGGTTCAACATATGTGCATCGGAAGACCCACTTGGGGTAACGAGAGACACACCATTGTATTTAGCTTTTCCGTGGCATGCCAGGCTCTACCACGGATGACCGTTAATTCCCTAGCTACTCGTGGGAAGAAAATTAGTTCACAAATACCTTTAGATTCTCAGGCTAACTCAGTCCACCTCGAAGCCAAAAGGGATATCGAGTCTGATAGTGGATCCTTCTCGGATCTGCTAGATGAATTTCACGGTTTGTTCACAGAACAAACCGTAGTAAAAGATATGCCGGGTACGATCACGGAACAGGTTCAGGGGGGCAGGGTATGTTTACGGAACCAGCACCTGGTGAGCCGGGGACGGAAACAGAACCAGCAATAACAATTCTGTGTACGGTTTCGGAACTAGAATTACCTGAGCGGGGGTACTAAAAAGGAATCGGCTTAGTAAGGATATAAGAGGCTACCTGGAGCGCGAAAGAGTAAGCGAGCCAGGTGAAAGACTAAGGGGGAAGTTCCCACTGGGGTTTAAGGCTCAAATCCTTGTGAGCAGCAGAAACCAGGTATCCATGAGGGTCCTAGTGAAGCTGTTCATGAGGAAATTGGTACTGGGGCCAGTGGTGATTTGGATCCCGAAACGCTATATATGTTTCATAAATTAAATTAGATAACAAAGTGTAAATGTGCGTTACTCAGTGTTGATTAAGAATACTTCATAAAATAAGCAGACTGCATAAATGATAAAAAACATTATGCTAATTAAGATATTTTACAAAATTGATAAGGCCAGTTTTCAAAAACAACAAAATCCAACCCTGGCAGTCGTTAAGAAGGAGAGGCCTCTAAACATGTAATTAATTTCATCAGACGATAACACAGGCTGCGAAGTCGATAATTGGCATGAGTGGATAGAGCAGAGGCAGCTGCAGACAAAATGTCTACTGGGAAAATTCCTCATTAAAAGTCTTAAGACCTACAATTAATTAAAAGAAATACATATACCTTTTGCTAAGGATCATATTAATACCGATGAACTTTGATTTTTCCAACTCCGAATGGATAACAACAATCTCAATAATGGATGAAATGCTAAGTTCTGCAACATTGGCATAGGGACCTTGGCATGCCCACCGCCTGGTCTTAGACCGCAGTAGTCATCCACCCTCTAGGTTTGAAGAACAAAAACACTGACGCTCACACTGTACACATATACAGCATATTACACACACCTCACAACAACTGACAAAGGTCATCTACAGAACACACCCAAGGGTCACCTCCCCTAGGTAGACATACATCCAAGTCAAGGTGGAGGGAGCTCGTGCTGAGGACTGAATGGTACAGGGTGGTTCAACATATGTGCATCGGAAGACCCACTTGGGGTAACGAGCGACACACCATTGTATTTAGCTTTTCCGTGGCATGCCAGGATCTACCACGGATGACCGTTAATTCCCTAGCTACTCGTGGGAACAAAATTAGTTCACAAATACCTTTAGATTCTCAGGCTAACTCAGTCCACCTCGAACCCAAAAGGGATATCGAGTCTGATAGTGGATCCTTCTCGGATCTGCTAGAAGAATTTCACGGTTTGTTCACAGAACAAACCGTAGTAAAAGATATGCCGGGTACGATCACTGAACAGGTTCAGGGGGGCAGGGTACGTTTACGGAACCAGCACCTGTTGAGCCGGGGACGGAAACAGAACCAGCAATAACAATTCTGTGTACGGTTTCGGAACTAGAATTACCTGAGCGGGGTACTAAAAAGGAATCGGCTTAGTAAGGATATAAGAGGCTACCTGGAGCGCAAAAGAGTAAGCGAGCCAGGTGAAAGACTAAGGGGAAAGTTCCCACTGGGGTTTAAGGCTCAAATCCTTGTGAGCAGCAGAAACCAGGTATCAATGAGGGTCCTAGTGAAGCTGTTCATGAGGAAATTGGTACTGGGCCAGTGGTGATGTGGATCCCGAAACGCTACATATGTTTCACAAATTAAATTAGATAACGAACTGTTATAGTGCATTACTCAGTGTTGATTAAGAATACTTCATAAAATAAGCAGACTTCATAAATGATAAAAAACATTGTGCTAATTAAGATATTTTACAAAATTGATAAGGCCAGTTTTCAAAAACAAGAAAATCCAACGCTAAGAGTCGTTAAGAGGGAGTAGCCTCTAAACATGTAATTAATTTTATCAGACGATAACACAGGCTGCGAAGTCAATAATTGGCATGAGTGGATAGAGCAGAGGCAGCTGCAGACAAAATGTCTACTAGGAAAATTCGTCATTAACAGTCTTAAGACCTACAAATCATTAAAAGAAATACATAAACCTTTTGCTAAGGATCATATTAATACCGATGAACTTCTATTTTTCCAATTCCGAATGGATAACAACAATCTCAATAATGGATGAAATGCTAAGTCCAGCAACATTGGCATAGGGACCTTGGCATGCCCACCGCCTGGTCTTAGACCGCAGTAGTCATCCACCCTCTAGGTTTGAAGAACAAAAACACTGACGCTCACACAGTACACATATACAGCATATTACACACACCTCACAACAACTGACAAAGGTCATCTACAGAACACACCCTAGGGTCACCTCCCCTAGGTAGCATACATCCAAGTCAAGGTGGAGGGAGCTCGTGCTGAGGACTGAATGGTACAGGGTGGTTCAACATATGTGCATCGGAAGACCCACTTGGGGTAACGAGAGACACACCATTGTATTTAGCTTTTCCGTGGCATGCCAGGCTCTACCACGGATGACCGTTAATTCCCTAGCTACTCGTGGGAAGAAAATTAGTTCACAAATACCTTTAGATTCTCAGGCTAACTCAGTCCACCTCGAAGCCAAAAGGGATATCGAGTCTGATAGTGGATCCTTCTCGGATCTGCTAGATGAATTTCACGGTTTGTTCACAGAACAAACCGTAGTAAAAGATATGCCGGGTACGATCACGGAACAGGTTCAGGGGGGCAGGGTATGTTTACGGAACCAGCACCTGGTGAGCCGGGGACGGAAACAGAACCAGCAATAACAATTCTGTGTACGGTTTCGGAACTAGAATTACCTGAGCGGGGGTACTAAAAAGGAATCGGCTTAGTAAGGATATAAGAGGCTACCTGGAGCGCGAAAGAGTAAGCGAGCCAGGTGAAAGACTAAGGGGGAAGTTCCCACTGGGGTTTAAGGCTCAAATCCTTGTGAGCAGCAGAAACCAGGTATCCATGAGGGTCCTAGTGAAGCTGTTCATGAGGAAATTGGTACTGGGGCCAGTGGTGATTTGGATCCCGAAACGCTATATATGTTTCATAAATTAAATTAGATAACAAAGTGTAAATGTGCGTTACTCAGTGTTGATTAAGAATACTTCATAAAATAAGCAGACTGCATAAATGATAAAAAACATTATGCTAATTAAGATATTTTACAAAATTGATAAGGCCAGTTTTCAAAAACAACAAAATCCAACCCTGGCAGTCGTTAAGAAGGAGAGGCCTCTAAACATGTAATTAATTTCATCAGACGATAACACAGGCTGCGAAGTCGATAATTGGCATGAGTGGATAGAGCAGAGGCAGCTGCAGACAAAATGTCTACTGGGAAAATTCCTCATTAAAAGTCTTAAGACCTACAATTAATTAAAAGAAATACATATACCTTTTGCTAAGGATCATATTAATACCGATGAACTTTGATTTTTCCAACTCCGAATGGATAACAACAATCTCAATAATGGATGAAATGCTAAGTTCTGCAACATTGGCATAGGGACCTTGGCATGCCCACCGCCTGGTCTTAGACCGCAGTAGTCATCCACCCTCTAGGTTTGAAGAACAAAAACACTGACGCTCACACAGTACACATATACAGCATATTACACACACCTCACAACAACTGACAAAGGTCATCTACAGAACACATCCTAGGGTCACCTCCCCTAGGTAGACATACATCCAAGTCAAGGTGGAGGGAGCTCGTGCTGAGGACTGAATGGTACAGGGTGGTTCAACATATGTGCATCGGAAGACCCACTTGGGGTAACGAGCGACACACCATTGTATTTAGCTTTTCAGTGGCATGCCAGGCTCTACCACGGATGACCGTTAATTCCCTAGCTACTCGTGGGAAGAAAATTAGTTCACAAATACCTTTAGATTCTCAGGCTAACTCAGTCCACCTCGAAGCCAAAAGGGATATCGAGTCTGATAGTGGATCCTTCTCGGATCTGCTAGAAGAATTTCACGGTTTGTTCACAGAACAAACCGTAGTAAAAGATATGCCGGGTACGATCACGGAACAGGTTCAGGGGGGCAGGGTACGTTTACGGAACCAGCACCTGTTGAGCCGGGGACGGAAACAGAACCAGCAATAACAATTCTGTGTACGGTTTCGGAACTAGAATTACCTGAGCGGGGGTACTAAAAAGGAATCGGCTTAGTAAGGATATAAGAGGCTACCTGGAGCGCAAAAGAGTAAGCGAGCCAGGTGAAAGACTAAGGGGAAAGTTCCCACTGGGGTTTAAGGCTCAAATCCTTGTGAGCAGCAGAAACCAGGTATCAATGAGGGTCCTAGTGAAGCTGTTCATGAGGAAATTGGTACTGGGCCAGTGGTGATGTGGATCCCGAAACGCTACATATGTTTCACAAATTAAATTAGATAACGAAGTGTTAATGTGCGTTTCTCAGTGCTGATTAAGAATACTTTATAAAATAAGCAGACTGCATAAATGATAAAAAACATTATGCTAATTAAGATATTTTACAAAATTGATAAGGCAAGTTTTCAAAAACAACAAAATCCAACGCTGACAGTCGTTAAGAAGGAGAGGCCTCTAAACATGTAATTAATTTTATCAGACGATAACACAGGCTGCGAAGTCGATAATTGGCATGAGTGGATAGAGCAGAGGCAGCTGCAGACAAAATGTCTACTAGGAAAATTCGTCATTAACAGTCTTAAGACCTACAAATCATTAAAAGAAATACATAAACCTTTTGCTAAGGATCATATTAATACCGATGAACTTCTATTTTTCCAATTCCGAATGGATAACAACAATCTCAATAATGGATGAAATGCTAAGTTCTGCAACATTGGCATAGGGACCTTGGCATGCCCACCGCCTGGTCTTAGACCGCAGTAGTCATCCACCCTCTAGGTTTGAAGAACAAAAACACTGACGCTCACACAGTACACATATACAGCATATTACACACACCTCACAACAACTGACAAAGGTCATCTACAGAACACACCCTAGGGTCACCTCCCCTAGGTAGACATACATCCAAGTCAAGGTGGAGGGAGCTTGTGCTGAGGACTGAATGGTACAGGGTGGTTCAACATATGTGCATCGGAAGACCCACTTGGGGTAACGAGCGACACACCATTGTATTTAGCTTTTCCGTGGCATGCCAGGCTCTACCACGGATGACCGTTAATTCCCTAGCTACTCGTGGGAAGAAAATTAGTTCACAAATACCTTTAGATTCTCAGGCTAACTCAGTCCACCTCGAAGCCAAAAGGGATATCGAGTCTGATAGTGGATCCTTCTCGGATCTGCTAGAAGAATTTCACGGTTTGTTCACAGATCAAACCGTAGTAAAAGATATGCCGGGTACGATCATGGAACAGGTTCAGGGGGGCAGGGTACGTTTACGGAACCAGCACCTGTTGAGCCGGGGACGGAAACAGAACCAGCAATAACAATTCTGTGTACGGTTTCGGAACTAGAATTACCTGAGCGGGGTACTAAAAAGGAATCGGCTTAGTAAGGATATAAGAGGCTACCTGGAGCGCAAATGAGTAAGCGAGCCAGGTGAAAGACTAAGGGGAAAGTTCCCACTGGGGTTTAAGGCTCAAATCCTTGTGAGCAGCAGAAACCAGGTATCAATGAGGGTCCTAGTGAAGCTGTTCATGAGGAAATTGGTACTGGGGCCAGTGGTGATGTGGATCCCGAAACGCTATATATGTTTCATAAATTAAATTAGATAACAAAGTGTAAATGTGCATTACTCAGTGTTGATTAAGAATACTTCATAAAATAAGCAGACTGCATAAATGATAAAAAACATTATGCTAATTAAGATATTTTACAAAATAGATAAGACCAGTTTTCAAAAACAACAAAATCCAACCCTGGCAGTCGTTAAGAAGGAGAGGCCTCTAAACATGTAATTAATTTTATCAGACGATAACACAGGCTGCGAAGTCAATAACTGGCATGAGTGGATAGAGCAGAGGCAGCTGCAGACAAAATGTCTACTAGGAAAATTCGTCATTAACAGTCTTAAGACCTACAAATCATTAAAAGAAATACATAAACCTTTTGCTAAGGATCATATTAATACCGATGAACTTCTATTTTTCCAATTCCGAATGGATAACAACAATCTCAATAATGGATGAAATGCTAAGTTCTGCAACATTGGCATAGGGACCTTGGCATGCCCACCGCCTGGTCTTAGACCGCAGTAGTCATCCACCCTCTAGGTTTGAAGAACAAAAACACTGACGCTCACACAGTACACATATACAGCATATTACACACACCTCACAACAACTGACAAAGGTCATCTACAGAACACACCCTAGGGTCACCTCCCCTAGGTAGACATACATCCAAGTCAAGGTGGAGGGAGCTCGTGCTGAGGACTGAATGGTACAGGGTGGTTCAACATATGTGCATCGGAAGACCCACTTGGGGTAACGAGCGACACACCATTGTATTTAGCTTTTCCGTGGCATGCCAGGCTCTACCACGGATGACCGTTAATTCCCTAGCTACTCGTGGGAAGAAAATTAGTTCACAAATACCTTTAGATTCTCAGGCTAACTCAGTCCACCTCGAAGCCAAAAGGGATATCGAGTCTGATAGTGGATCCTTCTCGGATCTGCTAGAAGAATTTCACGGTTTGTTCACAGAACAAACCGTAGTAAAAGATATGCCGGGTACGATCATGGAACAGGTTCAGGGGGGCAGGGTACGTTTACGGAACCAGCACCTGTTGAGCCGGGGACGGAAACAGAACCAGCAATAACAATTCTGTGTACGGTTTCGGAACTAGAATTACCTGAGCGGGGTACTAAAAAGGAATCGGCTTAGTAAGGATATAAGAGGCTACCTGGAGCGCAAATGAGTAAGCGAGCCAGGTGAAAGACTAAGGGGAAAGTTCCCACTGGGGTTTAAGGCTCAAATCCTTGTGAGCAGCAGAAACCAGGTATCAATGAGGGTCCTAGTGAAGCTGTTCATGAGGAAATTGGTACTGGGGCCAGTGGTGATGTGGATCCCGAAACACTATATATGTTTCATAAATTAAATTAGATAACAAAGTGTAAATGTGCATTACTCAGTGTTGATTAAGAATACTTCATAAAATAAGCAGACTGCATAAATGATAAAAAACATTATGCTAATTAAGATATTTTACAAAATAGATAAGACCAGTTTTCAAAAACAACAAAATCCAACCCTGGCAGTCGTTAAGAAGGAGAGGCCTCTAAACATGTAATTAATTTTATCAGACGATAACACAGGCTGCGAAGTCGATAATTGGCATGAGAGGATAGAGCAGAGGAAGCTGCAGACAAAATGTCTACTGGGAAAATTCGTCATTAACAGTCATAAGACCTACAAATAATTAAAAGAAATAGATAAACCTTTTGCTAAGGATCATATAAATACCGATGAACTTCGATTTTTCCAATTCCGAATGGATAACAACAATCTCAATAATGGATGAAATGCTAAGTTCTGCAACATTGGCATAGGGACCTTGGCATGCCCACCGCCTGGTCTTAGACCGCAGTAGTCATCCACCCTCTAGGTTTGAAGAACAAAAACACTGACGCTCACACAGTACACATATACAGCATATTACACACACCTCACAACAACTGACAAAGGTCATCTACAGAACACACCCTAGGGTCACCTCCCCTAGGTAGACATACATCCAAGTCAAGGTGGAGGGAGCTCGTGCTGAGGACTGAATGGTACAGGGTGGTTCAACATATGTGCATCGGAAGACCCACTTGGGGTAACGAGCGACACACCATTGTATTTAGCTTTTCCGTGGCATGCCAGGCTCTACCACGGATGACCGTTAATTCCCTAGCTACTCGTGGGAAGAAAATTAGTTCACAAATACCTTTAGATTCTCAGGCTAACTCAGTCCACCTCGAAGCCAAAAGGGATATCGAGTCTGATAGTGGATCCTTCTCGGATCTGCTAGAAGAATTTCACGGTTTGTTCACAGAACAAACCGTAGTAAAAGATATGCCGGGTACGATCACGGAACAGGTTCAGAGGGGCAGGGTACGTTTACGGAACCAGCACCTGTTGAGCCGGGGACGGAAACAGAACCAGCAATAACAATTCTGTGTACGGTTTCGGAACTAGAATTACCTGAGCGGGGTACTAAAAAGGAATCGGCTTAGTAAGGATATAAGAGGCTACCTGGAGCGCGAAAGAGTAAGCGAGCCAGGTGAAAGACTAAGGGGGAAGTTCCCACTGGGGTTTAAGGCTCAAATCCTTGTGAGCAGCAGAAACCAGGTATCAATGAGGGTCCTAGTGAAGCTGTTCATGAGGAAATTGGTACTGGGCCAGTGGTGATGTGGATCCCGAAACGCTACATATGTTTCATAAATTAAATTAGATAACGAAGTGTTAATGTGCGTTTCTCAGTGCTGATTAAGAAAACTTTATGAAATAAGCAGACTGCATAAATGATAAAAAACATTATGCTAATTAAGATATTTTACAAAATTGATAAGGCCAGTTTTCAAAAACAACAAAATCCAACGCTGACAGTCGTTAAGAAGGAGAGGCCTCTAAACATGTAATTAATTTTATCAGACGATAACACAGGCTGCGAAGTCAATAACTGGCATGAGTGGATAGAGCAGAGGCAGCTGCAGACAAAATGTCTACTAGGAAAATTCGTCATTAACAGTCTTAAGACCTACAAATCATTAAAAGAAATACATAAACCTTTTGCTAAGGATCATATTAATACCGATGAACTTCTATTTTTCCAATTCCGAATGGATAACAACAATCTCAATAATGGATGAAATGCTAAGTTCTGCAACATTGGCATAGGGACCTTGGCATGCCCACCGCCTGGTCTTAGACCGCAGTAGTCATCCACCCTCTAGGTTTGAAGAACAAAAACACTGACGCTCACACAGTACACATATACAGCATATTACACACACCTCACAACAACTGACAAAGGTCATCTACAGAACACACCCTAGGGTCACCTCCCCTAGGTAGACATACATCCAAGTCAAGGTGGAGGGAGCTCGTGCTGAGGACTGAATGGTACAGGGTGGTTCAACATATGTGCATCGGAAGACCCACTTGGGGTAACGAGCGACACACCATTGTATTTAGCTTTTCCGTGGCATGCCAGGCTCTACCACGGATGACCGTTAATTCCCTAGCTACTCGTGGGAAGAAAATTAGTTCACAAATACCTTTAGATTCTCAGGCTAACTCAGTCCACCTCGAAGCCAAAAGGGATATCGAGTCTGATAGTGGATCCTTCTCGGATCTGCTAGAAGAATTTCACGGTTTGTTCACAGAACAAACCGTAGTAAAAGATATGCCGGGTACGATCATGGAACAGGTTCAGGGGGGCAGGGTACGTTTACGGAACCAACACCTGTTGAGCCGGGGACGGAAACAGAACCAGCAATAACAATTCTGTGTACGGTTTCGGAACTAGAATTACCTGAGCGGGGTACTAAAAAGGAATCGGCTTAGTAAGGATATAAGAGGCTACCTGGAGCGCAAATGAGTAAGCGAGCCAGGTGAAAGACTAAGGGGAAAGTTCCCACTGGGGTTTAAGGCTCAAATCCTTGTGAGCAGCAGAAACCAGGTATCAATGAGGGTCCTAGTGAAGCTGTTCATGAGGAAATTGGTACTGGGGCCAGTGGTGATGTGGATCCCGAAACGCTATATATGTTTCATAAATTAAATTAGATAACAAAGTGTAAATGTGCATTACTCAGTGTTGATTAAGAATACTTCATAAAATAAGCAGACTGCATAAATGATAAAAAACATTATGCTAATTAAGATATTTTACAAAATAGATAAGACCAGTTTTCAAAAACAACAAAATCCAACCCTGGCAGTCGTTAAGAAGGAGAGGCCTCTAAACATGTAATTAATTTTATCAGACGATAACACAGGCTGCGAAGTCGATAATTGGCATGAGAGGATAGAGCAGAGGAAGCTGCAGACAAAATGTCTACTGGGAAAATTCGTCATTAACAGTCTTAAGACCTACAAATAATTAAAAGAAATAGATAAACCTTTTGCTAAGGATCATATAAATACCGATGAACTTCGATTTTTCCAATTCCGAATGGATAACAACAATCTCAATAATGGATGAAATGCTAAGTTCTGCAACATTGGCATAGGGACCTTGGCATGCCCACCGCCTGGTCTTAGACCGCAGTAGTCATCCACCCTCTAGGTTTGAAGAACAAAAACACTGACGCTCACACAGTACACATATACAGCATATTACACACACCTCACAACAACTGACAAAGGTCATCTACAGAACACACCCTAGGGTCACCTCCCCTAGGTAGACATACATCCAAGTCAAGGTGGAGGGAGCTCGTGCTGAGGACTGAATGGTACAGGGTGGTTCAACATATGTGCATCGGAAGACCCACTTGGGGTAACGAGCGACACACCATTGTATTTAGCTTTTCCGTGGCATGCCAGGCTCTACCACGGATGACCGTTAATTCCCTAGCTACTCGTGGGAAGAAAATTAGTTCACAAATACCTTTAGATTCTCAGGCTAACTCAGTCCACCTCGAAGCCAAAAGGGATATCGAGTCTGATAGTGGATCCTTCTCGGATCTGCTAGAAGAATTTCACGGTTTGTTCACAGAACAAACCGTAGTAAAAGATATGCCGGGTACGATCATGGAACAGGTTCAGGGGGGCAGGGTTCGTTTACGGAACCAGCACCTGTTGAGCCGGGGACGGAAACAGAACCAGCAATAACAATTCTGTGTACGGTTTCGGAACTAGAATTACCTGAGCGGGGTACTAAAAAGGAATCGGCTTAGTAAGGATATAAGAGGCTACCTGGAGCGCAAATGAGTAAGCGAGCCAGGTGAAAGACTAAGGGGAAAGTTCCCACTGGGGTTTAAGGCTCAAATCCTTGTGAGCAGCAGAAACCAGGTATCAATGAGGGTCCTAGTGAAGCTGTTCATGAGGAAATTGGTACTGGGCAAGTGGTGATGTGGATCCCGAAACGCTACATATGTTTCACAAATTAAATTAGATAACGAAGTGTTAATGTGCGTTTCTCAGTGCTGATTAAGAAAACTTTATAAAATAAGCAGACTGCATAAATGATAAAAAACATTATGCTAATTAAGATATTTTACAAAATTGATAAGGCCAGTTTTCAAAAACAACAAAATCCAACGCTGACAGTCGTTAAGAAGGAGAGGCCTCTAAACATGTAATTAATTTTATCAGACGATAACACAGGCTGCGAAGTCAATAACTGGCATGAGTGGATAGAGCAGAGGCAGCTGCAGACAAAATGTCTACTAGGAAAATTCGTCATTAACAGTCTTAAGACCTACAAATCATTAAAAGAAATACATAAACCTTTTGCTAAGGATCATATTAATACCGATGAACTTCTATTTTTCCAATTCCGAATGGATAACAACAATCTCAATAATGGATGAAATGCTAAGTTCTGCAACATTGGCATAGGGACCTTGGCATGCCCACCGCCTGGTCTTAGACCGCAGTAGTCATCCACCCTCTAGGTTTGAAGAACAAAAACACTGACGCTCACACAGTACACATATACAGCATATTACACACACCTCACAACAACTGACAAAGGTCATCTACAGAACACACCCTAGGGTCACCTCCCCTAGGTAGACATACATCCAAGTCAAGGTGGAGGGAGCTCGTGCTGAGGACTGAATGGTACAGGGTGGTTCAACATATGTGCATCGGAAGACCCACTTGGGGTAACGAGCGACACACCATTGTATTTAGCTTTTCCGTGGCATGCCAGGCTCTACCACGGATGACCGTTAATTCCCTAGCTACTCGTGGGAAGAAAATTAGTTCACAAATACCTTTAGATTCTCAGGCTAACTCAGTCCACCTCGAAGCCAAAAGGGATATCGAGTCTGATAGTGGATCCTTCTCGGATCTGCTAGAAGAATTTCACGGTTTGTTCACAGAACAAACCGTAGTAAAAGATATGCCGGGTACGATCATGGAACAGGTTCAGGGGGGCAGGGTACGTTTACGGAACCAGCACCTGTTGAGCCGGGGACGGAAACAGAACCAGCAATAACAATTCTGTGTACGGTTTCGGAACTAGAATTACCTGAGCGGGGTACTAAAAAGGAATCGGCTTAGTAAGGATATAAGAGGCTACCTGGAGCGCAAATGAGTAAGCGAGCCAGGTGAAAGACTAAGGGGAAAGTTCCCACTGGGGTTTAAGGCTCAAATCCTTGTGAGCAGCAGAAACCAGGTATCAATGAGGGTCCTAGTGAAGCTGTTCATGAGGAAATTGGTACTGGGGCCAGTGGTGATGTGGATCCCGAAACGCTATATATGTTTCATAAATTAAATTAGATAACAAAGTGTAAATGTGCATTACTCAGTGTTGATTAAGAATACTTCATAAAATAAGCAGACTGCATAAATGATAAAAAACATTATGCTAATTAAGATATTTTACAAAATAGATAAGACCAGTTTTCAAAAACAACAAAATCCAACCCTGGCAGTCGTTAAGAAGGAGAGGCCTCTAAACATGTAATTAATTTTATCAGACGATAACACAGGCTGCGAAGTCGATAATTGGCATGAGAGGATAGAGCAGAGGAAGCTGCAGACAAAATGTCTACTGGGAAAATTCGTCATTAACAGTCTTAAGACCTACAAATAATTAAAAGAAATAGATAAACCTTTTGCTAAGGATCATATAAATACCGATGAACTTCGATTTTTCCAATTCCGAATGGATAACAACAATCTCAATAATGGATGAAATGCTAAGTTCTGCAACATTGGCATAGGGACCTTGGCATGCCCACCGCCTGGTCTTAGACCGCAGTAGTCATCCACCCTCTAGGTTTGAAGAACAAAAACACTGACGCTCACACAGTACACATATACAGCATATTACACACACCTCACAACAACTGACAAAGGTCATCTACAGAACACACCCTAGGGTCACCTCCCCTAGGTAGACATACATCCAAGTCAAGGTGGAGGGAGCTCGTGCTGAGGACTGAATGGTACAGGGTGGTTCAACATATGTGCATCGGAAGACCCACTTGGGGTAACGAGCGACACACCATTGTATTTAGCTTTTCCGTGGCATGCCAGGCTCTACCACGGATGACCGTTAATTCCCTAGCTACTCGTGGGAAGAAAATTAGTTCACAAATACCTTTAGATTCTCAGGCTAACTCAGTGCACCTCGAAGCCAAAAGGGATATCGAGTCTGATAGTGGATCCTTCTCGGATCTGCTAGAAGAATTTCACGGTTTGTTCACAGAACAAACCGTAGTAAAAGATATGCCGGGTACGATCATGGAACAGGTTCAGGGGGGCAGGGTACGTTTACGGAACCAGCACCTGTTGAGCCGGGGACGGAAACAGAACCAGCAATAACAATTCTGTGTACGGTTTCGGAACTAGAATTACCTGAGCGGGGTACTAAAAAGGAATCGGCTTAGTAAGGATATAAGAGGCTACCTGGAGCGCAAATGAGTAAGCGAGCCAGGTGAAAGACTAAGGGGAAAGTTCCCACTGGGGTTTAAGGCTCAAATCCTTGTGAGCAGCAGAAACCAGGTATCAATGAGGGTCCTAGTGAAGCTGTTCATGAGGAAATTGGTACTGGGGCCAGTGGTGATGTGGATCCCGAAACACTATATATGTTTCATAAATTAAATTAGATAACAAAGTGTAAATGTGCATTACTCAGTGTTGATTAAGAATACTTCATAAAATAAGCAGACTGCATAAATGATAAAAAACATTATGCTAATTAAGATATTTTACAAAATAGATAAGACCAGTTTTCAAAAACAACAAAATCCAACCCTGGCAGTCGTTAAGAAGGAGAGGCCTCTAAACATGTAATTAATTTTATCAGACGATAACACAGGCTGCGAAGTCGATAATTGGCATGAGAGGATAGAGCAGAGGAAGCTGCAGACAAAATGTCTACTGGGAAAATTCGTCATTAACAGTCTTAAGACCTACAAATAATTAAAAGAAATAGATAAACCTTTTGCTAAGGATCATATAAATACCGATGAACTTCGATTTTTCCAATTCCGAATGGATAACAACAATCTCAATAATGGATGAAATGCTAAGTTCTGCAACATTGGCATAGGGACCTTGGCATGCCCACCGCCTGGTCTTAGACCGCAGTAGTCATCCACCCTCTAGGTTTGAAGAACAAAAACACTGACGCTCACACAGTACACATATACAGCATATTACACACACCTCACAACAACTGACAAAGGTCATCTACAGAACACACCCTAGGGTCACCTCCCCTAGGTAGACATACATCCAAGTCAAGGTGGAGGGAGCTCGTGCTGAGGACTGAATGGTACAGGGTGGTTCAACATATGTGCATCGGAAGACCCACTTGGGGTAACGAGCGACACACCATTGTATTTAGCTTTTCCGTGGCATGCCAGGCTCTACCACGGATGACCGTTAATTCCCTAGCTACTCGTGGGAACAAAATTAGTTCACAAATACCTTTAGATTCTCAGGCTAACTCAGTCCACCTCGAAGCCAAAAGGGATATCGAGTCTGATAGTGGATCCTTCTCGGATCTGCTAGAAGAATTTCACGGTTTGTTCACAGAACAAACCGTAGTAAAAGATATGCCGGGTACGATCACGGAACAGGTTCAGGGGGGCAGGGTACGTTTACGGAACCAGCACCTGTTGAGCCGGGGACGGAAACAGAACCAGCAATAACAATTCTGTGTACGGTTTCGGAACTAGAATTACCTGAGCGGGGTACTAAAAAGGAATCGGCTTAGTAAGGATATAAGAGGCTACCTGGAGCGCGAAAGAGTAAGCGAGCCAGGTGAAAGACTAAGGGGGAAGTTCCCACTGGGGTTTAAGGCTCAAATCCTTGTGAGCAGCAGAAACCAGGTATCAATGAGGGTCCTAGTGAAGCTGTTCATGAGGAAATTGGTACTGGGCCAGTGGTGATGTGGATCCCGAAACGCTACATATGTTTCACAAATTAAATTAGATAACGAAGTGTTAATGTGCGTTTCTCAGTGCTGATTAAGAATACTTTATAAAATAAGCAGACTGCATAAATGATAAAAAACATTATGCTAATTAAGATATTTTACAAAATTGATAAGGCAAGTTTTCAAAAACAACAAAATCCAACGCTGACAGTCGTTAAGAAGGAGAGGCCTCTAAACATGTAATTAATTTTATCAGACGATAACACAGGCTGCGAAGTCGATAATTGGCATGAGTGGATAGAGCAGAGGCAGCTGCAGACAAAATGTCTACTGGGAAAATTCGTCATTAACAGTCTTAAGACCTACAAATCATTAAAAGAAATACATAAACCTTTTGCTAAGGATCATATTAATACCGATGAACTTCTATTTTTCCAATTCCGAATGGATAACAACAATCTCAACAATGGATGAAAAGCTAAGTCCTGCAACATTGGCATAGGGACCTTGGCATGCCCACCGCCTGGTCTTAGACCGCAGTAGTCATCCACCCTCTAGGTTTGAAGAACAAAAACACTGACGCTCACACAGTACACATCTACAGCATATTACACACACCTCACAACAACTGACAAAGGTCATCTACAGAACACACCCTAGGGTCACCTCCCCTAGGTAGACATACATCCAAGTCAAGGTGGAGGGAGCTCGTGCTGAGGACTGAATGGTACAGGGTGGTTCAACATATGTGCATCGGAAGACCCACTTGGGGTAACCAGCGACACACCATTGTATTTAGCTTTTCCGTGGCATGCCAGGCTCTACCACGGATGACCGTTAATTCCCTAGCTACTCGTGGGAAGAAAATTAGTTCACAAATACCTTTAGATTCTCAGGCTAACTCAGTCCACCTCGAAGCCAAAAGGGATATCGAGTCTGATAGTGGATCCTTCTCGGATCTGCTAGAAGAATTTCACGGTTTGTTCACAGAACAAACCGTAGTAAAAGATATGCCGGGTACGATCACGGAACAGGTTCAGGGGGGCAGGGTACGTTTACGGAACCAGCACCTGTTGAGCCGGGGACGGAAACAGAACCAGCAATAACAATTCTGTGTACGGTTTCGGAACTAGAATTACCTGAGCGGGGTACTAAAAAGGAATCGGCTTAGTAAGGATATAAGAGGCTACCTGGAGCGCGAAAGAGTAAGCGAGCCAGGTGAAAGACTAAGGGGGAAGTTCCCACTGGGGTTTAAGGCTCAAATCCTTGTGAGCAGCAGAAACCAGGTATCAATGAGGGTCCTAGTGAAGCTGTTCATGAGGAAATTGGTACTGGGCCAGTGGTGATGTGGATCCCGAAACGCTACATATGTTTCACAAATTAAATTAGATAACGAAGTGTTAATGTGCGTTTCTCAGTGCTGATTAAGAAAACTTTATAAAATAAGCAGACTGCATAAATGATAAAAAACATTATGCTAATTAAGATATTTTACAAAATTGATAAGGCCAGTTTTCAAAAACAACAAAATCCAACGCTGACAGTCGTTAAGAAGGAGAGGCCTCTAAACATGTAATTAATTTTATCAGACGATAACACAGGCTGCGAAGTCAATAACTGGCATGAGTGGATAGAGCAGAGGCAGCTGCAGACAAAATGTCTACTAGGAAAATTCGTCATTAACAGTCTTAAGACCTACAAATCATTAAAAGAAATACATAAACCTTTTGCTAAGGATCATATTAATACCGATGAACTTCTATTTTTCCAATTCCGAATGGATAACAACAATCTCAATAATGGATGAAATGCTAAGTTCTGCAACATTGGCATAGGGACCTTGGCATGCCCACCGCCTGGTCTTAGACCGCAGTAGTCATCCACCCTCTAGGTTTGAAGAACAAAAACACTGACGCTCACACAGTACACATATACAGCATATTACACACACCTCACAACAACTGACAAAGGTCATCTACAGAACACACCCTAGGGTCACCTCCCCTAGGTAGACATACATCCAAGTCAAGGTGGAGGGAGCTCGTGCTGAGGACTGAATGGTACAGGGTGGTTCAACATATGTGCATCGGAAGACCCACTTGGGGTAACGAGCGACACACCATTGTATTTAGCTTTTCCGTGGCATGGGAGGCTCTACCACGGATGACCGTTAATTCCCTAGCTACTCGTGGGAAGAAAATTAGTTCACAAATACCTTTAGATTCTCAGGCTAACTCAGTCCACCTCGAAGCCAAAAGGGATATCGAGTCTGATAGTGGATCCTTCTCGGATCTGCTAGAAGAATTTCACGGTTTGTTCACAGAACAAACCGTAGTAAAAGATATGCCGGGTACGATCATGGAACAGGTTCAGGGGGGCAGGGTACGTTTACGGAACCAGCACCTGTTGAGCCGGGGACGGAAACAGAACCAGCAATAACAATTCTGTGTACGGTTTCGGAACTAGAATTACCTGAGCGGGGTACTAAAAAGGAATCGGCTTAGTAAGGATATAAGAGGCTACCTGGAGCGCAAATGAGTAAGCGAGCCAGGTGAAAGACTAAGGGGAAAGTTCCCACTGGGGTTTAAGGCTCAAATCCTTGTGAGCAGCAGAAACCAGGTATCAATGAGGGTCCTAGTGAAGCTGTTCATGAGGAAATTGGTACTGGGGCCAGTGGTGATGTGGATCCCGAAACGCTATATATGTTTCATAAATTAAATTAGATAACAAAGTGTAAATGTGCATTACTCAGTGTTGATTAAGAATACTTCATAAAATAAGCAGACTGCATAAATGATAAAAAACATTATGCTAATTAAGATATTTTACAAAATAGATAAGACCAGTTTTCAAAAACAACAAAATCCAACCCTGGCAGTCGTTAAGAAGGAGAGGCCTCTAAACATGTAATTAATTTTATCAGACGATAACACAGGATGCGAAGTCGATAATTGGCATGAGAGGATAGAGCAGAGGAAGCTGCAGACAAAATTTCTACTGGGAAAATTCGTCATTAACAGTCTTAAGACCTACAAATAATTAAAAGAAATAGATAAACCTTTTGCTAAGGATCATATAAATACCGATGAACTTCGATTTTTCCAATTCCGAATGGATAACAACAATCTCAATAATGGATGAAATGCTAAGTTCTGCAACATTGGCATAGGGACCTTGGCATGCCCACCGCCTGGTCTTAGACCGCAGTAGTCATCCACCCTCTAGGTTTGAAGAACAAAAACACTGACGCTCACACAGTACACATATACAGCATATTACACACACCTCACAACAACTGACAAAGGTCATCTACAGAACACACCCTAGGGTCACCTCCCCTAGGTAGACATACATCCAAGTCAAGGTGGAGGGAGCTCGTGCTGAGGACTGAATGGTACAGGGTGGTTCAACATATGTGCATCGGAAGACCCACTTGGGGTAACGAGCGACACACCATTGTATTTAGCTTTTCCGTGGCATGCCAGGCTCTACCACGGATGACCGTTAATTCCCTAGCTACTCGTGGGAAGAAAATTAGTTCACAAATACCTTTAGATTCTCAGGCTAACTCAGTCCACCTCGAAGCCAAAAGGGATATCGAGTCTGATAGTGGATCCTTCTCGGATCTGCTAGAAGAATTTCACGGTTTGTTCACAGAACAAACCATAGTAAAAGATATGCCGGGTACGATCACGGAACAGGTTCAGGGGGGCAGGGTACGTTTACGGAACCAGCACCTGTTGAGCCGGGGACGGAAACAGAACCAGCAATAACAATTCTGTGTACGGTTTCGGAACTAGAATTACCTGAGCGGGGTACTAAAAAGGAATCGGCTTAGTAAGGATATAAGAGGCTACCTGGAGCGCGAAAGAGTAAGCGAGCCAGGTGAAAGACTAAGGGGGAAGTTCCCACTGGGGTTTAAGGCTCAAATCCTTGTGAGCAGCAGAAACCAGGTATCAATGAGGGTCCTAGTGAAGCTGTTCATGAGGAAATTGGTACTGGGCCAGTGGTGATGTGGATCCCGAAACGCTACATATGTTTCACAAATTAAATTAGATAACGAAGTGTTAATGTGCGTTTCTCAGTGCTGATTAAGAATACTTTATAAAATAAGCAGACTGCATAAATGATAAAAAACATTGTGCTAATTAAGATATTTTACAAAATTGATAAGGCAAGTTTTCAAAAACAACAAAATCCAACGCTGACAGTCGTTAAGAAGGAGAGGCCTCTAAACATGTAATTAATTTTATCAGACGATAACACAGGCTGCGAAGTCGATAATTGGCATGAGTGGATAGAGCAGAGGCAGCTGCAGACAAAATGTCTACTGGGAAAATTCGTCATTAACAGTCTTAAGACCTACAAATCATTAAAAGAAATACATAAACCTTTTGCTAAGGATCATATTAATACCGATGAACTTCTATTTTTCCAATTCCGAATGGATAACAACAATCTCAATAATGGATGAAAAGCTAAGGCCTGCAACATTGGCATAGGGACCTTGGCATGCCCACCGCCTGGTCTTAGACCGCAGTAGTCATCCACCCTCTAGGTTTGAAGAACAAAAACACTGACGCTCACACAGTACACATATACAGCATATTACACACACCTCACAACAACTGACAAAGGTCATCTACAGAACACACCCTAGGGTCACCTCCCCTAGGTAGACATACATCCAAGTCAAGGTGGAGGGAGCTCGTGCTGAGGACTGAATGGTACAGGGTAGTTCAACATATGTGCATCGGAAGACCCACTTGGGGTAACGAGCGACACACCATTGTATTTAGCTTTTCCGTGGCATGCCAGGCTCTACCACGGATGACCGTTAATTCCCTAGCTACTCGTGGGAACAAAATTAGTTCACAAATACCTTTAGATTCTCAGGCTAACTCAGTCCACCTCGAAGCCAAAAGGGATATCGAGTCTGATAGTGGATCCTTCTCGGATCTGCTAGAAGAATTTCACGGTTTGTTCACAGAACAAACCGTAGTAAAAGATATGCCGGGTACGATCACGGAACAGGTTCAGGGGGGCAGGGTACGTTTACGGAACCAGCACCTGTTGAGCCGGGGACGGAAACAGAACCAGCAATAACAATTCTGTGTACGGTTTCGGAACTAGAATTACCTGAGCGGGGTACTAAAAAGGAATCGGCTTAGTAAGGATATAAGAGGCTACCTGGAGCGCGAAAGAGTAAGCGAGCCAGGTGAAAGACTAAGGGGGAAGTTCCCACTGGGGTTTAAGGCTCAAATCCTTGTGAGCAGCAGAAACCAGGTATCAATGAGGGTCCTAGTGAAGCTGTTCATGAGGAAATTGGTACTGGGCCAGTGGTGATGTGGATCCCGAAACGCTACATATGTTTCACAAATTAAATTAGATAACGAAGTGTTAATGTGCGTTTCTCAGTGCTGATTAAGAATACTTTATAAAATAAGCAGACTGCATAAATGATAAAAAACATTATGCTAATTAAGATATTTTACAAAATTGATAAGGCAAGTTTTCAAAAACAACAAAATCCAACGCTGACAGTCGTTAAGAAGGAGAGGCCTCTAAACATGTAATTAATTTTATCAGACGATAACACAGGCTGCGAAGTCGATAATTGGCATGAGTGGATAGAGCAGAGGCAGCTGCAGACAAAATGTCTACTGGGAAAATTCGTCATTAACAGTCTTAAGACCTACAAATCATTAAAAGAAATACATAAACCTTTTGCTAAGGATCATATTAATACCGATGAACTTCTATTTTTCCAATTCCGAATGGATAACAACAATCTCAATAATGGATGAAAAGCTAAGTCCTGCAACATTGGCATAGGGACCTTGGCATGCCCACCGCCTGGTCTTAGACCGCAGTAGTCATCCACCCTCTAGGTTTGAAGAACAAAAACACTGACGCTCACACAGTACACATATACAGCATATTACACACACCTCACAACAACTGACAAAGGTCATCTACAGAACACACCCTAGGGTCACCTCCCCTAGGTAGACATACATCCAAGTCAAGGTGGAGGGAGCTCGTGCTGAGGACTGAATGGTACAGGGTGGTTCAACATATGTGCATCGGAAGACCCACTTGGGGTAACCAGCGACACACCATTGTATTTAGCTTTTCCGTGGCATGCCAGGCTCTACCACGGATGACCGTTAATTCCCTAGCTACTCGTGGGAAGAAAATTAGTTCACAAATACCTTTAGATTCTCAGGCTAACTCAGTCCACCTCGAACCCGAAAGGAATATCGAGTCTGATAGTGGATCCTTCTCGGATCTGCTAGAAGAATTTCACGGTTTGTTCACAGAACAAACCGTAGTAAAAGATATGCCGGGTACGATCACTGAACAGGTTCAGGGGGGCAGGGTACGTTTACGGAACCAGCACCTGTTGAGCCGGGGACGGAAACAGAACCAGCAATAACAATTCTGTGTACGGTTTCGGAACTAGAATTACCTGAGCGGGGTACTAAAAAGGAATCGGCTTAGTAAGGATATAAGAGGCTACCTGGAGCGCAAAAGAGTAAGCGAGCCAGGTGAAAGACTAAGGGGAAAGTTCCCACTGGGGTTTAAGGCTCAAATCCTTGTGAGCAGCAGAAACCAGGTATCAATGAGGGTCCTAGTGAAGCTGTTCATGAGGAAATTGGTACTGGGCCAGTGGTGATGTGGATCCCGAAACGCTACATATGTTTCACAAATTAAATTAGATAACGAAGTGTAAATGTGCGTTTCTCAGTGCTGATTAAGAATACTTTATAAAATAAGCAGACTGCATAAATGATAAAAAACATTATGCTAATTAAGATATTTTACAAAATTGATAAGGCAAGTTTTCAAAAACAACAAAATCCAACGCTGACAGTCGTTAAGAAGGAGAGGCCTCTAAACATGTAATTAATTTTATCAGACGATAACACAGGCTGCGAAGTCGATAATTGGCATGAGTGGATAGAGCAGAGGCAGCTGCAGACAAAATGTCTACTGGGAAAATTCGTCATTAACAGTCTTAAGACCTACAAATCATAAAAAGAAATACATAAACCTTTTGCTAAGGATCATATTAATACCGATGAACTTCTATTTTTCCAATTCCGAATGGATAACAACAATCTCAATAATGGATGAAAAGCTAAGTCCTGCAACATTGGCATAGGGACCTTGGCATGCCCACCGCCTGGTCTTAGACCGCAGTAGTCATCCACCCTCTAGGTTTGAAGAACAAAAACACTGACGCTCACACAGTACACATATACAGCATATTACACACACCTCACAACAACTGACAAAGGTCATCTACAGAACACACCCTAGGGTCACCTCCCCTAGGTAGACATACATCCAAGTCAAGGTGGAGGGAGCTCGTGCTGAGGACTGAATGGTACAGGGTGGTTCAACATATGTGCATCGGAAGACCCACTTGGGGTAACGAGCGACACACCATTGTATTTAGCTTTTCCGTGGCATGCCAGGCTCTACCACGGATGACCGTTAATTCCCTAGCTACTCGTGGGAAGAAAATTAGTTCACAAATACCTTTAGATTCTCAGGCTAACTCAGTCCACCTCGAAGCCAAAAGGGATATCGAGTCTGATAGTGGATCCTTCTCGGATCTGCTAGAAGAATTTCACGGTTTGTTCACAGAACAAACCGTAGTAAAAGATATGCCGGGTACGATCACTGAACAGGTTCAGGGGGGCAGGGTACGTTTACGGAACCAGCACCTGTTGAGCCGGGGACGGAAACAGAACCAGCAATAACAATTCTGTGTACGGTTTCGGAACTAGAATTACCTGAGCGGGGGTACTAAAAAGGAATCGGCTTAGTAAGGATATAAGAGGCTACCTGGAGCGCAAAAGAGTAAGCGAGCCAGGTGAAAGACTAAGGGGAAAGTTCCCACTGGGGTTTAAGGCTCAAATCCTTGTGAGCAGCAGAAACCAGGTATCAATGAGGGTCCTAGTGAAGCTGTTCATGAGGAAATTGGTACTGGGCCAGTGGTGATGTGGATCCCGAAACGCTACATATGTTTCACAAATTAAATTAGATAACGAAGTGTTATAGTGCATTACTCAGTGTTGATTAAGAATACTTCATGAAATAAGCAGACTGCATAAATGATAAAAAACATTATGCTAATTAAGATATTTTACAAAATAGATAAGACCAGTTTTCAAAAACAAGAAAATCCAACGCTAAGAGTCGTTAAGAGGGAGAGGCCTCTTAACATGTAATTAATTTTATCAGACGATAACACAGGCTGCGAAGTCAATAATTGGCATGAGTGGATAGAGCAGAGGCAGCTGCAGACAAAATGTCTACTAGGAAAATTCGTCATTAACAGTCTTAAGACCTACAAATCATTAAAAGAAATACATAAACCTTTTGCTAAGGATCATATTAATACCGATGAACTTCTATTTTTCCAATTCCGAATGGATAACAACAATCTCAATAATGGATGAAATGCTAAGTCCTGCAACATTGGCATAGGGACCTTGGCATGCCCACCGCCTGGTCTTAGACCGCAGTAGTCATCCACCCTCTAGGTTTGAAGAACAAAAACACTGACGCTCACACAGTACTCATATACAGCATATTACACACACCTCACAACAACTGACAAAGGTCATCTACAGAACACACCCTAGGGTCACCTCCCCTAGGTAGCATACATCCAAGTCAAGGTGGAGGGAGCTCGTGCTGAGGACTGAATGGTACAGGGTGGTTCAACATATGTGCATCGGAAGACCCACTTGGGGTAACGAGCGACACACCATTGTATTTAGCTTTTCCGTGGCATGCCAGGCTCTACCACGGATGACCGTTAATTCCCTAGCTACTCGTGGGAAGAAAATTAGTTCACAAATACCTTTAGATTCTCAGGCTAACTCAGTCCACCTCGAAGCCAAAAGGGATATCGAGTCTGATAGTGGATCCTTCTCGGATCTGCTAGATGAATTTCACGGTTTGTTCACAGAACAAACCGTAGTAAAAGATATGCCGGGTACGATCACGGAACAGGTTCAGGGGGGCAGGGTACGTTTACGGAACCAGCACCTGTTGAGCCGGGGACGGAAACAGAACCAGCAACAACAATTCTGGTTACGGCTTCGGAACCAGAATTACCTGAGTGGGGTACTAAAAAGGAATCGGCTCAGTAAGGATATAAGAGGCTATCTGGAATGCAAAAGAGTAAGCGAGCCAGGTGAAGGACTAAGGGGGAAGTTCCCACTGGGGTTTAAGGCTCAAATCCTCGTGAGCAGCAGAAACCAGGTATCAATGAGGGTCCTAGTGAAGCTGTTCATGAGGAAATTGGTACTGGGGCCAGTGGTGATGTGGATCCCGAAACGCTACATATGTTTCATAAATTAAATTAGATAACGAAGTGTAAATGTGCGTTACTCAGTGTTGATTAAGAATACTTCATAAAATAAGCAGACTGCATAAATGATAAAAAACATTATGCTAATTAAGATATTTTACAAAATAGATAAGACCAGTTTTCAAAAACAACAAAATCCAACCCTGGAAGTCGTTAAGAAGGAGAGGCCTCTAAACATGTAATTAATTTTATCAGACGATAACACAGGCTGCGAAGTCGATAATTGGCATGAGTGGATAGAGCAGAGGCAGCTGCAGACAAAATGTCTATTGGGAAAATTCGTCATTAACAGTCTTAAGACCTACAAATCATAAAAAGAAATACATAAACCTTTTGCTAAGGATCATATTAATACCGATGAACTTCTATTTTTCCAATTCCGAATGGATAACAACAATCTCAATAATGGATGAAAAGCTAAGTCCTGCAACATTGGCATAGGGACCTTGGCATGCCCACCGCCTGGTCTTAGACCGCAGTAGTCATCCACCCTCTAGGTTTGAAGAACAAAAACACTGACGCTCACACAGTACACATATACAGCATATTACACACACCTCACAACAACTGACAAAGGTCATCTACAGAACACACCCTAGGGTCACCTCCCCTAGGTAGACATACATCCAAGTCAAGGTGGAGGGAGCTCGTGCTGAGGACTGAATGGTACAGGGTGGTTCAACATATGTGCATCGGAAGACCCACTTGGGGTAACGAGCGACACACCATTGTATTTAGCTTTTCCGTGGCATGCCAGGCTCTACCACGGATGACCGTTAATTCCCTAGCTACTCGTGGGAAGAAAATTAGTTCACAAATACCTTTAGATTCTCAGGCTAACTCAGTCCACCTCGAAGCCAAAAGGGATATCGAGTCTGATAGTGGATCCTTCTCGGATCTGCTAGAAGAATTTCACGGTTTGTTCACAGAACAAACCGTAGTAAAAGATATGCCGGGTACGATCACTGAACAGGTTCAGGGGGGCAGGGTACGTTTACGGAACCAGCACCTGTTGAGCCGGGGACGGAAACAGAACCAGCAATAACAATTCTGTGTACGGTTTCGGAACTAGAATTACCTGAGCGGGGTACTAAAAAGGAATCGGCTTAGTAAGGATATAAGAGGCTACCTGGAGCGCAAAAGAGTAAGCGAGCCAGGTGAAAGACTAAGGGGAAAGTTCCCACTGGGGTTTAAGGCTCAAATCCTTGTGAGCAGCAGAAACCAGGTATCAATGAGGGTCCTAGTGAAGCTGTTCATGAGGAAATTGGTACTGGGCCAGTGGTGATGTGGATCCCGAAACGCTACATATGTTTCACAAATTAAATTAGATAACGAAGTGTTATAGTGCATTACTCAGTGTTGATTAAGAATACTTCATGAAATAAGCAGACTGCATAAATGATAAAAAACATTATGCTAATTAAGATATTTTACAAAATAGATAAGACCAGTTTTCAAAAACAAGAAAATCCAACGCTAAGAGTCGTTAAGAGGGAGAGGCCTCTTAACATGTAATTAATTTTATCAGACGATAACACAGGCTGCGAAGTCAATAATTGGCATGAGTGGATAGAGCAGAGGCAGCTGCAGACAAAATGTCTACTAGGAAAATTCGTCATTAACAGTCTTAAGACCTACAAATCATTAAAAGAAATACATAAACCTTTTGCTAAGGATCATATTAATACCGATGAACTTCTATTTTTCCAATTCCGAATGGATAACAACAATCTCAATAATGGATGAAATGCTAAGTCCTGCAACATTGGCATAGGGACCTTGGCATGCCCACCGCCTGGTCTTAGACCGCAGTAGTCATCCACCCTCTAGGTTTGAAGAACAAAAACACTGACGCTCACACAGTACTCATATACAGCATATTACACACACCTCACAACAACTGACAAAGGTCATCTACAGAACACACCCTAGGGTCACCTCCCCTAGGTAGCATACATCCAAGTCAAGGTGGAGGGAGCTCGTGCTGAGGACTGAATGGTACAGGGTGGTTCAACATATGTGCATCGGAAGACCCACTTGGGGTAACGAGCGACACACCATTGTATTTAGCTTTTCCGTGGCATGCCAGGCTCTACCACGGATGACCGTTAATTCCCTAGCTACTCGTGGGAAGAAAATTAGTTCACAAATACCTTTAGATTCTCAGGCTAACTCAGTCCACCTCGAAGCCAAAAGGGATATCGAGTCTGATAGTGGATCCTTCTCGGATCTGCTAGATGAATTTCACGGTTTGTTCACAGAACAAACCGTAGTAAAAGATATGCCGGGTACGATCACGGAACAGGTTCAGGGGGGCAGGGTACGTTTACGGAACCAGCACCTGTTGAGCCGGGGACGGAAACAGAACCAGCAACAACAATTCTGGTTACGGCTTCGGAACCAGAATTACCTGAGTGGGGTACTAAAAAGGAATCGGCTCAGTAAGGATATAAGAGGCTATCTGGAATGCAAAAGAGTAAGCGAGCCAGGTGAAGGACTAAGGGGGAAGTTCCCACTGGGGTTTAAGGCTCAAATCCTCGTGAGCAGCAGAAACCAGGTATCAATGAGGGTCCTAGTGAAGCTGTTCATGAGGAAATTGGTACTGGGGCCAGTGGTGATGTGGATCCCGAAACGCTACATATGTTTCATAAATTAAATTAGATAACGAAGTGTAAATGTGCGTTACTCAGTGTTGATTAAGAATACTTCATAAAATAAGCAGACTGCATAAATGATAAAAAACATTATGCTAATTAAGATATTTTACAAAATAGATAAGACCAGTTTTCAAAAACAACAAAATCCAACCCTGGAAGTCGTTAAGAAGGAGAGGCCTCTAAACATGTAATTAATTTTATCAGACGATAACACAGGCTGCGAAGTCGATAATTGGCATGAGTGGATAGAGCAGAGGCAGCTGCAGACAAAATGTCTATTGGGAAAATTCGTCATTAACAGTCTTAAGACCTACAAATCATAAAAAGAAATACATAAACCTTTTGCTAAGGATCATATTAATACCGATGAACTTCTATTTTTCCAATTCCGAATGGATAACAACAATCTCAATAATGGATGAAAAGCTAAGTCCTGCAACATTGGCATAGGGACCTTGGCATGCCCACCGCCTGGTCTTAGACCGCAGTAGTCATCCACCCTCTAGGTTTGAAGAACAAAAACACTGACGCTCACACAGTACACATATACAGCATATTACACACACCTCACAACAACTGACAAAGGTCATCTACAGAACACACCCTAGGGTCACCTCCCCTAGGTAGACATACATCCAAGTCAAGGTGGAGGGAGCTCGTGCTGAGGACTGAATGGTACAGGGTGGTTCAACATATGTGCATCGGAAGACCCACTTGGGGTAACGAGCGACACACCATTGTATTTAGCTTTTCCGTGGCATGCCAGGCTCTACCACGGATGACCGTTAATTCCCTAGCTACTCGTGGGAAGAAAATTAGTTCACAAATACCTTTAGATTCTCAGGCTAACTCAGTCCACCTCGAACCCGAAAGGGATATCGAGTCTGATAGTGGATCCTTCTCGGATCTGCTAGAAGAATTTCACGGTTTGTTCACAGAACAAACCGTAGTAAAAGATATGCCGGGTACGATCACTGAACAGGTTCAGGGGGGCAGGGTACGTTTACGGAACCAGCACCTGTTGAGCCGGGGACGGAAACAGAACCAGCAATAACAATTCTGTGTACGGTTTCGGAACTAGAATTACCTGAGCGGGGTACTAAAAAGGAATCGGCTTAGTAAGGATATAAGAGGCTACCTGGAGCGCAAAAGAGTAAGCGAGCCAGGTGAAAGACTAAGGGGAAAGTTCCCACTGGGGTTTAAGGCTCAAATCCTTGTGAGCAGCAGAAACCAGGTATCAATGAGGGTCCTAGTGAAGCTGTTCATGAGGAAATTGGTACTGGGCCAGTGGTGATGTGGATCCCGAAACGCTACATATGTTTCACAAATTAAATTAGATAACGAAGTGTTATAGTGCATTACTCAGTGTTGATTAAGAATACTTCATGAAATAAGCAGACTGCATAAATGATAAAAAACATTATGCTAATTAAGATATTTTACAAAATAGATAAGACCAGTTTTCAAAAACAAGAAAATCCAACGCTAAGAGTCGTTAAGAGGGAGAGGCCTCTTAACATGTAATTAATTTTATCAGACGATAACACAGGCTGCGAAGTCAATAATTGGCATGAGTGGATAGAGCAGAGGCAGCTGCAGACAAAATGTCTACTAGGAAAATTCGTCATTAACAGTCTTAAGACCTACAAATCATTAAAAGAAATACATAAACCTTTTGCTAAGGATCATATTAATACCGATGAACTTCTATTTTTCCAATTCCGAATGGATAACAACAATCTCAATAATGGATGAAATGCTAAGTCCTGCAACATTGGCATAGGGACCTTGGCATGCCCACCGCCTGGTCTTAGACCGCAGTAGTCATCCACCCTCTAGGTTTGAAGAACAAAAACACTGACGCTCACACAGTACTCATATACAGCATATTACACACACCTCACAACAACTGACAAAGGTCATCTACAGAACACACCCTAGGGTCACCTCCCCTAGGTAGCATACATCCAAGTCAAGGTGGAGGGAGCTCGTGCTGAGGACTGAATGGTACAGGGTGGTTCAACATATGTGCATCGGAAGACCCACTTGGGGTAACGAGCGACACACCATTGTATTTAGCTTTTCCGTGGCATGCCAGGCTCTACCACGGATGACCGTTAATTCCCTAGCTACTCGTGGGAAGAAAATTAGTTCACAAATACCTTTAGATTCTCAGGCTAACTCAGTCCACCTCGAAGCCAAAAGGGATATCGAGTCTGATAGTGGATCCTTCTCGGATCTGCTAGATGAATTTCACGGTTTGTTCACAGAACAAACCGTAGTAAAAGATATGCCGGGTACGATCACGGAACAGGTTCAGGGGGGCAGGGTACGTTTACGGAACCAGCACCTGTTGAGCCGGGGACGGAAACAGAACCAGCAACAACAATTCTGGTTACGGCTTCGGAACCAGAATTACCTGAGTGGGGTACTAAAAAGGAATCGGCTCAGTAAGGATATAAGAGGCTATCTGGAATGCAAAAGAGTAAGCGAGCCAGGTGAAGGACTAAGGGGGAAGTTCCCACTGGGGTTTAAGGCTCAAATCCTCGTGAGCAGCAGAAACCAGGTATCAATGAGGGTCCTAGTGAAGCTGTTCATGAGGAAATTGGTACTGGGGCCAGTGGTGATGTGGATCCCGAAACGCTACATATGTTTCATAAATTAAATTAGATAACGAAGTGTAAATGTGCGTTACTCAGTGTTGATTAAGAATACTTCATAAAATAAGCAGACTGCATAAATGATAAAAAACATTATGCTAATTAAGATATTTTACAAAATAGATAAGACCAGTTTTCAAAAACAACAAAATCCAACCCTGGAAGTCGTTAAGAAGGAGAGGCCTCTAAACATGTAATTAATTTTATCAGACGATAACACAGGCTGCGAAGTCGATAATTGGCATGAGTGGATAGAGCAGAGGCAGCTGCAGACAAAATGTCTATTGGGAAAATTCGTCATTAACAGTCTTAAGACCTACAAATCATTAAAAGAAATACATAAACCTTTTGCTAAGGATCATATTAATACCGATGAACTTCTATTTTTCCAATTCCGAATGGATAACAACAATCTCAACAATGGATGAAAAGCTAAGTCCTGCAACATTGGCATAGGGACCTTGGCATGCCCACCGACTGGTCTTAGACCGCAGTAGTCATCCACCCTCTAGGTTTGAAGAACAAAAACACTGACGCTCACACAGTACACATATACAGCATATTACACACACCTCACAACAACTGACAAAGGTCATCTACAGATCACACCCTAGGGTCACCTCCCCTAGGTAGACATACATCCAAGTCAAGGTGGAGGGAGCTCGTGCTGAGGACTGAATGGTACAGGGTGGTTCAACATATGTGCATCGGAAGACCCACTTGGGGTAACCAGCGACACACCATTGTATTTAGCTTTTCCGTGGCATGCCAGGCTCTACCACGGATGACCGTTCATTCCCTAGCTACTCGTGGGAACAAAATTAGTTCACAAATACCTTTAGATTCTCAGGCTAACTCAGTCCACCTCGAACCCAAAAGGGATATCGAGTCTGATAGTGGATCCTTCTCGGATCTGCTAGAAGAATTTCACGGTTTGTTCACAGAACAAACCGTAGTAAAAGATATGCCGGGTACGATCACTGAACAGGTTCAGGGGGGCAGGGTACGTTTACGGAACCAGCACCTGTTGAGCCGGGGACGGAAACAGAACCAGCAATAACAATTCTGTGTACGGTTTCGGAACTAGAATTACCTGAGCGGGGTACTAAAAAGGAATCGGCTTAGTAAGGATATAAGAGGCTACCTGGAGCGCAAAAGAGTAAGCGAGCCAGGTGAAAGACTAAGGGGAAAGTTCCCACTGGGGTTTAAGGCTCAAATCCTTGTGAGCAGCAGAAACCAGGTATCAATGAGGGTCCTAGTGAAGCTGTTCATGAGGAAATTGGTACTGGGCCAGTGGTGATGTGGATCCCGAAACGCTACATATGTTTCACAAATTAAATTAGATAACGAAGTGTTATAGTGCATTACTCAGTGTTGATTAAGAATACTTCATAAAATAAGCAGACTGCATAAATGATAAAAAACATTGTGCTAATTAAGATATTTTACAAAATTGATAAGGCCAGTTTTCAAAAACAAGAAAATCCAACGCTAAGAGTCGTTAAGAGGGAGAGGCCTCTAAACATGTAATTAATTTTATCAGACGATAACACAGGCTGCGAAGTCAATAATTGGCATGAGTGGATAGAGCAGAGGCAGCTGCAGACAAAATGTCTACTAGGAAAATTCGTCATTAACAGTCTTAAGACCTACAAATCATTAAAAGAAATACATAAACCTTTTGCTAAGGATCATATTAATACCGATGAACTTCTATTTTTCCAATTCCGAATGGATATTAACAATCTCAATAATGGATGAAATGCTAAGTCCTGCAACATTGGCATAGGGACCTTGGCATGCCCACCGCCTGGTCTTAGACCGCAGTAGTCATCCACCCTCTAGGTTTGAAGAACAAAAACACTGACGCTCACACAGTACACATATACAGCATATTACACACACCTCACAACAACTGACAAAGGTCATCTACAGAACACACCCTAGGGTCACCTCCCCTAGGTAGCATACATCCAAGTCAAGGTGGAGGGAGCTCGTGCTGACGACTGAATGGTACAGGGTGGTTCAACATATGTGCATCGGAAGACCCACTTGGGGTAACGAGCGACACACCATTGTATTTAGCTTTTCCGTGGCATGCCAGGCTCTACCACGGATGACCGTTAATTCCCTAGCTACTCGTGGGAAGAAAATTAGTTCACAAATACCTTTAGATTCTCAGGCTAACTCAGTCCACCTCGAAGCCAAAAGGGATATCGAGTCTGATAGTGGATCCTTCTCGGATCTGCTAGAAGAATTTCACGGTTTGTTCACAGAACAAACCGTAGTAAAAGATATGCCGGGTACGATCACGGAACAGGTTCAGGGGGGCAGGGTACGTTTACGGAACCAGCACCTGTTGAGCCGGGGACGGAAACAGAACCAGCAATAACAATTCTGTGTACGGTTTCGGAACTAGAATTACCTGAGCGGGGTACTAAAAAGGAATCGGCTTAGTAAGGATATAAGAGGCTACCTGGAGCGCGAAAGAGTAAGCGAGCCAGGTGAAAGACTAAGGGGGAAGTTCCCACTGGGGTTTAAGGCTCAAATCCTTGTGAGCAGCAGAAACCAGGTATCAATGAGGGTCCTAGTGAAGCTGTTCATGAGGAAATTGGTACTGGGCCAGTGGTGATGTGGATCCCGAAACGCTACATATGTTTCACAAATTAAATTAGATAACGAAGTGTTAATGTGCGTTTCTCAGTGCTGATTAAGAATACTTCATAAAATAAGCAGACTGCATAAATGATAAAAAACATTATGCTAATTAAGATATTTTACAAAATAGATAAGACCAGTTTTCAAAAACAACAAAATCCAACCCTGGCAGTCGTTAAGAAGGAGAGGCCTCTAAACATGTAATTAATTTTATCAGACGATAACACAGGCTGCGAAGTCGATAATTGGCATGAGAGGATAGAGCAGAGGAAGCTGCAGACAAAATGTCTACTGGGAAAATTCGTCATTAACAGTCTTAAGACCTACAAATAATTAAAAGAAATAGATAAACCTTTTGCTAAGGATCATATAAATACCGATGAACTTCGATTTTTCCAATTCCGAATGGATAACAACAATCTCAATAATGGATGAAATGCTAAGTTCTGCAACATTGGCATAGGGACCTTGGCATGCCCACCGCCTGGTCTTAGACCGCAGTAGTCATCCACCCTCTAGGTTTGAAGAACAAAAACACTGACGCTCACACAGTACACATATACAGCATATTACACACACCTCACAACAACTGACAAAGGTCATCTACAGAACACACCCTAGGGTCACCTCCCCTAGGTAGACATACATCCAAGTCAAGGTGGAGGGAGCTCGTGCTGAGGACTGAATGGTACAGGGTGGTTCAACATATGTGCATCGGAAGACCCACTTGGGGTAACGAGCGACACACCATTGTATTTAGCTTTTCCGTGGCATGCCAGGCTCTACCACGGATGACCGTTAATTCCCTAGCTACTCGTGGGAAGAAAATTAGTTCACAAATACCTTTAGATTCTCAGGCTAACTCAGTCCACCTCGAAGCCAAAAGGGATATCGAGTCTGATAGTGGATCCTTCTCGGATCTGCTAGAAGAATTTCACGGTTTGTTCACAGAACAAACCGTAGTAAAAGATATGCCGGGTACGATCACAGAACAGGTTCAGGGGGGCAGGGTACGTTTACGGAACCAGCACCTGTTGAGCCGGGGACGGAAACAGAACCAGCAATAACAATTCTGTGTACGGTTTCGGAACTAGAATTACCTGAGCGGGGTACTAAAAAGGAATCGGCTTAGTAAGGATATAAGAGGCTACCTGGAGCGCGAAAGAGTAAGCGAGCCAGGTGAAAGACTAAGGGGGAAGTTCCCACTGGGGTTTAAGGCTCAAATCCTTGTGAGCAGCAGAAACCAGGTATCAATGAGGGTCCTAGTGAAGCTGTTCATGAGGAAATTGGTACTGGGCCAGTGGTGATGTGGATCCCGAAACGCTACATATGTTTCACAAATTAAATTAGATAACGAAGTGTTAATGTGCGTTTCTCAGTGCTGATTAAGAAAACTTTATAAAATAAGCAGACTGCATAAATGATAAAAAACATTATGCTAATTAAGATATTTTACAAAATTGATAAGGCCAGTTTTCAAAAACAACAAAATCCAACGCTGACAGTCGTTAAGAAGGAGAGGCCTCTAAACATGTAATTAATTTTATCAGACGATAACACAGGCTGCGAAGTCAATAACTGGCATGAGTGGATAGAGCAGAGGCAGCTGCAGACAAAATGTCTACTAGGAAAATTCGTCATTAACAGTCTTAAGACCTACAAATCATTAAAAGAAATACATAAACCTTTTGCTAAGGATCATATTAATACCGATGAACTTCTATTTTTCCAATTCCGAATGGATAACAACAATCTCAATAATGGATGAAATGCTAAGTCCTGCAACATTGGCATAGGGACCTTGGCATGCCCACCGCCTGGTCTTAGACCGCAGTAGTCATCCACCCTCTAGGTTTGAAGAACAAAAACACTGACGCTCACACAGTACACATATACAGCATATTACACACACCTCACAACAACAGACAAAGGTCATCTACAGAACACACCCTAGGGTCACCTCCCCTAGGTAGCATACATCCAAGTCAAGGTGGAGGGAGCTCGTGCTGAGGACTGAATGGTACAGGGTGGTTCAACAAATGTGCATCGGAAGACCCACTTGGGGTAACGAGCGACACACCATTGTATTTAGCTTTTCCGTGGCATGCCAGGCTCTACCACGGATGACCGTTAATTCCCTAGCTACTCGTGGGAAGAAAATTAGTTCACAAATACCTTTAGATTCTTAGGCTAACTCAGTCCACCTCGAAGCCAAAAGGGATATCGAGTCTGATAGTGGATCCTTCTCGGATCTGCTAGATGAATTTCACGGTTTGTTCACAGAACAAACCGTAGTAAAAGATATGCCGGGTACGATCACGGAACAGGTTCAGGGGGGCAGGGTATGTTTACGGAACCAGCACCTGTTGAGCCGGGGACGGAAACAGAACCAGCAATAACAATTCTGTGTACGGTTTCAGAACTAGAATTACCTGAGCGGGGTACTAAAAAGGAATCGGCTTAGTAAGGATATAAGAGGCTACCTGGAGCGCGAAAGAGTAAGCGAGCCAGGTGAAAGACTAAGGGGGAAGTTCCCACTGGGGTTTAAGGCTCAAATCCTTGTGAGCAGCAGAAACCAGGTATCAATGAGGGTCCTAGTGAAGCTGTTCATGAGGAAATTGGTACTGGGCCAGTGGTGATGTGGATCCCGAAACGCTACATATGTTTCACAAATTAAATTAGATAACGAAGTGTTAATGTGCGTTTCTCAGTGCTGATTAAGAATACTTTATAAAATAAGCAGACTGCATAAATGATAAAAAACATTGTGCTAATTAAGATATTTTACAAAATTGATAAGGCAAGTTTTCAAAAACAACAAAATCCAACGCTGACAGTCGTTAAGAAGGAGAGGCCTCTAAACATGTAATTAATTTTATCAGACGATAACACAGGCTGCGAAGTCGATAATTGGCATGAGTGGATAGAGCAGAGGCAGCTGCAGACAAAATGTCTACTGGGAAAATTCGTCATTAACAGTCTTAAGACCTACAAATCATTAAAAGAAATACATAAACCTTTTGCTAAGGATCATATTAATACCGATGAACTTCTATTTTTCCAATTCCGAATGGATAACAACAATCTCAATAATGGATGAAAAGCTAAGTCCTGCAACATTGGCATAGGGACCTTGGCATGCCCACCGCCTGGTCTTAGACCGCAGTAGTCATCCACCCTCTAGGTTTGAAGAACAAAAACACTGACGCTCACACAGTACACATATACAGCATATTACACACACCTCACAACAACTGACAAAGGTCATCTACAGAACACACCCTAGGGTCACCTCCCCTAGGTAGCATACATCCAAGTCAAGGTGGAGGGAGCTCGTGCTGAGGACTGAATGGTACAGGGTGGTTCAACATATGTGCATCGGAAGACCCACTTGGGGTAACGAGCGACACACCATTGTATTTAGCTTTTCCGTGGCATGCCAGGCTCTACCACGGATGACCGTTAATTCCCTAGCTACTCGTGGGAAGAAAATTAGTTCACAAATACCTTTAGATTCTCAGGCTAACTCAGTCCACCTCGAAGCCAAAAGGGATATCGAGTCTGATAGTGGATCCTTCTCGGATCTGCTAGAAGAATTTCACGGTTTGTTCACAGAACAAACCGTAGTAAAAGATATGCCGGGTACGATCACGGAACAGGTTCAGGGGGGCAGGGTACGTTTACGGAACCAGCACCTGTTGAGCCGGGGACGGAAACAGAACCAGCAATAACAATTCTGTGTACGGTTTCGGAACTAGAATTACCTGAGCGGGGTACTAAAAAGGAATCGGCTTAGTAAGGATATAAGAGGCTACCTGGAGCGCGAAAGAGTAAGCGAGCCAGGTGAAAGACTAAGGGGGAAGTTCCCACTGGGGTTTAAGGCTCAAATCCTTGTGAGCAGCAGAAACCAGGTATCAATGAGGGTCCTAGTGAAGCTGTTCATGAGGAAATTGGTACTGGGCCAGTGGTGATGTGGATCCCGAAACGCTACATATGTTTCACAAATTAAATTAGATAACGAAGTGTTAATGTGCGTTTCTCAGTGCTGATTAAGAAAACTTTATAAAATAAGCAGACTGCATAAATGATAAAAAACATTATGCTAATTAAGATATTTTACAAAATTGATAAGGCCAGTTTTCAAAAACAACAAAATCCAACGCTGACAGTCGTTAAGAAGGAGAGGCCTCTAAACATGTAATTAATTTCATCAGACGATAACACAGGCTGCGAAGTCAATAATTGGCATGAGTGGATAGAGCAGAGGCAGCTGCAGACAAAATGTCTACTAGGAAAATTCGTCATTAACAGTCTTAAGACCTACAAATCATTAAAAGAAATACATAAACCTTTTGCTAAGGATCATATTAATACCGATGAACTTCTATTTTTCCAATTCCGAATGGATATTAACAATCTCAATAATGGATGAAATGCTAAGTCCTGCAACATTGGCATAGGGACCTTGGCATGCCCACCGCCTGGTCTTAGACCGCAGTAGTCATCCACCCTCTAGGTTTGAAGAACAAAAACACTGACGCTCACACAGTACACATATACAGCATATTACACACACCTCACAACAACTGACAAAGGTCATCTACAGAACACACCCTAGGGTCACCTCCCCTAGGTAGACATACATCCAAGTCAAGGTGGAGGGAGCTCGTGCTGAGGACTGAATGGTACAGGGTGGTTCAACATATGTGCATCGGAAGACCCACTTGGGGTAACGAGCGACACACCATTGTATTTAGCTTTTCCGTGGCATGCCAGGCTCTACCACGGATGACCGTTAATTCCCTAGCTACTCGTGGGAAGAAAATTAGTTCACAAATACCTTTAGATTCTCAGGCTAACTCAGTCCACCTCGAAGCCAAAAGGGATATCGAGTCTGATAGTGGATCCTTCTCGGATCTGCTAGAAGAATTTCACGGTTTGTTCACAGAACAAACCGTAGTAAAAGATATGCCGGGTACGATCATGGAACAGGTTCAGGGGGGCAGGGTACGTTTACGGAACCAGCACCTGTTGAGCCGGGGACGGAAACAGAACCAGCAATAACAATTCTGTGTACGGTTTCGGAACTAGAATTACCTGAGCGGGGTACTAAAAAGGAATCGGCTTAGTAAGGATATAAGAGGCTACCTGGAGCGCAAATGAGTAAGCGAGCCAGGTGAAAGACTAAGGGGAAAGTTCCCACTGGGGTTTAAGGCTCAAATCCTTGTGAGCAGCAGAAACCAGGTATCAATGAGGGTCCTAGTGAAGCTGTTCATGAGGAAATTGGTACTGGGGCCAGTGGTGATGTGGATCCCGAAACGCTATATATGTTTCATAAATTAAATTAGATAACAAAGTGTAAATGTGCATTACTCAGTGTTGATTAAGAATACTTCATAAAATAAGCAGACTGCATAAATGATAAAAAACATTATGCTAATTAAGATATTTTACAAAATAGATAAGACCAGTTTTCAAAAACAACAAAATCCAACCCTGGCAGTCGTTAAGAAGGAGAGGCCTCTAAACATGTAATTAATTTTATCAGACGATAACACAGGCTGCGAAGTCGATAATTGGCATGAGAGGATAGAGCAGAGGAAGCTGCAGACAAAATGTCTACTGGGAAAATTCGTCATTAACAGTCTTAAGACCTACAAATAATTAAAAGAAATAGATAAACCTTTTGCTAAGGATCATATAAATACCGATGAACTTCGATTTTTCCAATTCCGAATGGATAACAACAATCTCAATAATGGATGAAATGCTAAGTTCTGCAACATTGGCATAGGGACCTTGGCATGCCCACCGCCTGGTCTTAGACCGCAGTAGTCATCCACCCTCTAGGTTTGAAGAACAAAAACACTGACGCTCACACAGTACACATATACAGCATATTACACACACCTCACAACAACTGACAAAGGTCATCTACAGAACACACCCTAGGGTCACCTCCCCTAGGTAGACATACATCCAAGTCAAGGTGGAGGGAGCTCGTGCTGAGGACTGAATGGTACAGGGTGGTTCAACATATGTGCATCGGAAGACCCACTTGGGGTAACGAGCGACACACCATTGTATTTAGCTTTTCCGTGGCATGCCAGGCTCTACCACGGATGACCGTTAATTCCCTAGCTACTCGTGGGAAGAAAATTAGTTCACAAATACCTTTAGATTCTCAGGCTAACTCAGTCCACCTCGAAGCCAAAAGGGATATCGAGTCTGATAGTGGATCCTTCTCGGATCTGCTAGAAGAATTTCACGGTTTGTTCACAGAACAAACCGTAGTAAAAGATATGCCGGGTACGATCACCGAACAGGTTCAGGGGGGCAGGGTACGTTTACGGAACCAGCACCTGTTGAGCCGGGGACGGAAACAGAACCAGCAATAACAATTCTGTGTACGGTTTCGGAACTAGAATTACCTGAGCGGGGTACTAAAAAGGAATCGGCTTAGTAAGGATATAAGAGGCTACCTGGAGCGCGAAAGAGTAAGCGAGCCAGGTGAAAGACTAAGGGGGAAGTTCCCACTGGGGTTTAAGGCTCAAATCCTTGTGAGCAGCAGAAACCAGGTATCAATGAGGGTCCTAGTGAAGCTGTTCATGAGGAAATTGGTACTGGGCCAGTGGTGATGTGGATCCCGAAACGCTACATATGTTTCACAAATTAAATTAGATAACGAAGTGTTAATGTGCGTTTCTCAGTGCTGATTAAGAAAACTTTATAAAATAAGCAGACTGCATAAATGATAAAAAACATTATGCTAATTAAGATATTTTACAAAATTGATAAGGCCAGTTTTCAAAAACAACAAAATCCAACGCTGACAGTCGTTAAGAAGGAGAGGCCTCTAAACATGTAATTAATTTTATCAGACGATAACACAGGCTGCGAAGTCAATAACTGGCATGAGTGGATAGAGCAGAGGCAGCTGCAGACAAAATGTCTACTAGGAAAATTCGTCATTAACAGTCTTAAGACCTACAAATCATTAAAAGAAATACATAAACCTTTTGCTAAGGATCATATTAATACCGATGAACTTCTATTTTTCCAATTCCGAATGGATAACAACAATCTCAATAATGGATGAAATGCTAAGTCCTGCAACATTGGCATAGGGACCTTGGCATGCCCACCGCCTGGTCTTAGACCGCAGTAGTCATCCACCCTCTAGGTTTGAAGAACAAAAACACTGACGCTCACACAGTACACATATACAGCATATTACACACACCTCACAACAACAGACAAAGGTCATCTACAGAACACACCCTAGGGTCACCTCCCCTAGGTAGCATACATCCAAGTCAAGGTGGAGGGAGCTCGTGCTGAGGACTGAATGGTACAGGGTGGTTCAACAAATGTGCATCGGAAGACCCACTTGGGGTAACGAGCGACACACCATTGTATTTAGCTTTTCCGTGGCATGCCAGGCTCTACCACGGATGACCGTTAATTCCCTACCTACTCGTGGGAACAAAATTAGTTCACAAATACCTTTAGATTCTCAGGCTAACTCAGTCCACCTCGAAGCCAAAAGGGATATCGAGTCTGATAGTGGATCCTTCTCGGATCTGCTAGAAGAATTTCACGGTTTGTTCACAGAACAAACCGTAGTAAAAGATATGCCGGGTACGATCACGGAACAGGTTCAGGGGGGCAGGGTACGTTTACGGAACCAGCACCTGTTGAGCCGGGGACGGAAACAGAACCAGCAATAACAATTCTGTGTACGGTTTCGGAACTAGAATTACCTGAGCGGGGTACTAAAAAGGAATCGGCTTAGTAAGGATATAAGAGGCTACCTGGAGCGCGAAAGAGTAAGGTGAAAGACTAAGGGGGAAGTTCCCACTGGGGTTTAAGGCTCAAATCCTTGTGAGCAGCAGAAACCAGGTATCAATGAGGGTCCTAGTGAAGCTGTTCATGAGGAAATTGGTACTGGGCCAGTGGTGATGTGGATCCCGAAACGCTACATATGTTTCACAAATTAAATTAGATAACGAAGTGTTAATGTGCGTTTCTCAGTGCTGATTAAGAAAACTTTATAAAATAAGCAGACTGCATAAATGATAAAAAACATTATGCTAATTAAGATATTTTACAAAATTGATAAGGCCAGTTTTCAAAAACAACAAAATCCAACGCTGACAGTCGTTAAGAAGGAGAGGCCTCTAAACATGTAATTAATTTTATCAGACGATAACACAGGCTGCGAAGTCAATAACTGGCATGAGTGGATAGAGCAGAGGCAGCTGCAGACAAAATGTCTACTAGGAAAATTCGTCATTAACAGTCTTAAGACCTACAAATCATTAAAAGAAATACATAAACCTTTTGCTAAGGATCATATTAATACCGATGAACTTCTATTTTTCCAATTCCGAATGGATAACAACAATCTCAATAATGGATGAAATGCTAAGTTCTGCAACATTGGCATAGGGACCTTGGCATGCCCACCGCCTGGTCTTAGACCGCAGTAGTCATCCACCCTCTAGGTTTGAAGAACAAAAACACTGACGCTCACACAGTACACATATACAGCATATTACACACACCTCACAACAACTGACAAAGGTCATCTACAGAACACATCCTAGGGTCACCTCCCCTAGGTAGACATACATCCAAGTCAAGGTGGAGGGAGCTCGTGCTGAGGACTGAATGGTACAGGGTGGTTCAACATATGTGCATCGGAAGACCCACTTGGGGTAACGAGCGACACACCATTGTATTTAGCTTTTCCGTGGCATGCCAGGCTCTACCACGGATGACCGTTAATTCCCTAGCTACTCGTGGGAAGAAAATTAGTTCACAAATACCTTTAGATTCTCAGGCTAACTCAGTCCACCTCGAAGCCAAAAGGGATATCGAGTCTGATAGTGGATCCTTCTCGGATCTGCTAGAAGAATTTCACGGTTTGTTCACAGAACAAACCGTAGTAAAAGATATGCCGGGTACGATCATGGAACAGGTTCAGGGGGGCAGGGTACGTTTACGGAACCAGCACCTGTTGAGCCGGGGACGGAAACAGAACCAGCAATAACAATTCTGTGTACGGTTTCGGAACTAGAATTACCTGAGCGGGGTACTAAAAAGGAATCGGCTTAGTAAGGATATAAGAGGCTACCTGGAGCGCAAATGAGTAAGCGAGCCAGGTGAAAGACTAAGGGGAAAGTTCCCACTGGGGTTTAAGGCTCAAATCCTTGTGAGCAGCAGAAACCAGGTATCAATGAGGGTCCTAGTGAAGCTGTTCATGAGGAAATTGGTACTGGGGCCAGTGGTGATGTGGATCCCGAAACGCTATATATGTTTCATAAATTAAATTAGATAACAAAGTGTAAATGTGCATTACTCAGTGTTGATTAAGAATACTTCATAAAATAAGCAGACTGCATAAATGATAAAAAACATTATGCTAATTAAGATATTTTACAAAATAGATAAGACCAGTTTTCAAAAACAACAAAATCCAACCCTGGCAGTCGTTAAGAAGGAGAGGCCTCTAAACATGTAATTAATTTTATCAGACGATAACACAGGCTGCGAAGTCGATAATTGGCATGAGAGGATAGAGCAGAGGAAGCTGCAGACAAAATGTCTACTGGGAAAATTCGTCATTAACAGTCTTAAGACCTACAAATAATTAAAAGAAATAGATAAACCTTTTGCTAAGGATCATATAAATACCGATGAACTTCGATTTTTCCAATTCCGAATGGATAACAACAATCTCAATAATGGATGAAATGCTAAGTTCTGCAACATTGGCATAGGGACCTTGGCATGCCCACCGCCTGGTCTTAGACCGCAGTAGTCATCCACCCTCTAGGTTTGAAGAACAAAAACACTGACGCTCACACAGTACACATATACAGCATATTACACACACCTCACAACAACTGACAAAGGTCATCTACAGAACACACCCTAGGGTCACCTCCCCTAGGTAGACATACATCCAAGTCAAGGTGGAGGGAGCTCGTGCTGAGGACTGAATGGTACAGGGTGGTTCAACATATGTGCATCGGAAGACCCACTTGGGGTAACGAGCGACACACCATTGTATTTAGCTTTTCCGTGGCATGCCAGGCTCTACCACGGATGACCGTTAATTCCCTAGCTACTCGTGGGAAGAAAATTAGTTCACAAATACCTTTAGATTCTCAGGCTAACTCAGTCCACCTCGAAGCCAAAAGGGATATCGAGTCTGATAGTGGATCCTTCTCGGATCTGCTAGAAGAATTTCACGGTTTGTTCACAGAACAAACCGTAGTAAAAGATATGCCGGGTACGATCACCGAACAGGTTCAGGGGGGCAGGGTACGTTTACGGAACCAGCACCTGTTGAGCCGGGGACGGAAACAGAACCAGCAATAACAATTCTGTGTACGGTTTCGGAACTAGAATTACCTGAGCGGGGTACTAAAAAGGAATCGGCTTAGTAAGGATATAAGAGGCTACCTGGAGCGCGAAAGAGTAAGCGAGCCAGGTGAAAGACTAAGGGGGAAGTTCCCACTGGGGTTTAAGGCTCAAATCCTTGTGAGCAGCAGAAACCAGGTATCAATGAGGGTCCTAGTGAAGCTGTTCATGAGGAAATTGGTACTGGGCCAGTGGTGATGTGGATCCCGAAACGCTACATATGTTTCACAAATTAAATTAGATAACGAAGTGTTAATGTGCGTTTCTCAGTGCTGATTAAGAAAACTTTATAAAATAAGCAGACTGCATAAATGATAAAAAACATTATGCTAATTAAGATATTTTACAAAATTGATAAGGCCAGTTTTCAAAAACAACAAAATCCAACGCTGACAGTCGTTAAGAAGGAGAGGCCTCTAAACATGTAATTAATTTTATCAGACGATAACACAGGCTGCGAAGTCAATAACTGGCATGAGTGGATAGAGCAGAGGCAGCTGCAGACAAAATGTCTACTAGGAAAATTCGTCATTAACAGTCTTAAGACCTACAAATCATTAAAAGAAATACATAAACCTTTTGCTAAGGATCATATTAATACCGATGAACTTCTATTTTTCCAATTCCGAATGGATAACAACAATCTCAATAATGGATGAAATGCTAAGTCCTGCAACATTGGCATAGGGACCTTGGCATGCCCACCGCCTGGTCTTAGACCGCAGTAGTCATCCACCCTCTAGGTTTGAAGAACAAAAACACTGACGCTCACACAGTACACATATACAGCATATTACACACACCTCACAACAACAGACAAAGGTCATCTACAGAACACACCCTAGGGTCACCTCCCCTAGGTAGCATACATCCAAGTCAAGGTGGAGGGAGCTCGTGCTGAGGACTGAATGGTACAGGGTGGTTCAACAAATGTGCATCGGAAGACCCACTTGGGGTAACGAGCGACACACCATTGTATTTAGCTTTTCCGTGGCATGCCAGGCTCTACCACGGATGACCGTTAATTCCCTACCTACTCGTGGGAACAAAATTAGTTCACAAATACCTTTAGATTCTCAGGCTAACTCAGTCCACCTCGAAGCCAAAAGGGATATCGAGTCTGATAGTGGATCCTTCTCGGATCTGCTAGAAGAATTTCACGGTTTGTTCACAGAACAAACCGTAGTAAAAGATATGCCGGGTACGATCACGGAACAGGTTCAGGGGGGCAGGGTACGTTTACGGAACCAGCACCTGTTGAGCCGGGGACGGAAACAGAACCAGCAATAACAATTCTGTGTACGGTTTCGGAACTAGAATTACCTGAGCGGGGTACTAAAAAGGAATCGGCTTAGTAAGGATATAAGAGGCTACCTGGAGCGCGAAAGAGTAAGCGAGCCAGGTGAAAGACTAAGGGGGAAGTTCCCACTGGGGTTTAAGGCTCAAATCCTTGTGAGCAGCAGAAACCAGGTATCAATGAGGGTCCTAGTGAAGCTGTTCATGAGGAAATTGGTACTGGGCCAGTGGTGATGTGGATCCCGAAACGCTACATATGTTTCACAAATTAAATTAGATAACGAAGTGTTAATGTGCGTTTCTCAGTGCTGATTAAGAAAACTTTATAAAATAAGCAGACTGCATAAATGATAAAAAACATTATGCTAATTAAGATATTTTACAAAATTGATAAGGCCAGTTTTCAAAAACAACAAAATCCAACGCTGACAGTCGTTAAGAAGGAGAGGCCTCTAAACATGTAATTAATTTTATCAGACGATAACACAGGCTGCGAAGTCAATAACTGGCATGAGTGGATAGAGCAGAGGCAGCTGCAGACAAAATGTCTACTAGGAAAATTCGTCATTAACAGTCTTAAGACCTACAAATCATTAAAAGAAATACATAAACCTTTTGCTAAGGATCATATTAATACCGATGAACTTCTATTTTTCCAATTCCGAATGGATAACAACAATCTCAATAATGGATGAAATGCTAAGTTCTGCAACATTGGCATAGGGACCTTGGCATGCCCACCGCCTGGTCTTAGACCGCAGTAGTCATCCACCCTCTAGGTTTGAAGAACAAAAACACTGACGCTCACACAGTACACATATACAGCATATTACACACACCTCACAACAACTGACAAAGGTCATCTACAGAACACATCCTAGGGTCACCTCCCCTAGGTAGACATACATCCAAGTCAAGGTGGAGGGAGCTCGTGCTGAGGACTGAATGGTACAGGGTGGTTCAACATATGTGCATCGGAAGACCCACTTGGGGTAACGAGCGACACACCATTGTATTTAGCTTTTCCGTGGCATGCCAGGCTCTACCACGGATGACCGTTAATTCCCTAGCTACTCGTGGGAAGAAAATTAGTTCACAAATACCTTTAGATTCTCAGGCTAACTCAGTCCACCTCGAAGCCAAAAGGGATATCGAGTCTGATAGTGGATCCTTCTCGGATCTGCTAGAAGAATTTCACGGTTTGTTCACAGAACAAACCGTAGTAAAAGATATGCCGGGTACGATCATGGAACAGGTTCAGGGGGGCAGGGTACGTTTACGGAACCAGCACCTGTTGAGCCGGGGACGGAAACAGAACCAGCAATAACAATTCTGTGTACGGTTTCGGAACTAGAATTACCTGAGCGGGGTACTAAAAAGGAATCGGCTTAGTAAGGATATAAGAGGCTACCTGGAGCGCAAATGAGTAAGCGAGCCAGGTGAAAGACTAAGGGGAAAGTTCCCACTGGGGTTTAAGGCTCAAATCCTTGTGAGCAGCAGAAACCAGGTATCAATGAGGGTCCTAGTGAAGCTGTTCATGAGGAAATTGGTACTGGGGCCAGTGGTGATGTGGATCCCGAAACGCTATATATGTTTCATAAATTAAATTAGATAACAAAGTGTAAATGTGCATTACTCAGTGTTGATTAAGAATACTTCATAAAATAAGCAGACTGCATAAATGATAAAAAACATTATGCTAATTAAGATATTTTACAAAATAGATAAGACCAGTTTTCAAAAACAACAAAATCCAACCCTGGCAGTCGTTAAGAAGGAGAGGCCTCTAAACATGTAATTAATTTTATCAGACGATAACACAGGCTGCGAAGTCGATAATTGGCATGAGAGGATAGAGCAGAGGAAGCTGCAGACAAAATGTCTACTGGGAAAATTCGTCATTAACAGTCTTAAGACCTACAAATAATTAAAAGAAATAGATAAACCTTTTGCTAAGGATCATATAAATACCGATGAACTTCGATTTTTCCAATTCCGAATGGATAACAACAATCTCAATAATGGATGAAATGCTAAGTTCTGCAACATTGGCATAGGGACCTTGGCATGCCCACCGCCTGGTCTTAGACCGCAGTAGTCATCCACCCTCTAGGTTTGAAGAACAAAAACACTGACGCTCACACAGTACACATATACAGCATATTACACACACCTCACAACAACTGACAAAGGTCATCTACAGAACACACCCTAGGGTCACCTCCCCTAGGTAGACATACATCCAAGTCAAGGTGGAGGGAGCTCGTGCTGAGGACTGAATGGTACAGGGTGGTTCAACATATGTGCATCGGAAGACCCACTTGGGGTAACGAGCGACACACCATTGTATTTAGCTTTTCCGTGGCATGCCAGGCTCTACCACGGATGACCGTTAATTCCCTAGCTACTCGTGGGAAGAAAATTAGTTCACAAATACCTTTAGATTCTCAGGCTAACTCAGTCCACCTCGAAGCCAAAAGGGATATCGAGTCTGATAGTGGATCCTTCTCGGATCTGCTAGAAGAATTTCACGGTTTGTTCACAGAACAAACCGTAGTAAAAGATATGCCGGGTACGATCACGGAACAGGTTCAGGGGGGCAGGGTACGTTTACGGAACCAGCACCTGTTGAGCCGGGGACGGAAACAGAACCAGCAATAACAATTCTGTGTACGGTTTCGGAAGTAGAATTACCTGAGCGGGGTACTAAAAAGGAATCGGCTTAGTAAGGATATAAGAGGCTACCTGGAGCGCGAAAGAGTAAGCGAGCCAGGTGAAAGACTAAGGGGGAAGTTCCCACTGGGATTTAAGGCTCAAATCCTTGTGAGCAGCAGAAACCAGGTATCAATGAGGGTCCTAGTGAAGCTGTTCATGAGGAAATTGGTACTGGGCCAGTGGTGATGTGGATCCCGAAACGCTACATATGTTTCACAAATTAAATTAGATAACGAAGTGTTAATGTGCGTTTCTCAGTGCTGATTAAGAATACTTTATAAAATAAGCAGACTGCATAAATGATAAAAAACATTATGCTAATTAAGATATTTTACAAAATTGATAAGGCAAGTTTTCAAAAACAACAAAATCCAACGCTGACAGTCGTTAAGAAGGAGAGGCCTCTAAACATGTAATTAATTTTATCAGACGATAACACAGGCTGCGAAGTCGATAATTGGCATGAGTGGATAGAGCAGAGGCAGCTGCAGACAAAATGTCTACTAGGAAAATTCGTCATTAACAGTCTTAAGACCTACAAATCATTAAAAGAAATACATAAACCTTTTGCTAAGGATCATATTAATACCGATGAACTTCTATTTTTCCAATTCCGAATGGATAACAACAATCTCAATAATGGATGAAATGCTAAGTTCTGCAACATTGGCATAGGGACCTTGGCATGCCCACCGCCTGGTCTTAGACCGCAGTAGTCATCCACCCTCTAGGTTTGAAGAACAAAAACACTGACGCTCACACAGTACACATATACAGCATATTACACACACCTCACAACAACTGACAAAGGTCATCTACAGAACACATCCTAGGGTCACCTCCCCTAGGTAGACATACATCCAAGTCAAGGTGGAGGGAGCTCGTGCTGAGGACTGAATGGTACAGGGTGGTTCAACATATGTGCATCGGAAGACCCACTTGGGGTAACGAGCGACACACCATTGTATTTAGCTTTTCCGTGGCATGCCAGGCTCTACCACGGATGACCGTTAATTCCCTAGCTACTCGTGGGAAGAAAATTAGTTCACAAATACCTTTAGATTCTCAGGCTAACTCAGTCCACCTCGAAGCCAAAAGGGATATCGAGTCTGATAGTGGATCCTTCTCGGATCTGCTAGAAGAATTTCACGGTTTGTTCACAGAACAAACCGTAGTAAAAGATATGCCGGGTACGATCATGGAACAGGTTCAGGGGGGCAGGGTACGTTTACGGAACCAGCACCTGTTGAGCCGGGGACGGAAACAGAACCAGCAATAACAATTCTGTGTACGGTTTCGGAACTAGAATTACCTGAGCGGGGTACTAAAAAGGAATCGGCTTAGTAAGGATATAAGAGGCTACCTGGAGCGCAAATGAGTAAGCGAGCCAGGTGAAAGACTAAGGGGAAAGTTCCCACTGGGGTTTAAGGCTCAAATCCTTGTGAGCAGCAGAAACCAGGTATCAATGAGGGTCCTAGTGAAGCTGTTCATGAGGAAATTGGTACTGGGGCCAGTGGTGATGTGGATCCCGAAACGCTATATATGTTTCATAAATTAAATTAGATAACAAAGTGTAAATGTGCATTACTCAGTGTTGATTAAGAATACTTCATAAAATAAGCAGACTGCATAAATGATAAAAAACATTATGCTAATTAAGATATTTTACAAAATAGATAAGACCAGTTTTCAAAAACAACAAAATCCAACCCTGGCAGTCGTTAAGAAGGAGAGGCCTCTAAACATGTAATTAATTTTATCAGACGATAACACAGGCTGCGAAGTCGATAATTGGCATGAGAGGATAGAGCAGAGGAAGCTGCAGACAAAATGTCTACTGGGAAAATTCGTCATTAACAGTCTTAAGACCTACAAATAATTAAAAGAAATAGATAAACCTTTTGCTAAGGATCATATAAATACCGATGAACTTCGATTTTTCCAATTCCGAATGGATAACAACAATCTCAATAATGGATGAAATGCTAAGTTCTGCAACATTGGCATAGGGACCTTGGCATGCCCACCGCCTGGTCTTAGACCGCAGTAGTCATCCACCCTCTAGGTTTGAAGAACAAAAACACTGACGCTCACACAGTACACATATACAGCATATTACACACACCTCACAACAACTGACAAAGGTCATCTACAGAACACACCCTAGGGTCACCTCCCCTAGGTAGACATACATCCAAGTCAAGGTGGAGGGAGCTCGTGCTGAGGACTGAATGGTACAGGGTGGTTCAACATATGTGCATCGGAAGACCCACTTGGGGTAACGAGCGACACACCATTGTATTTAGCTTTTCCGTGGCATGCCAGGCTCTACCACGGATGACCGTTAATTCCCTAGCTACTCGTGGGAAGAAAATTAGTTCACAAATACCTTTAGATTCTCAGGCTAACTCAGTCCACCTCGAAGCCAAAAGGGATATCGAGTCTGATAGTGGATCCTTCTCGGATCTGCTAGAAGAATTTCACGGTTTGTTCACAGAACAAACCGTAGTAAAAGATATGCCGGGTACGATCACGGAACAGGTTCAGGGGGGCAGGGTACGTTTACGGAACCAGCACCTGTTGAGCCGGGGACGGAAACAGAACCAGCAATAACAATTCTGTGTACGGTTTCGGAACTAGAATTACCTGAGCGGGGTACTAAAAAGGAATCGGCTTAGTAAGGATATAAGGGGCTACCTGGAGCGCGAAAGAGTAAGCGAGCCAGGTGAAAGACTAAGGGGGAAGTTCCCACTGGGGTTTAAGGCTCAAATCCTTGTGAGCAGCAGAAACCAGGTATCAATGAGGGTCCTAGTGAAGCTGTTCATGAGGAAATTGGTACTGGGCCAGTGGTGATGTGGATCCCGAAACGCTACATATGTTTCACAAATTAAATTAGATAACGAAGTGTTAATGTGCGTTTCTCAGTGCTGATTAAGAAAACTTTATAAAATAAGCAGACTGCATAAATGATAAAAAACATTATGCTAATTAAGATATTTTACAAAATTGATAAGGCCAGTTTTCAAAAACAACAAAATCCAACGCTGACAGTCGTTAAGAAGGAGAGGCCTCTAAACATGTAATTAATTTTATCAGACGATAACACAGGCTGCGAAGTCGATAATTGGCATGAGTGGATAGAGCAGAGGCAGCTGCAGACAAAATGTCTACTGGGAAAATTCGTCATTAACAGTCTTAAGACCTACAAATCATTAAAAGAAATACATAAACCTTTTGCTAAGGATCATATTAATACCGATGAACTTCTATTTTTCCAATTCCGAATGGATAACAACAATCTCAATAATGGATGAAAAGCTAAGTCCTGCAACATTGGCATAGGGACCTTGGCATGCCCACCGCCTGGTCTTAGACCGCAGTAGTCATCCACCCTCTAGGTTTGAAGAACAAAAACACTGACGCTCACACAGTACACATATACAGCATATTACACACACCTCACAACAACTGACAAAGGTCATCTACAGAACACACCCTAGGGTCACCTCCCCTAGGTAGACATACATCCAAGTCAAGGTGGAGGGAGCTCGTGCTGAGGACTGAATGGTACAGGGTGGTTCAACATATGTGCATCGGAAGACCCACTTGGGGTAACGAGCGACACACCATTGTATTTAGCTTTTCCGTGGCATGCCAGGCTCTACCACGGATGACCGTTAATTCCCTAGCTACTCGTGGGAACAAAATTAGTTCACAAATACCTTTAGATTCTCAGGCTAACTCAGTCCACCTCGAAGCCAAAAGGGATATCGAGTCTGATAGTGGATCCTTCTCGGATCTGCTAGAAGAATTTCACGGTTTGTTCACAGAACAAACCGTAGTAAAAGATATGCCGGGTACGATCACGGAACAGGTTCAGGGGGGCAGGGTACGTTTACGGAACCAGCACCTGTTGAGCCGGGGACGGAAACAGAACCAGCAATAACAATTCTGTGTACGGTTTCGGAAGTAGAATTACCTGAGCGGGGTACTAAAAAGGAATCGGCTTAGTAAGGATATAAGAGGCTACCTGGAGCGCGAAAGAGTAAGCGAGCCAGGTGAAAGACTAAGGGGGAAGTTCCCACTGGGATTTAAGGCTCAAATCCTTGTGAGCAGCAGAAACCAGGTATCAATGAGGGTCCTAGTGAAGCTGTTCATGAGGAAATTGGTACTGGGCCAGTGGTGATGTGGATCCCGAAACGCTACATATGTTTCACAAATTAAATTAGATAACGAAGTGTTAATGTGCGTTTCTCAGTGCTGATTAAGAATACTTTATAAAATAAGCAGACTGCATAAATGATAAAAAACATTATGCTAATTAAGATATTTTACAAAATTGATAAGGCAAGTTTTCAAAAACAACAAAATCCAACGCTGACAGTCGTTAAGAAGGAGAGGCCTCTAAACATGTAATTAATTTTATCAGACGATAACACAGGCTGCGAAGTCGATAATTGGCATGAGTGGATAGAGCAGAGGCAGCTGCAGACAAAATGTCTACTGGGAAAATTCGTCATTAACAGTCTTAAGACCTACAAATCATTAAAAGAAATACATAAACCTTTTGCTAAGGATCATATTAATACCGATGAACTTCTATTTTTCCAATTCCGAATGGATAACAACAATCTCAATAATGGATGAAAAGCTAAGTCCTGCAACATTGGCATAGGGACCTTGGCATGCCCACCGCCTGGTCTTAGACCGCAGTAGTCATCCACCCTCTAGGTTTGAAGAACAAAAACACTGACGCTCACACAGTACACATATACAGCATATTACACACACCTCACAACAACTGACAAAGGTCATCTACAGAACACACCCTAGGGTCACCTCCCCTAGGTAGACATACATCCAAGTCAAGGTGGAGGGAGCTCGTGCTGAGGACTGAATGGTACAGGGTGGTTCAACATATGTGCATCGGAAGACCCACTTGGGGTAACGAGCGACACACCATTGTATTTAGCTTTTCCGTGGCATGCCAGGCTCTACCACGGATGACCGTTAATTCCCTAGCTACTCGTGGGAACAAAATTAGTTCACAAATACCTTTAGATTCTCAGGCTAACTCAGTCCACCTCGATCCCGAAAGGGATATCGAGTCTGATAGTGGATCCTTCTCGGATCTGCTAGAAGAATTTCACGGTTTGTTCACAGAACAAACCGTAGTAAAAGATATGCCGGGTACGATCACGGAACAGGTTCAGGGGGGCAGGGTACGTTTACGGAACCAGCACCTGTTGAGCCGGGGACGGAAACAGAACCAGCAATAACAATTCTGTGTACGGTTTCGGAACTAGAATTACCTGAGCGGGGTACTAAAAAGGAATCGGCTTAGTAAGGATATAAGAGGCTACCTGGAGCGCGAAAGAGTAAGCGAGCCAGGTGAAATACTAAGGGGGAAGTTCCCACTGGGGTTTAAGGCTCAAATCCTTGTGAGCAGCAGAAACCAGGTATCAATGAGGGTCCTAGTGAAGCTGTTCATGAGGAAATTGGTACTGGGCCAGTGGTGATGTGGATCCCGAAACGCTACATATGTTTCACAAATTAAATTAGATAACGAAGTGTTAATGTGCGTTTCTCAGTGCTGATTAAGAAAACTTTATAAAATAAGCAGACTGCATAAATGATAAAAAACATTATGCTAATTAAGATATTTTACAAAATTGATAAGGCCAGTTTTCAAAAACAACAAAATCCAACGCTGACAGTCGTTAAGAAGGAGAGGCCTCTAAACATGTAATTAATTTTATCAGACGATAACACAGGCTGCGAAGTCAATAATTGGCATGAGTGGATAGAGCAGAGGCAGCTGCAGACAAAATGTCTACTAGGAAAATTCGTCATTAACAGTCTTAAGACCTACAAATCATTAAAAGAAATACATAAACCTTTTGCTAAGGATCATATTAATACCGATGAACTTCTATTTTTCCAATTCCGAATGGATAACAACAATCTCAATAATGGATGAAATGCTAAGTCCTGCAACATTGGCATAGGGACCTTGGCATGCCCACCGCCTGGTCTTAGACCGCAGTAGTCATCCACCCTCTAGGTTTGAAGAACAAAAACACTGACGCTCACACAGTACACATATACAGCATATTACACACACCTCACAACAACTGACAAAGGTCATCTACAGAACACACCCTAGGGTCACCTCCCCTAGGTAGCATACATCCAAGTCAAGGTGGAGGGAGCTCGTGCTGAGGACTGAATGGTACAGGGTGGTTCAACATATGTGCATCGGAAGACCCACTTGGGGTAACGAGCGACACACCATTGTATTTAGCTTTTCCGTGGCATGCCAGGCTCTACCACGGATGACCGTTAATTCCCTAGCTACTCGTGGGAAGAAAATTAGTTCACAAATACCTTTAGATTCTCAGGCTAACTCAGTCCACCTCGAAGCCAAAAGGGATATCGAGTCTGATAGTGGATCCTTCTCGGATCTGCTAGATGAATTTCACGGTTTGTTCACAGAACAAACCGTAGTAAAAGATATGCCGGGTACGATCACGGAACAGGTTCAGGGGGGCAGGGTATGTTTACGGAACCAGCACCTGTTGAGCCGGGGACGGAAACAGAACCAGCAATAACAATTCTGTGTACGGTTTCAGAACTAGAATTACCTGAGCGGGGTACTAAAAAGGAATCGGCTTAGTAAGGATATAAGAGGCTACCTGGAGCGCGAAAGAGTAAGCGAGCCAGGTGAAAGACTAAGGGGGAAGTTCCCACTGGGGTTTAAGGCTCAAATCCTTGTGAGCAGCAGAAACCAGGTATCAATGAGGGTCCTAGTGAAGCTGTTCATGAGGAAATTGGTACTGGGCCAGTGGTGATGTGGATCCCGAAACGCTACATATGTTTCACAAATTAAATTAGATAACGAAGTGTTAATGTGCGTTTCTCAGTGCTGATTAAGAATACTTTATAAAATAAGCAGACTGCATAAATGATAAAAAACATTGTGCTAATTAAGATATTTTACAAAATTGATAAGGCAAGTTTTCAAAAACAACAAAATCCAACGCTGACAGTCGTTAAGAAGGAGAGGCCTCTAAACATGTAATTAATTTTATCAGACGATAACACAGGCTGCGAAGTCGATAATTGGCATGAGTGGATAGAGCAGAGGCAGCTGCAGACAAAATGTCTACTGGGAAAATTCGTCATTAACAGTCTTAAGACCTACAAATCATTAAAAGAAATACATAAACCTTTTGCTAAGGATCATATTAATACCGATGAACTTCTATTTTTCCAATTCCGAATGGATAACAACAATCTCAATAATGGATGAAAAGCTAAGTCCTGCAACATTGGCATAGGGACCTTGGCATGCCCACCGCCTGGTCTTAGACCGCAGTAGTCATCCACCCTCTAGGTTTGAAGAACAAAAACACTGACGCTCACACAGTACACATATACAGCATATTACACACACCTCACAACAACTGACAAAGGTCATCTACAGAACACACCCTAGGGTCACCTCCCCTAGGTAGACATACATCCAAGTCAAGGTGGAGGGAGCTCGTGCTGAGGACTGAATGGTACAGGGTGGTTCAACATATGTGCATCGGAAGACCCACTTGGGGTAACGAGCGACACACCATTGTATTTAGCTTTTCCGTGGCATGCCAGGCTCTACCACGGATGACCGTTAATTCCCTAGCTACTCGTGGGAACAAAATTAGTTCACAAATACCTTTAGATTCTCAGGCTAACTCAGTCCACCTCGAAGCCAAAAGGGATATCGAGTCTGATAGTGGATCCTTCTCGGATCTGCTAGAAGAATTTCACGGTTTGTTCACAGAACAAACCGTAGTAAAAAATATGCCGGGTACGATCACGGAACAGGTTCAGGGGGGCAGGGTACGTTTACGGAACCAGCACCTGTTGAGCCGGGGACGGAAACAGAACCAGCAATAACAATTCTGTGTACGGTTTCGGAACTAGAATTACCTGAGCGGGGTACTAAAAAGGAATCGGCTTAGTAAGGATATAAGAGGCTACCTGGAGCGCGAAAGAGTAAGCGAGCCAGGTGAAAGACTAAGGGGGAAGTTCCCACTGGGGTTTAAGGCTCAAATCCTTGTGAGCAGCAGAAACCAGGTATCAATGAGGGTCCTAGTGAAGCTGTTCATGAGGAAATTGGTACTGGGCCAGTGGTGATGTGGATCCCGAAACGCTACATATGTTTCACAAATTAAATTAGATAACGAAGTGTTAATGTGCGTTTCTCAGTGCTGATTAAGAATACTTTATAAAATAAGCAGACTGCATAAATGATAAAAAACATTATGCTAATTAAGATATTTTACAAAATTGATAAGGCAAGTTTTCAAAAACAACAAAATCCAACGCTGACAGTCGTTAAGAAGGAGAGGCCTCTAAACATGTAATTAATTTTATCAGACGATAACACAGGCTGCGAAGTCGATAATTGGCATGAGTGGATAGAGCAGAGGCAGCTGCAGACAAAATGTCTACTGGGAAAATTCGTCATTAACAGTCTTAAGACCTACAAATCATTAAAAGAAATACATAAACCTTTTGCTAAGGATCATATTAATACCGATGAACTTCTATTTTTCCAATTCCGAATGGATAACAACAATCTCAATAATGGATGAAAAGCTAAGTCCTGCAACATTGGCATAGGGACCTTGGCATGCCCACCGCCTGGTCTTAGACCGCAGTAGTCATCCACCCTCTAGGTTTGAAGAACAAAAACACTGACGCTCACACAGTACACATATACAGCATATTACACACACCTCACAACAACTGACAAAGGTCATCTACAGAACACACCCTAGGGTCACCTCCCCTAGGTAGACATACATCCAAGTCAAGGTGGAGGGAGCTCGTGCTGAGGACTGAATGGTACAGGGTGGTTCAACATATGTGCATCGGAAGACCCACTTGGGGTAACGAGCGACACACCATTGTATTTAGCTTTTCCGTGGCATGCCAGGCTCTACCACGGATGACCGTTAATTCCCTAGCTACTCGTGGGAAGAAAATTAGTTCACAAATACCTTTAGATTCTCAGGCTAACTCAGTCCACCTCGAACCCGAAAGGGATATCGAGTCTGATAGTGGATCCTTCTCGGATCTGCTAGAAGAATTTCACGGTTTGTTCACAGAACAAACCGTAGTAAAAGATATGCCGGGTACGATCACTGAACAGGTTCAGGGGGGCAGGGTACGTTTACGGAACCAGCACCTGTTGAGCCGGGGACGGAAACAGAACCAGCAATAACAATTCTGTGTACGGTTTCGGAACTAGAATTACCTGAGCGGGGTACTAAAAAGGAATCGGCTTAGTAAGGATATAAGAGGCTACCTGGAGCGCAAAAGAGTAAGCGAGCCAGGTGAAAGACTAAGGGGAAAGTTCCCACTGGGGTTTAAGGCTCAAATCCTTGTGAGCAGCAGAAACCAGGTATCAATGAGGGTCCTAGTGAAGCTGTTCATGAGGAAATTGGTACTGGGCCAGTGGTGATGTGGATCCCGAAACGCTACATATGTTTCACAAATTAAATTAGATAACGAAGTGTTATAGTGCATTACTCAGTGTTGATTAAGAATACTTCATAAAATAAGCAGACTGCATAAATGATAAAAAACATTATGCTAATTAAGATATTTTACAAAATAGATAAGACCAGTTTTCAAAAACAAGAAAATCCAACGCTAAGAGTCGTTAAGAGGGAGAGGCCTCTTAACATGTAATTAATTTTATCAGACGATAACACAGGCTGCGAAGTCAATAATTGGCATGAGTGGATAGAGCAGAGGCAGCTGCAGACAAAATGTCTACTAGGAAAATTCGTCATTAACAGTCTTAAGACCTACAAATCATTAAAAGAAATACATAAACCTTTTGCTAAGGATCATATTAATACCGATGAACTTCTATTTTTCCAATTCCGAATGGATAACAACAATCTCAATAATGGATGAAATGCTAAGTCCTGCAACATTGGCATAGGGACCTTGGCATGCCCACCGCCTGGTCTTAGACCGCAGTAGTCATCCACCCTCTAGGTTTGAAGAACAAAAACACTGACGCTCACACAGTACACATATACAGCATATTACACACACCTCACAACAACTGACAAAGGTCATCTACAGAACACACCCTAGGGTCACCTCCCCTAGGTAGCATACATCCAAGTCAAGGTGGAGGGAGCTCGTGCTGAGGACTGAATGGTACAGGGTGGTTCAACATATGTGCATCGGAAGACCCACTTGGGGTAACGAGCGACACACCATTGTATTTAGCTTTTCCGTGGCATGCCAGGCTCTACCACGGATGACCGTTAATTCCCTAGCTACTCGTGGGAAGAAAATTAGTTCACAAATACCTTTAGATTCTCAGGCTAACTCAGTCCACCTCGAAGCCAAAAGGGATATCGAGTCTGATAGTGGATCCTTCTCGGATCTGCTAGATGAATTTCACGGTTTGTTCACAGAACAAACCGTAGTAAAAGATATGCCGGGTACGATCACGGAACAGGTTCAGGGGGGCAGGGTACGTTTACGGAACCAGCACCTGTTGAGCCGGGGACGGAAACAGAACCAGCAACAACAATTCTGGTTACGGCTTCGGAACCAGAATTACCTGAGCGGGGTACTAAAAAGGAATCGGCTCAGTAAGGATATAAGAGGCTATCTGGAATGCAAAAGAGTAAGCGAGCCAGGTGAAGGACTAAGGGGGAAGTTCCCACTGGGGTTTAAGGCTCAAATCCTCGTGAGCAGCAGAAACCAGGTATCAATGAGGGTCCTAGTGAAGCTGTTCATGAGGAAATTGGTACTGGGGCCAGTGGTGATGTGGATCCCGAAACGCTACATATGTTTCATAAATTAAATTAGATAACGAAGTGTAAATGTGCGTTACTCAGTGTTGATTAAGAATACTTCATAAAATAAGCAGACTGCATAAATGATAAAAAACATTATGCTAATTAAGATATTTTACAAAATAGATAAGACCAGTTTTCAAAAACAACAAAATCCAACCCTGGAAGTCGTTAAGAAGGAGAGGCCTCTAAACATGTAATTAATTTTATCAGACGATAACACAGGCTGCGAAGTCGATAATTGGCATGAGTGGATAGAGCAGAGGCAGCTGCAGACAAAATGTCTATTGGGAAAATTCGTCATTAACAGTCTTAAGACCTACAAATCATTAAAAGAAATACATAAACCTTTTGCTAAGGATCATATTAATACCGATGAACTTCTATTTTTCCAATTCCGAATGGATAACAACAATCTCAATAATGGATGAAATGCTAAGTCCTGCAACATTGGCATAGGGACCTTGGCATGCCCACCGCCTGGTCTTAGACCGCAGTAGTCATCCACCCTCTAGGTTTGAAGAACAAAAACACTGACGCTCACACAGTACACATATACAGCATATTACACACACCTCACAACAACTGACAAAGGTCATCTACAGAACACACCCTAGGGTCACCTCCCCTAGGTAGACATACATCCAAGTCAAGGTGGAGGGAGCTCGTGCTGAGGACTGAATGGTACAGGGTGGTTCAACATATGTGCATCGGAAGACCCACTTGGGGTAACGAGCGACACACCATTGTATTTAGCTTTTCCGTGGCATGCCAGGCTCTACCACGGATGACCGTTAATTCCCTAGCTACTCGTGGGAAGAAAATTAGTTCACAAATACCTTTAGATTCTCAGGCTAACTCAGTCCACCTCGAAGCCAAAAGGGATATCGAGTCTGATAGTGGATCCTTCTCGGATCTGCTAGGAGAATTTCACGGTTTGTTCACAGAACAAACCGTAGTAAAAGATATGCCGGGTACGATCACGGAACAGGTTCAGGGGGGCAGGGTACGTTTACGGAACCAGCACCTGTTGAGCCGGGGACGGAAACAGAACCAGCAATAACAATTCTGTGTACGGTTTCGGAACTAGAATTACCTGAGCGGGGTACTAAAAAGGAATCGGCTTAGTAAGGATATAAGAGGCTACCTGGAGCGCGAAAGAGTAAGCGAGCCAGGTGAAAGACTAAGGGGGAAGTTCCCACTGGGGTTTAAGGCTCAAATCCTTGTGAGCAGCAGAAACCAGGTATCAATGAGGGTCCTAGTGAAGCTGTTCATGAGGAAATTGGTACTGGGCCAGTGGTGATGTGGATCCCGAAACGCTACATATGTTTCACAAATTAAATTAGATAACGAAGTGTTAATGTGCGTTTCTCAGTGCTGATTAAGAATACTTTATAAAATAAGCAGACTGCATAAATGATAAAAAACATTATGCTAATTAAGATATTTTACAAAATTGATAAGGCAAGTTTTCAAAAACAACAAAATCCAACGCTGACAGTCGTTAAGAAGGAGAGGCCTCTAAACATGTAATTAATTTTATCAGACGATAACACAGGCTGCGAAGTCGATAATTGGCATGAGTGGATAGAGCAGAGGCAGCTGCAGACAAAATGTCTACTGGGAAAATTCGTCATTAACAGTCTTAAGACCTACAAATCATTAAAAGAAATACATAAACCTTTTGCTAAGTATCATATTAATACCGATGAACTTCTATTTTTCCAATTCCGAATGGATAACAACAATCTCAACAATGGATGAAAAGCTAAGTCCTGCAACATTGGCATAGGGACCTTGGCATGCCCACCGCCTGGTCTTAGACCGCAGTAGTCATCCACCCTCTAGGTTTGAAGAACAAAAACACTGACGCTCACACAGTACACATATACAGCATATTACACACACCTCACAACAACTGACAAAGGTCATCTACAGAACACACCCTAGGGTCACCTCCCCTAGGTAGACATACATCCAAGTCAAGGTGGAGGGAGCTCGTGCTGAGGACTGAATGGTACAGGGTGGTTCAACATATGTGCATCGGAAGACCCACTTGGGGTAACCAGCGACACACCATTGTATTTAGCTTTTCCGTGGCATGCCAGGCTCTACCACGGATGACCGTTCATTCCCTAGCTACTCGTGGGAACAAAATTAGTTCACAAATACCTTTAGATTCTCAGGCTAACTCAGTCCACCTCGAACCCAAAAGGGATATCGAGTCTGATAGTGGATCCTTCTCGGATCTGCTAGAAGAATTTCACGGTTTGTTCACAGAACAAACCGTAGTAAAAGATATGCCGGGTACGATCACTGAACAGGTTCAGGGGGGCAGGGTACGTTTACGGAACCAGCACCTGTTGAGCTGGGGACGGAAACAGAACCAGCAATAACAATTCTGTGTACGGTTTCGGAACTAGAATTACCTGAGCGGGGTACTAAAAAGGAATCGGCTTAGTAAGGATATAAGAGGCTACCTGGAGCGCAAAAGAGTAAGCGAGCCAGGTGAAAGACTAAGGGGAAAGTTCCCACTGGGGTTTAAGGCTCAAATCCTTGTGAGCAGCAGAAACCAGGTATCAATGAGGGTCCTAGTGAAGCTGTTCATGAGGAAATTGGTACTGGGCCAGTGGTGATGTGGATCCCGAAACGCTACATATGTTTCACAAATTAAATTAGATAACGAAGTGTTATAGTGCATTACTCAGTGTTGATTAAGAATACTTCATAAAATAAGCAGACTGCATAAATGATAAAAAACATTGTGCTAATTAAGATATTTTACAAAATTGATAAGGCCAGTTTTCAAAAACAAGAAAATCCAACGCTAAGAGTCGTTAAGAGGGAGAGGCCTCTAAACATGTAATTAATTTTATCAGACGATAACACAGGCTGCGAAGTCAATAATTGGCATGAGTGGATAGAGCAGAGGCAGCTGCAGACAAAATGTCTACTAGGAAAATTCGTCATTAACAGTCTTAAGACCTACAAATCATTAAAAGAAATACATAAACCTTTTGCTAAGGATCATATTAATACCGATGAACTTCTATTTTTCCAACTCCGAATGGATAACAACAATCTCAATAATGGATGAAATGCTAAGTCCTGCAACATTGGCATAGGGACCTTGGCATGCCCACCGCCTGGTCTTAGACCGCAGTAGTCATCCACCCTCTAGGTTTGAAGAACAAAAACACTGACGCTCACACAGTACACATATACAGCATATTACACACACCTCACAACAACTGACAAAGGTCATCTACAGAACACACCCTAGGGTCACCTCCCCTAGGTAGCATACATCCAAGTCAAGGTGGAGGGAGCTCGTGCTGAGGACTGAATGGTACAGAGTGGTTCAACATATGTGCATCGGAAGACCCACTTGGGGTAACGAGCGACACACCATTGTATTTAGCTTTTCCGTGGCATGCCAGGCTCTACCACGGATGACCGTTAATTCCCTAGCTACTCGTGGGAACAAAATTAGTTCACAAATACCTTTAGATTCTCAGGCTAACTCAGTCCACCTCGAAGCCAAAAGGGATATCGAGTCTGATAGTGGATCCTTCTCGGATCTGCTAGAAGAATTTCACGGTTTGTTCACAGAACAAACCGTAGTAAAAGATATGCCGGGTACGATCACGGAACAGGTTCAGGGGGGCAGGGTACGTTTACGGAACCAGCACCTGTTGAGCCGGGGACGGAAACAGAACCAGCAATAACAATTCTGTGTACGGTTTCGGAACTAGAATTACCTGAGCGGGGTACTAAAAAGGAATCGGCTTAGTAAGGATATAAGAGGCTACCTGGAGCGCAAAAGAGTAAGCGAGCCAGGTGAAAGACTAAGGGGAAAGTTCCCACTGGGGTTTAAGGCTCAAATCCTTGTGAGCAGCAGAAACCAGGTATCAATGAGGGTCCTAGTGAAGCTGTTCATGAGGAAATTGGTACTGGGCCAGTGGTGATGTGGATCCCGAAACGCTACATATGTTTCACAAATTAAATTAGATAACGAAGTGTTATAGTGCATTACTCAGTGTTGATTAAGAATACTTCATAAAATAAGCAGACTGCATAAATGATAAAAAACATTGTGCTAATTAAGATATTTTACAAAATTGATAAGGCCAGTTTTCAAAAACAAGAAAATCCAACGCTAAGAGTCGTTAAGAGGGAGAGGCCTCTAAACATGTAATTAATTTTATCAGACGATAACATAGGCTGCGAAGTCAATAATTGGCATGAGTGGATAGAGCAGAGGCAGCTGCAGACAAAATGTCTACTAGGAAAATTCGTCATTAACAGTCTTAAGACCTACAAATCATTAAAAGAAATACATAAACCTTTTGCTAAGGATCATATTAATACCGATGAACTTCTATTTTTCCAACTCCGAATGGATAACAACAATCTCAATAATGGATGAAATGCTAAGTCCTGCAACATTGGCATAGGGACCTTGGCATGCCCACCGCCTGGTCTTAGACCGCAGTAGTCATCCACCCTCTAGGTTTGAAGAACAAAAACACTGACGCTCACACAGTACACATATACAGCATATTACACACACCTCACAACAACTGACAAAGGTCATCTACAGAACACACCCTAGGGTCACCTCCCCTAGGTAGCATACATCCAAGTCAAGGTGGAGGGAGCTCGTGCTGAGGACTGAATGGTACAGGGTGGTTCAACATATGTGCATCGGAAGACCCACTTGGGGTAACGAGCGACACACCATTGTATTTAGCTTTTCCGTGGCATGCCAGGCTCTACCACGGATGACCATTAATTCCCTAGCTACTCGTGGGAAGAAAATTAGTTCACAAATACCTTTAGATTCTCAGGCTAACTCAGTCCACCTCGAAGCCAAAAGGGATATCGAGTCTGATAGTGGATCCTTCTCGGATCTGCTAGATGAATTTCACGGTTTGTTCACAGAACAAACCGTAGTAAAAGATATGCCGGGTACGATCACGGAACAGGTTCAGGGGGGCAGGGTATGTTTACGGAACCAGCACCTGTTGAGCCGGGGACGGAAACAGAACCAGCAATAACAATTCTGTGTACGGTTTCAGAACTAGAATTACCTGAGCGGGGTACTAAAAAGGAATCGGCTTAGTAAGGATATAAGAGGCTACCTGGAGCGCGAAAGAGTAAGCGAGCCAGGTGAAAGACTAAGGGGGAAGTTCCCACTGGGGTTTAAGGCTCAAATCCTTGTGAGCAGCAGAAACCAGGTATCAATGAGGGTCCTAGTGAAGCTGTTCATGAGGAAATTGGTACTGGGCCAGTGGTGATGTGGATCCCGAAACGCTACATATGTTTCACAAATTAAATTAGATAACGAAGTGTTAATGTGCGTTTCTCAGTGCTGATTAAGAATACTTTATAAAATAAGCAGACTGCATAAATGATAAAAAACATTGTGCTAATTAAGATATTTTACAAAATTGATAAGGCAAGTTTTCAAAAACAACAAAATCCAACGCTGACAGTCGTTAAGAAGGAGAGGCCTCTAAACATGTAATTAATTTTATCAGACGATAACACAGGCTGCGAAGTCGATAATTGGCATGAGTGGATAGAGCAGAGGCAGCTGCAGACAAAATGTCTATTGGGAAAATTCGTCATTAACAGTCTTAAGACCTACAAATCATTAAAAGAAATACATAAACCTTTTGCTAAGGATCATATTAATACCGATGAACTTCTATTTTTCCAATTCCGAATGGATAACAACAATCTCAATAATGGATGAAATGCTAAGTCCTGCAACATTGGCATAGGGACCTTGGCATGCCCACCGCCTGGTCTTAGACCGCAGTAGTCATCCACCCTCTAGGTTTGAAGAACAAAAACACTGACGCTCACACAGTACACATATACAGCATATTACACACACCTCACAACAACTGACAAAGGTCATCTACAGAACACACCCTAGGGTCACCTCCCCTAGGTAGACATACATCCAAGTCAAGGTGGAGGGAGCTCGTGCTGAGGACTGAATGGTACAGGGTGGTTCAACATATGTGCATCGGAAGACCCACTTGGGGTAACGAGCGACACACCATTGTATTTAGCTTTTCCGTGGCATGCCAGGCTCTACCACGGATGACCGTTAATTCCCTAGCTACTCGTGGGAACAAAATTAGTTCACAAATACCTTTAGATTCTCAGGCTAACTCAGTCCACCTCGAACCCAAAAGGGATATCGAGTCTGATAGTGGATCCTTCTCGGATCTGCTAGAAGAATTTCACGGTTTGTTCACAGAACAAACCGTAGTAAAAGATATGCCGGGTACGATCACGGAACAGGTTCAGGGGGGCAGGGTACGTTTACGGAACCAGCACCTGTTGAGCCCGGGACGGAAACAGAACCAGCAATAACAATTCTGTGTACGGTTTCGGAACTAGAATTAACTGAGCGGGGTACTAAAAAGGAATCGGCTTAGTAAGGATATAAGAGGCTACCTGGAGCGCAAAAGAGTAAGCGAGCCAGGTGAAAGACTAAGGGGGAAGTTCCCACTGGGGTTTAAGGCTCAAATCCTTGTGAACAGCAGAAATCAGGTATCAATGAGGGTCCTAGTGAAGCTGTTCATGAGGAAATTGGTACTGGGCCAGTGGTGATGTGGATCCCGAAACGCTACATATGTTTCACAAATTAAATTAGATAACGAAGTGTTATAGTGCATTACTCAGAATTGATTAAGAATACTTCATAAAATAAGCAGACTGCATAAATGATAAAAAACATTATGCTAATTAAGATATTTTACAAAATTGATAAGACCAGTTTTCAAAAACAACAAAATCCAACGCTGACAGTCGTTAAGAAGGAGAGGCCTCTAAACATGTAATTAATTTTATCAGACGATAACACAGGCTGCGAAGTCGATAATTGGCATGAGTGGATAGAGCAGAGGCAGCTGCAGACTAAATGTCTATTGGGAAAATTCGTCATTAACAGTCTTAAGACCTACAAATCATTAAAAGAAATACATAAACCTTTTGCTAAGGATCATATTAATACCGATGAACTTCTATTTTTCCAATTCCGAATGGATAACAACAATCTCAATAATGGATGAAATGCTAAGTCCTGCAACATTGGCATAGGGACCTTGGCATGCCCACCGCCTGGTCTTAGACCGCAGTAGTCATCCACCCTCTAGGTTTGAAGAACAAAAACACTGACGCTCACACAGTACACATATACAGCATATTACACACACCTCACAACAACTGACAAAGGTCATCTACAGAACACACCCTAGGGTCACCTCCCCTAGGTAGACATACATCCAAGTCAAGGTGGAGGGAGCTCGTGCTGAGGACTGAATGGTACAGGGTGGTTCAACATATGTGCATCGGAAGACCCACTTGGGGTAACGAGCGACACACCATTGTATTTAGCTTTTCCGTGGCATGCCAGGCTCTACCACGGATGACCGTTAATTCCCTAGCTACTCGTGGGAAGAAAATTAGTTCACAAATACCTTTAGATTCTCAGGCTAACTCAGTCCACCTCGAACCCAAAAGGGATATCGAGTCTGATAGTGGATCCTTCTCGGATCTGCTAGAAGAATTTCACGGTTTGTTCACAGAACAAACCGTAGTAAAAGATATGCCGGGTACGATCACGGAACAGGTTCAGGGGGGCAGGGTACGTTTACGGAACCAGCACCTGTTGAGCCGGGGACGGAAACAGAACCAGCAACAACAATTCTGGGTACGGCTTCGGAACCAGAATTACCTGAGCAGGGTACTAAAAAGGAATCGGCTCAGTAAGGATATAAGAGGCTATCTGGAGCGCAAAAGAGTAAGCGAGCCAGGTGAAAGACTAAGGGGGAAGTTCCCACTGGGGTTTAAGGCTCAAATCCTTGTGAACAGCAGAAATCAGGTATCAATGAGGGTCCTAGTGAAGCTGTTCATGAGGAAATTGGTACTGGGCCAGTGGTGATGTGGATCCCGAAACGCTACATATGTTTCACAAATTAAATTAGATAACGAAGTGTTATAGTGCATTACTCAGAATTGATTAAGAATACTTCATAAAATAAGCAGACTGCATAAATGATAAAAAACATTATGCTAATTAAGATATTTTACAAAATTGATAAGACCAGTTTTCAAAAACAACAAAATCCAACGCTGACAGTCGTTAAGAAGGAGAGGCCTCTAAACATGTAATTAATTTTATCAGACGATAACACAGGCTGCGAAGTCGATAATTGGCATGAGTGGATAGAGCAGAGGCAGCTGCAGACAAAATGTCTATTGGGAAAATTCGTCATTAACAGTCTTAAGACCTACAAATCATTAAAAGAAATACATAAACCTTTTGCTAAGGATCATATTAATACCGATGAACTTCTATTTTTCCAATTCCGAATGGATAACAACAATCTCAATAATGGATGAAATGCTAAGTCCTGCAACATTGGCATAGGGACCTTGGCATGCCCACCGCCTGGTCTTAGACCGCAGTAGTCATCCACCCTCTAGGTTTGAAGAACAAAAACACTGACGCTCACACAGTACACATATACAGCATATTACACACACCTCACAACAACTGACAAAGGTCATCTACAGAACACACCCTAGGGTCACCTCCCCTAGGTAGACATACATCCAAGTCAAGGTGAAGGGAGCTCGTGCTGAGGACTGAATGGTACAGGGTGGTTCAACATATGTGCATCGGAAGACCCACTTGGGGTAACGAGCGACACACCATTGTATTTAGCTTTTCCGTGGCATGCCAGGCTCTACCACGGATGACCGTTAATTCCCTAGCTACTCGTGGGAAGAAAATTAGTTCACAAATACCTTTAGATTCTCAGGCTAACTCAGTCCACCTCGAACCCAAAAGGGATATCGAGTCTGATAGTGGATCCTTCTCGGATCTGCTAGAAGAATTTCACGGTTTGTTCACAGAACAAACCGTAGTAAAAGATATGCCGGGTACGATCACGGAACAGGTTCAGGGGGGCAGGGTACGTTTACGGAACCAGCACCTGTTGAGCCGGGGACGGAAACAGAACCAGCAACAACAATTCTGGGTACGGCTTCGGAACCAGAATTACCTGAGCAGGGTACTAAAAAGGAATCGGCTCAGTAAGGATATAAGAGGCTATCTGGAATGCAAAAGAGTAAGCGAGCCAGGTGAAGGACTAAGGGGGAAGTTCCCACTGGGGTTTAAGGCTCAAATCCTTGTGAGCAGCAGAAACCAGGTATCAATGAGGGTCCTATTGAAGCTGTTCATGAGGAAATTGGTACTGGGCCAGTGGTGATGTGGATCCCGAAACGCTACATATGTTTCACAAATTAAATTAGATAACGAAGTGTTAATGTGCGTTTCTCAGTGCTGATTAAGAATACTTTATAAAATAAGCAGACTGCATAAATGATAAAAAACATTATGCTAATTAAGATATTTTACAAAATTGATAAGGCCAGTTTTCAAAAACAACAAAATCCAACGCTGACAGTCGTTAAGAAGGAGAGGCCTCTAAACATGTAATTAATTTTATCAGACGATAACACAGGCTGCGAAGTCGATAATTGGCATGAGAGGATAGAGCAGAGGCAGCTGCAGACAAAATGTCTACTGGGAAAATTCCTCATTAAATGTCTTAAGACCTACAAATAATTAAAAGAAATACATATACCTTTTGCTAAGGATCATATTAATACCGATGAACTTTGATTTTTCCAACTCCGAATGGATAACAACAATCTCAATAATGGATGAAATGCTAAGTTCTGCAACATTGGCATAGGGACCTTGGCATGCCCACCGCCTGGTCTTAGACCGCAGTAGTCATCCACCCTCTAGGTTTGAAGAACAAAAACACTGACGCTCACACAGTACACATATACAGCATATTACACACACCTCACAACAACTGACAAAGGTCATCTACAGAACACACCCTAGGGTCACCTCCCCTAGGTAGACATACATCCAAGTCAAGGTGGAGGGAGCTCGTGCTGAGGACTGAATGGTACAGGGTGGTTCAACATATGTGTATCGGAAGACCCACTTGGGGTAACGAGCGACACACCATTGTATTTAGCTTTTCCGTGGCATGCCAGGCTCTACCACGGATGACCGTTAATTCCCTAGCTACTCGTGGGAAGAAAATTAGTTCACAAATACCTTTAGATTCTCAGGCTAACTCAGTCCACCTCGAAGCCAAAAGGGATATTGAGTCTGATAGTGGATCCTTCTCGGATCTGCTAGAAGAATTTCACGGTTTGTTCACAGAACAAACCGTAGTAAAAGATATGCCGGGTACGATCACGGAACAGGTTCAGGGGGGCAGGGTATGTTTACGGAACCAGCACCTGTTGAGCCGGGGACGGAAACAGAACCAGCAATAACAATTCTGTGTACGGTTTCGGAACTAGAATTACCTGAGCGGGGTACTAAAAAGGAATCGGCTTAGTAAGGATATAAGAGGCTACCTGGAGCGCGAAAGAGTAAGCGAGCCAGGTGAAAGACTAAGGGGGAAGTTCCCACTGGGGTTTAAGGCTCAAATCCTTGTGAGCAGCAGAAACCAGGTATCAATGAGGGTCCTAGTGAAGCTGTTCATGAGGAAATTGGTACTGGGCCAGTGGTGATGTGGATCCCGAAACGCTACATATGTTTCACAAAATAAATTAGATAACGAAGTGTTAATGTGCGTTTCTCAGTGCTGATTAAGAATACTTTATAAAATAAGCAGACTGCATAAATGATAAAAAACATTATGCTAATTAAGATATTTTACAAAATTGATAAGGCCAGTTTTCAAAAACAACAAAATCCAACGCTGACAGTCGTTAAGAAGGAGAGGCCTCTAAACATGTAATTAATTTTATCAGACGATAACACAGGCTGCGAAGTCGATAATTGGCATGAGAGGATAGAGCAGAGGCAGCTGCAGACAAAATGTCTACTGGGAAAATTCCTCATTAAATGTCTTAAGACCTACAAATAATTAAAAGAAATACATATACCTTTTGCTAAGGATCATATTAATACCGATGAACTTTGATTTTTCCAACTCCGAATGGATAACAACAATCTCAATAATGGATGAAATGCTAAGTTCTGCAACATTGGCATAGGGACCTTGGCATGCCCACCGCCTGGTCTTAGACCGCAGTAGTCATCCACCCTCTAGGTTTGAAGAACAAAAACACTGACGCTCACACAGTACACATATACAGCATATTACACACACCTCACAACAACTGACAAAGGTCATCTACAGAACACACCCTAGGGTCACCTCCCCTAGGTAGACATACATCCAAGTCAAGGTGGAGGGAGCTCGTGCTGAGGACTGAATGGTACAGGGTGGTTCAACATATGTGTATCGGAAGACCCACTTGGGGTAACGAGCGACACACCATTGTATTTAGCTTTTCCGTGGCATGCCAGGCTCTACCACGGATGACCGTTAATTCCCTAGCTACTCGTGGGAAGAAAATTAGTTCACAAATACCTTTAGATTCTCAGGCTAACTCAGTCCACCTCGAAGCCAAAAGGGATATTGAGTCTGATAGTGGATCCTTCTCGGATCTGCTAGAAGAATTTCACGGTTTGTTCACAGAACAAACCGTAGTAAAAGATATGCCGGGTACGATCACGGAACAGGTTCAGGGGGGCAGGGTATGTTTACGGAACCAGCACCTGTTGAGCCGGGGACGGAAACAGAACCAGCAATAACAATTCTGTGTACGGTTTCGGAACTAGAATTACCTGAGCGGGGTACTAAAAAGGAATCGGCTTAGTAAGGATATAAGAGGCTACCTGGAGCGCGAAAGAGTAAGCGAGCCAGGTGAAAGACTAAGGGGGAAGTTCCCACTGGGGTTTAAGGCTCAAATCCTTGTGAGCAGCAGAAACCAGGTATCAATGAGGGTCCTAGTGAAGCTGTTCATGAGGAAATTGGTACTGGGCCAGTGGTGATGTGGATCCCGAAACGCTACATATGTTTCACAAAATAAATTAGATAACGAAGTGTTAATGTGCGTTTCTCAGTGCTGATTAAGAATACTTTATAAAATAAGCAGACTGCATAAATGATAAAAAACATTATGCTAATAAAGATATTTTACAAAATTGATAAGGCCAGTTTTCAAAAACAACAAAATCCAACACTGACAGTCGTTAAGAAGGAGAGGCCTCTAAACATGTAATTAATTTTATCAAACGATAACACAGGCTGCAAAGTCGATAATTGGCATGAGTGGATAGAGCAGAGGCAGCTGCAGACAAAATGTCTACTGGGAAAATTCCTCATTAAAAGTCTTAAGACCTACAAATAATTAAAAGAAATACATATACCTTTTGCTAAGGATCATATTAATACCGATGAACTTTGATTTTTCCAACTCCGAATGGATAACAACAATCTCAATAATGGATGAAATGCTAAGTTCTGCAACATTGGCATAGGGACCTTGGCATGCCCACCGCCTGGTCTTAGACCGCAGTAGTCATCCACCCTCTAGGTTTGAAGAACAAAAACACTGACGCTCACACAGTACACATATACAGCATATTACACACACCTCACAACAACTGACAAAGGTCATCTACAGAACACACCCTAGGGTCACCTCCCCTAGGTAGACATACATCCAAGTCAAGGTGGAGGGAGCTCGTGCTGAGGACTGAATGGTACAGGGTGGTTCAACATATGTGCATCGGAAGACCCACTTGGGGTAACGAGCGACACACCATTGTATTTAGCTTTTCCGTGGCATGCCAGGCTCTACCACGGATGACCGTTAATTCCCTAGCTACTCGTGGGAAGAAAATTAGTTCACAAATACCTTTAGATTCTCAGGCTAACTCAGTCCACCTCGAAGCCAAAAGGGATATCGAGTCTGATAGTGGATCCTTCTCGGATCTGCTAGAAGAATTTCACGGTGTGTTCACAGAACAAACCGTAGTAAAAGATATGCCGGGTACGATCACGGAACAGGTTCAGGGGGTGCAGGGTACGTTTACGGAACCAGCACCTGTTGAGCCGGGGACGGAAACAGAACCAGCAATAACAATTCTGGGTACGGCTTCGGAACCAGAATTACCTGAGCGGGGTACTAAAAAGGAATCGGCTTAGTAAGGATATAAGAGACTACCAGGAGCGCAAAAGAGTAAGCGAGCCAGGTGAAAGACTAAGGGGGAAGTTCCCTCTGGGGTTTAAGGCTCAAATCCTTGTGAGCAGCAGAAACCAGGTATCAATGAGGGTCCTAGTGAAGCTGTTCATGAGGAAATTGGTACTGGGCCAGTGGTAATGTGGAGCCCGAAACGCTACATATGTTTCACAAATTAAATTAGATAACGAAGTGTTAATGTGCGTTTCTCAGTGTTGATTAAGAATACTTTATAAAATAAGCAGACTGCATAAATGATAAAAAACATTATGCTAATTATGATATTTTACAAAATTGATAAGGCCAGTTTTAAAAAACAACAAAATCCAACCCTGGCAGTCGTTAAGAAGTAGAGGCCTCTAAACATGTAATTAATTTTATCAGACGATAACACAGGCTGCGAAGTCGATAATTGGCATGAGTGGATAGAGTAGAGGCAGCTGCAGACAAAATGTCTACTGGGAAAATTCCTCATTAAAAGTCTTAAGACCTACAAATAATTAAAAGAAATACATACACCTTTTGCTAAGGATCATATTAATACCGATGAACTTTGATTTTTCCAACTCCGAATGGATAACAACAATCTCAATAATGGATGAAATGCTAAGTCCTGCAACATTGGCATAGGGACTTTGGCATGCCCACCGCCTGGTCTTAGACCGCAGTAGCCCTCCACCCTGTAGGTTGGAGGAACAAAAACACTGACGCTTACACAGTACACATATACAGCATATTACACACACCTCACAACTACTGACAAAAAAGGTCATCTACGGATCACACCCTAGGGTCCCCTCACCTAGGTAGACATACATCCAAGTAAAGGTGGAGGGAGCTCGTGCTGAGGACTGAATGGTACAGGGTGGTTAAACATATGTGCATCGGAAGACCCACTTGGGGTAACGAGCGACACTCCATTGTATTTAGCTTTTCCGTGGCATGCCAGGCTCTACCACGGATGACCGTTAATTCCCTAGCTACTCGTGAGAACAAAATTAGTTCACAAATACCTTTAGATTCTCAGGCTAACTCAGTCCACCTCGAACCCTAAAGGGATATCGAGTCTGATAGTGGATCCTTCTCGGATCTGCTAGAAGAATTTCACGGTTTGTTCACAGAACAAACCGTAGTAAAAGATATGCCGGGTACGATCACGGAACAGGTTCAGGGGGTGCAGGGTACGTTTACGGAACCAGCACCTGTTGAGCCGGGGACGGAAACAGAACCAGCAATAACAATTCTGGGTACGGCTTCGGAACCAGAATTACCTGAGCGGGGTACTAAAAAGGAATCGGCTCAGTAAGGATATAAGAGGCTATCTGGAGTGCAAAAGAGTAAGCGAGCCAGGTGAAGGACTAAGGGGGAAGTTCCCACTGGGGTTTAAGGCTCAAATCCTCGTGAGCAGCAGAAACCAGGTATCCATGAGGGTCCTAGTGAAGCTGTTCTATGAGGAAATTGGTACTGGGCCCAGTGGTGATTTGGATCCCGAAACGCTACATTTGTTTCACAAATTAAATTAAGCACTGCAGTGTTAACGTATCGCTTGTCACATTTATGCTTGCTTTACAGTTTAATCTATTTATTTATCGTTTTTTTCAGTAACATTGTGCAGATTTATTGACATGGAGCAAAGTAGAATTAATATTGAGAGTCTTCGACAGGAAGCGAAAGACAGAGGCATAGGCAGGGCCACCCTGCAGACCTCCGAGGGATACCTAACAGACAGCTGGGAGACCCACAGCAATGGAAGCCACATCAGTGTGCACCACTGACTTGCTATCACATTCTCCACCCCTCCCCCTACCCTCATTCCTATCTACTCTAAGCCGTAACCGAACCCAGTATCCCAACCTAAAGCCCAACCAAAACCACAACCTAAACCCAAAATAGTAATAAAATGCAAATCTACCCTCTCCACCACAACCTCTTCCTAAACCCCCACACCTTCCATTCCTGCAGCAAAGGAGGAGAAGAGACCTGCTCCTCCTCAGTGGCAGACGGCGGTTATTTTTCCTTGTCCAGTGGCTCATCTGGGAACAAAAATCCCAAGTAGAATGCTCCGGCTGCTGCAGATAAACCTCCACCACTGCACAGTGGGGCGAGTGACAGGGTAAGGCCGGACATTCATTAATATCTCCGGTTCTACTGGTCCTAGGGTATTGCTTCTGGTGTCATTTTAAAGCAAATCCAATACTCTAATCGACTAAATTATCAGCAATTTCACCAGTTTCAATATAACGGGTAGCATGACTTTAAAATTTGTACATACATATTATTGTATGTATCTTGTTATTTTTTTCACAAACTAAAACTACAAACAAAAATATATCTTGTCATCAAAATTAAAAAGAAAGATTTATTTAGTATAATAATAAGAATTTTAAGTTGGAAGAATATATAATATTTCTTAAATTTCAAATGTTATTTATTTTTATTATTTATAACAAGAATTTTCAAATTTGAATGTGTTTTTATTTAAACTAAACCCCTTTAAAATTAAGTCCCTGTGAGCCATTCATGTTTTTTTTCTCAAGAATGGTTCCAGAATTTATAGGGACAACATTTGAAAAAAAGCTAAAAGGAAAAAAAATTGTCTCGTAAACCTGCATGAACCCACTGGTAATTATTAATGGAAAGTAAACTATAGACCTCCTAGTTAATTTCTGAGGTGGTAGATTTCTAAGCGATTTTGAGCGATTTTCGTTAAGAATGTTTTACATTTTTTTTTATGTTTTATTAAAAAAAAACTTTAAGAGTCTATAAAAGTTCAAGCTGTATAAATTTAAATTATGGTAATATAGTTAAACTATAGTAATAAAGATGATTCATTAATTTTGGTTTTTCAAAATAGGTGTGGATCTTTTTTTAAAAAAAGGACATTTTCCATGAAGGGTCGTTTTAATAGGATATCTTAAGTGGATTTTTTTAATTAAAAATAACTGACTATTGAAAATGATAATAGAAACTAAGAAGAACAGCTTAACCAAAAAAATATGAGAAAATTAGAAATTTCAGATATTGGTCGTATGTCCACGAAATGCATAGGCTCGCCCCACTGTGCACTGTATTGCAGCCTCTGGACTGTTACATCGGTTTTTGAGAGGGATGAATATTGACATTGTTCTTATACAAGAGCCGAATGTTGTAAATGGTAGGGTATGGTCTCTGCGCTGTAGGGGATACAGGCTTATAGTTCCTCCCCAATGCAGTCCCAGGGTCTGTATCCTCCATAGGAACAGTATCCCACTAATCCCCTTGTGGTCTTTATGTTCTAGGGATCTGCTAGCAGCCAAGCTTTCAGCCCGAGGGGATGGTGGACGTGAGATCATCTTGATCTACCCTTCGAACAACCTACGCCCCCACGGAGGAAGTAAGGAGAGCGGTGGCTTACTTCAAGGGAAGATAGGTGCAGTTAATTGCGGGATGTGATGCCAACGCCCATAATACCATATGGGGGAGCACAAACACTGATAAAAGAGCCGAGTCCCTTCTAGAATATGTTATTGCTAATGATCTAGAAGTTATAAATCGTGGAAATGAGCCTACCTTTGTCAATGTCAGAAGAAGGGAGGTTATTGACGTAACTATAGCATCCTTTGGTATTGCTGGCTCAATTAGGGGCGTGCATGTATCAAAAGAAATATCTGGGTCAGACCATAGATATATTAGGTTCGACGTGGTCTTTGACAAACTGGAGGGCAAAATATTTAGAAACCCAAGGTTAACTGATTGGGCTGGCGTGACCTATCAGATCATCTATGTTCATGTCCAAATCATGTCAGGAATACCTGGCAGTTTGAGGTCATAAACGATTCTATTACCGATGCGATTATCCAATCCTTTCAGGACAATTGCAAACCTGTTTGGAAGGGAAGGGCTAACAATCCACCCTGGTGGAACGAACAACTCGAATGAATGAGGAAAGACGTTTGGAGACTCTTCAACAGGCCCGGGTATCAAATAACTGGGATCAGTACAGTAGGTGACTAACAGAATATAACCTAACTATATGGAGGGCTAAAAGAAACTCGAGGAAAGCTTTCTGTGCCGACCTTGAGAATACTTCTTCCAGTGCTCGTCGGCATCGGATTATATCTAAGAAACCCCTGGATATTTTGGGGGCACTGGGCATGGGCGGGAACCTCTGTCCCTGCGAGGACACCCTAAACATGCTCAAGGAAACCCATTTTCGGGATGTGAGAAAATAGATTCGAGGCAAAGGCCTGTCTTGCCTACCTCAAAGGGGCAACATATACTCTGACAGCCAGGCAGCAATATCAGCCATCGAGGGTACCTGCATTAAATCCAAGATTGTGGATGAATGCAGGAATATCCCAGATTGTTTAGCTGCTGAAAACCCGGTTAAGATACACTAGGTGCCAGGGTACTCAGGTATACTTGGGAAAGACGAAGCTGATAAGCTGTCAAGACAAGGGGCCAAGGAGTCCTTTTGTGGACCAGAACCAGCTTGCGGAGTATCCCTAACCCTAGCAAAAGGAATCATTGGTGACTGAGCGCGGGCAAAACATCCTAGGCATTTGGCAAAGAGTTCAAACATTCAAAGAGTTTCCTAAATCAGATTGACAGGGAACGAACAAAGAAGATTCTGTTCCTACAAGCTATGAGGGAGACTGTGGCTCTTTATACAGAGCCAGAGTATGGGCCTGGTTACAACATCTCTATGTGGGACCCGTACACATAATCTGCGGCTGCACAGTACTCGCACAGATTCTGAGCTCACACCTCAGAAGATCAGAGGGTTTTTTAAGGATGCAGGGCTCCTTTAAGTGACCCAGCAGGTTATCAGGGGCACGTTCGATCTTTAAGGTCGAGTTGCTTTCCCGTAAGGGGCCCTGATTATATCTATCTATCTATCTATATCCTGTAATTGTCAACCCTAAAAATTAACATACATCACAAAGTAAAATTCTTCACCATCTTGTTGGGTCAGTGAGTGAAAGAATTCTTAAATAATTTTACTACCAAAGAAGGAGGATAAAAGAAATATTGAGCCCTATTTCTTTGTGTTCCTTCAAAAAACTCAAAACTTTTTGACTTTGTGTCTCAAAACGTTTTACAAAAATAGTTAAAGACAGAATCACTCCTACACTAGAAATAAGTCTAACTTCCGAACAGGCAGGCTTCGGGAAGAGGTACTCCGTGGTCGACCATCTTCAGACTCTCAATCAAATAATAGAAAAGTCGAAGGAATACAACCTACCATTATATCTTTGTTTTATTGACTTTAAGAAGGCTTTCGACTCGGTAAAGCATTCAAGTATATTCGAAACCCGGGGAGAGGCAGGGGTAGAAGCGGCATAAATTGAGGTACTGACAGATCTCTACCAAGGAAATGAAGCCTATATAGCGACGGACCTCATTGGCCCTACTGTCTCTGTGGAAAAAGGCATTCGGCAGGGAGCAACGCATCAACACCTCTTATCACAAATCTTTTGGAAATGGTCTATGGTAGAAGATGCCCCAAGAAGGAAGAGTTAGGTATAACCATAAATGGGAGAAAATTAAGCAACCTCAAGTTTGCCAATGATATTGTCCTCCTAGCAGGAAACCTAGAAGATTTATAAGTTTGTTAGGTGAACTTTTGGACGAATGCAAGAAGGTTGGATTAAAGTTAAATTACTCCAGAACAACAATAATGACTAACCGGGAAATAACGGAGGTAAAGCTAGATGGGAGCATTTTAGAGTTCACAGAAGAATATGTATACCTGGGCTAACTAATTACCTTTCATGATGGTGCAGCAAAAGAGCTTCAGAGGAGAACATCTCAAGCGTGGAAGAAGTTTTGGGCACTTAAATTTATCATCAAGGGAAATTTAAGTGCCTTCATGATAAATAAAGGCACATAAATTTCAGCAAACGAGGCAGTGCTCTGTTGAGAGTTGTATTCTCAATGTTAAAAGGATGCAGAAAGTAAAAAACGCGCATGAAAGAACACATACAGGAATGAAGGATGTCCTACTCCATGCAAAGAAGACCAAGTGGACCTGGGCAGGACACGTCGCTCGGTAAGATAACGACAGGTGGGCAAAACAGGCTACGGGGTGGATCCCATGTGGACAGAAGAGAAGAAGAGGAAGGCAACATAAGAGATGGGCCGATTTCATGCAGAACAAGGCGGGTGCTAAGTGGATAAGGACTGCCAGGGAAAGGATCTGGAAGGAACAGGAAAGCACAGCGGACTCCACTTCCCGATAGGACTGTTGGTCATAGCACTGCAGTGTTACCGTATCGCTCGTCACATTTATGCTTGCTTAACGGTTTAATCTATTTATTTATCGATTCTTTTTTTCAGTTACATTGTGCAGATTTATTGACATGGAGCAAAGTAGAATTAATATTAACAATAATTGGATGCCGTTAAATATTTTCCCACCAAATTGGTTACCTTCCTCAAGAATCCGAAAGTATATTTTTCAAGATTTAAAAACTGTTTTTATTCATAACATTTCAGTTGACTTCGCTATTTGTGACTTTTAGAGATTAAAGGATGTTTATCGACATTTTCATTCAACGAAGACTTGGAAACATTCCGGTGTACACGAAAAAAGTAATTGAATCGAAGTAATGGTTCACATCTGAGGTACTGGAACATATCGTAATTTAACATAAAAAAATGATTGTTGTACCTCTTTTTATCACCCGGATGAAGGGTTAGAGGAAGAGTTTTGAATTTATTTTTTATATTTTTATTACTTAACAGAAATCAAAAGAGAATATATCAATTTTTTTAAACCACACACTTGATTCTTCCAAAAAAAAATTGTAAACACACTACTGGCAGAAGGGATCAGAAAATTAATTCAACAACATGTAAACACAAGCACCAGTGATAGGTACGATGTTGACAGTATTCCAATCAAATGTGTTTTAATAACTGTAATATTATTTCTAGAAAAAAAATTGCTCTTTCCTGGTGTGACAATCTGAACCGTAATCTTCTCAATATCGATTAAATAAGAAATACTTATAACGTCATTTGTAAATAAGAAAGCCTTGTGAAGCTGGCATGAAACGCCACATTTTTCTCACAAATAGAATTTGATAACAAAGGGTTAATGTTTGTTGGGCAGTCTTAACAGGGAATACTTTATGAAATAAGCAAATTACCAAAATGACAGGAATCATTATGCTAATTGAGATATTTTACGAAATTGATAAGCAAGAGTACAAGAACAACAAAATCTACTCTAACTACTGGTTATAATGGTTGAGTATATTGTGTAAAACAATCTTGTGGAAGGAAAGTTTGAAAGTGAACTAGTAAACGTAATTAATATAGGATCCCGCAATTGGCAACACTAAAAATTAACATAAATCACAAACGTATAATTCTTCTAAGAGAAAAAGTAATATCATGAATTATGATGAAATCTCTTTTTTCAATAGATAATATCGGGGCCTCCCCATGGTCTAGTGTCTAACGCCGTAGTCTCCTGTGGGAGATGGTGGATTCTATTCCCACCGGCGCACAGTGGGCAACACATCTACATTACGGCGACAAAAGTCAAAAATAAAATGTGGTCGTAAAAAGTCAATTTACGTGTCAAAACGTGCTTAGGTCTTCTGTTTATTGAAAACAGAAAAAATTTGTTATCTAGTTTAACCCAAAAGTGTTAAAGACAATAAGGAAGGCAACCATTGGTAGTCACTTCCACTTCCTCTGTTTAGTCTTGTTCCAACTGCGGTCCTTGTAAGTTGTGTTTTAAAAATTGTGTGCAAATTTTATAAATTCTTTTCACAATGTATTTACTACCTAGTGGTATGTTCTTTATAAATACATAATATATATGAGTAGGTGAGATGCAAAACTCGTTCGTTCCACAGAAACATATTTGTCGGGTAGCAAAGTACTCTAAACTGCGTCTTCTAGTGTGGCCAGATTAAAATGGTCTTTTTTGCCTTCGAACGATACATCCTTATGTTTACAGATTTATGTTATATTTCATCATATGTTGAAATAGCATTGAAATATCTTTTATAATCTAATGCATTCTCAATTTTTCTAAAAATGTAACAAACAAGTTTTGCAATTCACCTCCTCATATCTAATAACAGAAAGACATATCAAAGAAAAAAATATATTAATGAAATTATTACAAGATTGTTCATATTTTGTTAATTAGACAAGTTTGAGTAAGGTTTCAAAAAAGTTCCACAAAGTTCCAGTTCCAAATATTTTTTTTTGAAAAGCCTTATTTCATGTTATCAATGTAGATGTAATTAGCCTATTGAAGTGTAGTTTACCATATAATCAATTTCAAGATTTCGTTTTTAGTGCATAATATAATTGTATATATTTGTTATTATTAAAAGAAACAAGTCAGTACAATTACTTTTTTCTTTAAGTTGTTAGTCTATTTTTGCTCTTTATTTTAGAATTATAGCCTACTATTATTTTTTATGAATATATGTATTATGTTTATGTAAATAATAGATGCAAAAAGGTACTACTTAAATGTTCCATTGATTTACAAAATGTTTTCCCAATTTTTATCTATTATGTCACAATATTTGTATGTTTACAAAATTTTTTTGTTGGATATACTAAAAACTATGGGTCAACGATTTTTTTAATATTTTCCCCTATCTCAGTGACCTCAAAAATATTTAAAAACACATTATTTACTTCTGTAAACTCCAGGGAAAACTGTCCTATATGCAGATAACAATATTTACTGTAACAGTAGGTATAAATACTCGCAGACGCGAAGAGGCAGCAGGACGGTTGTAGCATCTCAGGAATGGAATGGAAGTGATGTGGAAGATTCGACTCCTTTTCATTAGGTAAAAACATCAGCTACAATCTTCTCTGCCTGAAAGCATATTTAAATTCAATACCATTCAACACAAAACTAGTTTCACTATGAATGATAAACTTCATTCTTTAAATTAGTTAAATTAGATATATATCATAGACAATAAGAAGTTAGTTTACAGCAATTTTTTGAATAAATAAATAAGAAATGATTTATTTTCTTAAGCGATTACTGAATGGAGTATTTAAAATGAATGTAATATTGGTGTAGTGAAAGTAGGGAATACTTAATGAATAGGTTTTCCCTAATTAACGCATTTAGAATCATAGGCAGCTCTAGACAAACATTTCTGGGGGGGGGGCTAATTTAGCATGGGCTTACCTATCCCCATGGGGAATCAAGTTTTTATAACCATGCACCTGGAAATCATTAAGGAGGTATTTGATAAACTAAGAACATACATTAATTAGAACTTATTATTAATAATTTACCTATACAATTTCTAACTTAACTGAAAAAGATTGGAAATTTTCATTCTGGCGGGGCTAAGCCCGCCCCCCTTTAGTCGTCACTGTTTAGAATAAATATACATGAGAAGTATGTGCGAATAAATTTTAAACTTACGTTGTGAAAGTGCTGGAAGAGCGTGCTCTTGGTCAGGTAAAAAACGTCAGCTAAAATCTTTTCCATCTGAACTCATTTAAATTTCACTATCATCCATCTCCCAACATTTATTTTGATATAGCTGTTGCATTTATTTTTCATGCCATTCAAAATTAATTTAGTTAAGAGATGATTAAACTTCATTTTTTTTTAATCCTGGCTATAACATAATTCAGAGACAATTAGTTTTAAAAAAAATAATAATAGCAAATAATTTATTATGTTAATCTGTTATAGAAGATAAATTGTATAACAATTGTAATATAGTTTATATAGTGAAAGTAGAGAATACTTGAGACTTTTGGTATCAAAACAGCTCAATCCACGAATTTTGAAATACAATGTTTGGTTGTTATTTGAGAGTTCTTGGTCGATAATATCACCCTACCTTAAAGGGATTTTGAACAAATTTTTCAAACCTGACAGAGCAAGAATTTTCTTTACTCTCTTCCACAAAAGTTATAAAAATTGATTCAGCTTGTTTCGATATTAAACGCCTCACTTATTGAAAATATATTATTTCTCAGAAACGATTTTAGAAAATAAGTATTCTGACATCATAGTAAACATTAATTATATTTAATGAATTCGTAACATACCGAGTACAAAATGAAAACATTGCATTCAATATAACAGATAACAGCAATGGAAGTTTCTCTTCTAGCCTGAAAACATATTTAATTTTAATACCATACAACAAAAAAATAATTTGGGAGTGATTTACTTCATTCTTTAGTGCTAAATATAATTCGTAGGCAATATATAGTTAATTGATAGCAATTTATTGAATAAATAATTAAATAACCATTTATTTTCTTAAGCAGTTACTGAATGTCTTATTTAAAAAATATGATATAGTTGAAGTTAAATTATAGAATATTTAATAGAACTATAGATATTATCTTTTAAAACACTTTTAGCAAAAACGTTTATTCTCAAATTAAATAAATTGAAAGCATACCAAGTAGAAAATAATACTGCATAGAACATAACGCCCGGAAGAGCGGAGAGGTAACTGACTGGCGCCAGGTTTCCTAGACGAACAACAGTCATGGCAGCATTTCCGTAAACTTTCATGATTTTAATAACATGCAACACAAAACTAATCTCGTTATTTGGGACGATAAACTACATTCTTTAAATTCGTGCTAAACTCTCTTTACCAAACCTTTACTTCTATGTAAATGGATTTAATTTATTTTCTACTTTGAACGTCCTTTGACTTGTTTATGCGATGAATAAGGACACTAATGACATTAAAGTTATGAATAATCGTTAATTATCTTATATTATTGACGATTCTATAAAAATAGCTTGCCAGCTTAGTATTATAGTCGGTTACCGGTTTTGAATTTTAAACATCTATGGAGCTAGAATGAAGCGTCTTGAATAAAACCTATTGTACAAATGGCTTTGAAGGATTAAATAAAATGCTTACATTAAGGGGAGTTTGAAAAATCACGGCTCAGGTATAGAGAGAGTTCCGAACGGTTTGAAGTCCTGGCTGACACTGAGGCATGAGATGGCGTAGGAGTGGGAGGGCCGCCATAACTCCCCACTCCACCCCCCCTCGCCTTGGCTTGACGCCTCGGCCATGGGAGTATTTAAGGGGGGGGCTGAGGTGGCTGCAGCCCCTACCCCCGAAATTTTGATTTAATCGTTAAAATTGTTCCATACAAATAAATTAAATAAGATCACTTACAAGGGGAGTGCATGACGTGCCCCTCGCCGATTCAAACGAAAATTTTTTTATACGTAGCATTTAACTAGAAAAAAAATCCTGTTAAAGCGAGAGAACGCACTTCTCAAGCATTCAGCTAAAAAAAAAATGTTGAAAATTTACCTGGAATTCTAAACATTTATAAGCGAAAAATGTAGGTTAAGTTTTGAAATTCAATACCTCGCGTTGAAATAACCTGACTTTTACGTCCTTGGGCTTTTTGGAAAGAAGAAAGGCTGCTTTTTCGAATCATATCAATGACTATTGCATTATCTCGGGAAATACTCGTGCGAAATGGTTCTCAAAATAAAAGTTAAATTTAAACGTTTTTGCATATAACGTTGATTCCAGAACACGTAGAAATAACCCGATCTTAAGAAAATGTGTAACTTTAGAACCTTTATCGCCCCTCCAAATTTAGGTTTAATCGGATAAATGTTCTTCGAAATATCGCCGGATTTGTGAATCTTAGGGTCCGTATACACAAGGATATTTATTGCAGGATATTTATATCATGGAGAAATTCTGACTAATGTAAACCATGTAGAATTTATGTCAGACATAAATTTTACATGGTTTACATTAGTCAGAATTTCTCTCCGATATAAATATCCTGCAATAACTATCCTAGTGTAAACGCACCCTTAAACAAAATTTTAAGGGTCAGGCCTAAGCGAAATTTAAAATACATTTTTTTTTTTTTTTTTTTTTTTTTTTTTGGAATCTTCCCAAAATGTGATTATAAGGTTTTTTTATGTGCTATAAACAAATCGGACGTCCGATTTTGAATATCATTTTTTTTATAATGGATAACATTTTAAAGGTAGGTGGAATATGGAATGGAAAATTTTGGCAAAATAATGACTTCCATAGAGTCGAGTATGTCAAAAAAATTTTTGATTTATTAACGGATGTCAGATTTGTTTTTAGGACGTTAAAAAACCCCTATATTCACATTTTGGGAAGATTCCATAAATAAAAAATAAAAATGTATTTTAAATTTCGAAAAAAAAGCCTTTCTTGTTTCCGAAAAGCCCAAGGACTAAAAGTCGAGTTATTTCAAGACGAGGTATTAAATTTCAAAACGTAACCTACATTTTACTCAAGGTAAATTTTCAACATTTTCTTTTTTCAGCTGGATGCTTGAGAAGTGCGTTTTCTCGCTTTAACAGGACCTTTTTCTAAAGTTAAGTAGTAGTAGGGCTTTTTTTGGAGTTAAGTACTACTACACATACAAAAAATTTCGTTTGAATCGGTGAGGGCAAGTCGTGCACTCCCCTTGTTAGTTCAAAAAATATTTTTTGGGGGGCTATAATAACGTTTTAGTTGGCTAATTATTCTAGATTCTGGCTTTAAGTTCTAGGCTGTTAGTATTCCATCCAAATCTCCAAACTCACAGCCCACAACCGAAATCATTTCCTATATTTGCTCCTAGCCTTGCCACTTCACATCGCTTATCCCTTCAATTTCTCCGTAGCTTTCGTCCTCCACTTACTGAATTTTCAATTCTTTTTACTGCTCAAATCAATGAATAACACAACAACCTATATATAAAAAAAAAAGGAGAAATAGCCCAATATATAGCTTTAGAATGGGTCAAGCGAACAATAATTCCCCTACAAGACTTTCTTTTGTAATATCTTTAGGTATGGTGTGAGTATTCTGAAACCAAGTTTTCGACCTCGAAAGCAGGGGGGGGGGGAGAACTTTTTGGAGGCGAAAACCCGCGATATTTCAGCTCTTTTTTTCAGGTTTTTTAGTTAACTTGTAAACCGTTGATTTTGGGTCAGTACCTTCAAATAGAGAATAATTACCATTAAATTCTACATCAAATGAACTGATCGAAGTCCTAATTCGGCCCGGTGAAATTGACCCAATCACTAGCCAAAAAACAATAATGTTTCCAATTTTGCGAAAACTTTGGTGAGCCCAATTTTAACGAGTTAGTGTGCGTTCACACTGATAGCTATTGCAGGATATTTATGTCAGACAGAAACACTGATTATAAAGAGAAGAATTTAATGTCAGAGATCTATATCTTGGCTACTGGCTGTATTTTGGACATTTCTGTACCAACAGATGTAAACACTGATTATGTAAGAGACAGGACAAAAATGTATGTGTGTAAACGGGCCGTACATTTATCGAAACGTTTAACAAATCCAGAACTGTCGTATACATATTCATGAGATAAATGTCTAGCTATTTCTGTCAGTGTGTAAAGATTCAAGAGAATATCAATCTGACACCTGAGGTATATTTCCTGCCAGAAGTGTCAGGTGTAAACGCACCCTTAAGCCGCGGTCACACTAGGCTTGTTACCAGCAGCTGGGGAATTACCAGCAAGCAGCTTAGTCTGACCCAGGACCAGCGGTTGGGGAATGCCAGCTGGCTGGTGATTACCAGCCAAAGTCAGAAGTAGAACATGTTTAACTTTTTAGCGCTGCTTACTAGCGCTGGCGGTCACGTGATCTCCTTGCTGTCGGTCACGCGATCTCCTTGCTGTCGGACACGTGATCTCCTCGCTAGCCCCAGCCAGCAATAAAATCCTTGTTGTGATCTCCTTTCCCCAGCCCATATCCTGTTCTAAATATTCTATCATTTATATTATAATAGTGGAGGCCCGGTGGCCGTGCGTGTTAAGGCGTCGGCACTTAACACTCCGTGTCAAAGGTCGTGGGTTCGATTCCTACAATGGGGTGATGGCTTTTGTTTAGAAAAAAGAAAAGGCATCAGCCCTATCCTGGCTAGAAAAGGGTGGTAACCTATAGATAACCCGTCCTAAAATTCTTAGTTAATGATAATGGACGTTAAAATTTAAATAATAAATTAATATTATAATAGTTTTATTATTGTTTTATTTTGATCAATTGTTTTTTGTTTTTGTTTTCGTTTTAGCACTTTCATCCGAAGGAAAGTAGCTATTGAGGTTGCACGTATGACGGAATTGTTGAAAAATTGTTTCAAATCCTTATCGATCCTACCTAGTAGACACCGAAAATGACCCCCGTAAATATATATATATATATATATATATATATATGTGTGTGTGTGTGTGTGTGTGTATGTGTGTCGGACCACCGGGAGGGGGTTTACCCCGGATCCAAAATTCTAATTTGACAATTCCAGGCGTAGGTTTTGTTTGATTTCAACGAAACTCGGTATTTGTTGGTATCATCTAAAAAGAAAATTACGTTGTAAAAATAAACTAAATCCGTTTATTAGGGGGGAGGGGTGTTACATGGGCGTATATAAGGGGGGGCTGCAGCCCCCCCCCCCCCGAAATTTTCATTTGATGGTGAAAATGTGTCATAAAAACCTTAAAAATAAATTAAATAAGATCACTTAGTTAATAAAAAATAGTTTATTTTAGGTGTAATAGCGTTTTAGTTGCCTAAAACTATTCCAAGATCTAAATTTTTCATATTCCATATCCCGGAAATGGTCTCAGCCCCCCCCCCCCCCCCCGAAATTTTCCCAGCCCCTCCCGAATTATTTCCTATATACGCCCATGGGGTGTTACTCTGGAGCGAAATTAATAATTCGATATTATTAGGGGTGCTGTATCCCGTTCCTGCATTAGACCAAACCACGAAAATGAGAACCTTTCGTGTATTTATTAAGTAGTTTAGTATCACGCATACACAAAAATCTGCAAGGAAATTAATTAATAATTAAAATAATTTGGTCGAGTTGCTCTTTACAAATGTAGAACTATTCATGCATTTATTTTGTTTATAGGTTATTTTGAGCGAATTCGGAACTGAATAAGCGGCTATTCACAAGCTGGAGGTTTCTCAGTGGAGGTTCCTAGTATGACCCCGGCTCATCCGCTGGCTGCTGGTGCAGCTAGCCAGCGGATGATTAGTAGCGGCTGCTAAGCAGCCTAGTGTGACCGCCGCTTTACAGCTTGGATTCATCAATTCTTATGATACCCACCCCCCCTCCCACAATAAACGTTGAAGAGCATCGACAATAGACCAAAAAGGACAAAAACGCATACATTTGACCAATTTTAAAATTTGTATGTCACTATTGAGCGAAAATGAGGAGAAGTGAAATTAAGTATTTGTGTTGTTTGGACTCAGTTATTGACTCCCTTCAACTTTTAGAGAGAGAGAGGGGTAGAAAGAATTGACGAATCCAAGCTGTAACTCGTTAAAAGTGGGCTCACAACTTTTCGCAAAATTGGAAAATATTTTTGCTCTTTGGTTAGCAATTCTGGCAATTTCACCTGCCCAAATTTGGACTTCGGCCGGCTCATTTGACGCATAATTAATTGCTCTTTAATCCCTATTTGAAGTTTTTTTTTATACCGAAAATCAACGGTTCACAAATTAATGACAATAAGCTGAAAAAAGTGCTAACATTTCGCGGTTTTTGCCCTGACAAAAGTTTCCCCTCCTGGCTTTCCAGGTCGAATACTTGGTTTCAGCATACCCACATCATAAACAAAATAATTTCGGGAGGGGCTGGGAGAATTTTTTTTGGGGAGGGGGGGGGGCTGAGAACATTTGGGGGATATGGAATACTAACAATCTAGAACTTGGAATAGTTAGCCAATTAAAACGCTATTACACCTAATAAAGGAACGCTATTAAACCCCTATTTTTTCTGAACCAAGTGATCTTAGTTAATTTATTTTTAAGGTTTTTATGATACATTTTTATTGATTCCGGGGGGGGGGGACTGCAGCCCCCTCTTAATACGCCCACGTTCTAGGGTTTATCTATAGGAATCTTTGTGAAGAGGGACTGGGCATCTAGAGAGGCAAAGATGAAATTTGCTCTAGACAAACATTTCTGGGGGGGGGGGCTAATTTAGAATGGGCTTACTGCCGCGTCTTAGGGTGTAGAATCAAATTTGTATAAACAGGCACCTAGAAATCATTAAAGAGGTATTTGATAAACTAAGAAGAAGGCAAACATGATATTTGGAGGGGTTTTCATAAATCAATTATGATTATTAAGAAATGTGAATATATACATATATGTATATTTATACATACATCCATACAGTATATTGTAAAAGAGAATGAGATACAGTGACAGTGTATCAGAAAATGATAAGGCATGACGTCACTGATAACAGTTTCTTGGAGGCACTACACCCATAAAATGTCCGGTTTTAGGGAGCAAGAAAATCAAAGTGAATTCAATGAAATCGCTTAATAGTTCCACAAGACTTTGAATGCTGAAATGGAATGAATGGCTAACAGCAATTCTAAGAGAAAATCATAAACTGTACATCTATACGATCTTGTTGATAAAAAAAAAAATCCGACTCGCAGGAACTGCGTCATCTTAGCGCGGTTCTGTTCATATCCTTAGTGTCCTTATTAAAGGAATACAAACAGTTATTGGTAGGTTTTGATCTTTCGTGAAAAATATAAAATGCAATCTCAAAGAGAAGACACGTGCATGGCGCCACAACAGGAAACTGATTGTATCCTGAGCGGAAATTACTCCATCCTCTGTTGGAAACACTATGACTCTCTTTCTCATTTTCTTACCTTGTTTTACTAAAATGCTCGACGTTATTACACGTTACGCCATATAAAAATGCATTTTGTTGAAAAATTGCTTCAATATATATATATATACATATATAAATTTTAACGAGGGCCATTTTCGGTGTCTACTAGGTAGGATCGAAAAAGATTTGAAGAAATTTTTCAACAAAATGCATTTTTATATGGCGTAACGTGTATAATAACGTCGGTCTGATCTCATAAGGGGAGTATACAGTGGTGGGAGTCACCGATCAGGCCCATTTTAGCACTTTCCTCCGAAGGAAAGTAACTATTGAGGTTGCTCTCATGACGGAATTTTTGAAAAATGTCTTCAAATCTTTATCGATCCTACCTAGTAGACACCGAAAATGATCCCCGTTAAAATTTATATATATATATATATATCGATGGCCTAGAATGAAAACCTTGTATCTCAAAAAGAAAATTAATTAACTTTTATACCTAATTAGATGGATATTATGGTTACTGAGAATCCCGCAAGGTTTGCTTCTTCGCCAATATAGTCCAGGATGAGTAAGATAGAGTTTCTTTGACACTTAAGGTTTGTCAAATAGAATATTATCCATCTAATAACGTATAAAAGTTATTAACGTTATTTTTTAGATACGAGGTTTTCATTCTAGGCCATCGATATATATATGTCTGTTAACTCGATAGCGGCCAGAGTTTTTGTTTTTTCTTCACGAAACGTGGTATATAGCGTTCAATTAGCCAACGATTGAACGAGTTCGTTAACCACCAAAATCGGTCCACCGGAAGGGGGGGTTTACCCCAAACCCAAAACACTAATTTGACCATGCCAGCCGTAATATTGGTTATATTTCAACGAAACTTGGTATTTGTAGTGGTAATCTAGAGAGAAAAGTGAGATGTAAAAATAAACTAAATCGGTTCATTAGAAGGGGGGGTTTACATTGGACCCACAATACCAATTTGCCACCACCAGCCGTGATTTTTGTTATATTTCGACGAAACTTGGTATTCGTAGTGGTGATCTAGAGAGAAAAGTGAGATGTAAAAATAAACTAAATCCGTTCATTAGGAGGGGGGGGGGGGTTTACTCCGGACCCAAATTACTAATATACTCATGCCGGTCGTAATTTCTGCGGTATTGTAACGAAACTCAGTATACGTCATGGGTAACTCATGGGTAAGAAGTGTTGTAAAAATGAGCTAAATCGGTCAATCGGAAAGCGGGGGTTTACTTTGTAATATACCATGGTACCATGTGTAAGGTACTGAATGTAGGATATTTTCAGCAAATTGTTCTGGAAACCAGTCGACACAACCCAAATTCTGAGGAAAGTGCTTTGTTATGCAGCTCCTGCGTGACGGACTTTTATTATACAAATAATCATTCTACAAGTTTTAGAGCTTGAGGAAATTATGTGAACAAAAGCGAATCAGCTCAAAAAAGCTGATTTTCTATTCGGTCTTTACCAATGCATAAGGAAAAGTTTTATCAATTCGTGCCTGAGGAAATATTAAGCTCGTTTCAACGCTACCTCGTAGACTATAATTTTTGATGGGCGATGTTAATCGGAGATATGAGAGCTTAAAACTTCGAAATTGTTAGTTTTGTTATTTTGAAGTAGGTTTTGTCTCCATTTACCTCACTTTTTAATTGGTTATTTTTTTTTTTTTTTTTTTTTTTTTTTTTATTTTTTTATCGCATTTAACAGTAAATTGAGTATTTTAGTAAAACAAGGTAAGAAAATGAGAAAGAGAGTCATAGTGTTTCCAACAGAGGATGGAGTCATTTCCGCTCAGGATACAATCAGTTTCCTGTTGTGGCGCCATGCACGTGTCTTCTCTTTGAGATTGCATTTTATATTTTTCACGAAAGATCAAAACCTATCAATAACTGTTTGTATTCCTTTAATAAGGACACTAAGGATATGAACAGAACCGCGCTAAGATGACGCAGTTCCTGCGAGTCGGATTTTTTTTTTTATCAACAAGATCGTATAGATGTACAGTTTATGATTTTCTCTTAGAATTGCTGTTAGCCATTCATTCCATTTCAGCATTCAAAGTCTTGTGGAACTATTAAGAGATTTCATTGAATTCACTTTGATTTTCTTGCTCCCTAAAACCGGACATTTTATGGGTGTAGTGCCTCCAAGAAACTGTTATCAGTGACGTCATGCCTTATCATTTTCTGATACACTGTCGCTGTATCTCATTCTCTTTTACAATATACTGTATGGATGTATGTATAAATATAAATATATATATATATATATATATATATATATATATATATATATATATATATATTCACATTTCATACAAATCATAATTGATTTATGAAAACCCCTCCAAATATCATGTTTGCCTTCTTCTTAGTTTATCAAATACCTCTTTAATGATTTCTAGGTGCCTGTTTATACAAATTTGATTCTACACCCTAAGACGCGGCAGTAAGCCCATTCTAAATTAGCCCCCCCCCCCAGAAATGTTTGTCTAGAGCAAATTTCATCTTTGCCTCTCTAGATGCCCAGTCCCTCTTCACAAACATTCCTATAGATAAACCCTAGAACGTGGGCGTATTAAGAGGGGGCTGCAGTCCCCCCCCCCCCGGAATCAATAAAAATGTATCATAAAGACCTTAAAAATAAATTAACTAAGATCACTTGGTTCAGAAAAAATAGGGGTTTAATAGCGTTCCTTTATTAGGTGTAATAGCGTTTTAATTGGCTAACTATTCCAAGTTCTAGATTGTTAGTATTCCATATCCCCCAAATGTTCTCAGCCACCCCCCCCTCCCCCAAAAAAAATCTCCCAGCCCCTCCCGAAATTATTTTCTTTATGGTGTGGGTATGCTGAAACCAAGTATTCGACCTGGAAAGCCAGGAGGGGAAACTTTTGTCAGGGCAAAAACCGCGAAATGTTAGCACTTTTTTCAGCTTATTGTCATTAATTTGTGAACCGTTGATTTTCGGTATAAAAAAAACTTCAAATAGGGATTAAAGAGCAATTAATTTTGCGTCAAATGAGCCGGCCGAGTCCAAATTTGGCCAGATAAAATTGCTTACCCAACAGCAAAAATATTTTCCAATTTTGCGAAAAGTTGTGAGCCCACTTTTAACGAGTTACAGCTTGGATTCATCAATTCTTTTGATACCCCTCTCTCTCTAAAAGTTGAAGGGAGTCAATAACTGAGTCCAAAAAACACAAATTCTTAATTTAACTTCTTCTCATTTTCGCTCAATAGTGACATACAAATTTTAAAATTGCTCAAATGTATGCGTTTTTGTCCTTTTTGGTCTGTTGTCGATGCTCTTCAACGTTTATGGTGGGAGGGGGGGGGGATCATAAGAATTGATGAATCCAAGCTGTAAAGCGGCGGTCACACTAGGCTGCTTAGCAGCCGCTACTAATCATCCGCTGGTTAGCTGCACCAGCAGCCAGCGGATGAGCCGCGGTCATACTAGGAACCTCCAGCTTGTGAATAGCCGCTTATTCAGTTCCGAATTTGCTCAAAATAACCTATATAAATAAAATAAATGCATGAATAGTTCTGCTCTTTTACATTTGAAAAGAGCAACTCGACCAAATTATTTTAATTATTAATTAATTTCCTTGCAGATTTTTGTGTATGCGTGATACTAAACTACTTAATAAATACAGGAAAGGTTCTCATTTTCGTGGTTTGGTCTGATGCAGGAACGGGATACAGCACCCCTAATAATATCGAATTATTAATTTCGCTCCAGAGTAACACCCCATGGGTGTATATAGGAAATAATTCGGGAGGGGCTGGGAAAATTTCGGGGGGGGGGGGGGGGCTGAGACCATTTCCGGGGTATGGAATATGAAAAATTTAGATCTTGGAATAGTTTTAGGCAACTAAAACGCTATTACACCTAAAATAAACTATTTTTTATTAACTAAGTGATCTTATTTAATTTATTTTTAAGGTTTTTATGACACATTTTCACCATCAAATGAAAATTTCGGGGGGGGGGGGGGCTGCAGCCCCCCCCCCTTATATACGCCCATGTAACACCCCTCCCCCCTAATAAACGGATTTCGTTTATTTTTACAACGTAATTTTCTTTTTAGATGATACCAACAAATACCGAGTTTCGTTGAAATTAAACAAAACCTACGCCTGGAATTGTCAAATTAGAATTTTGGATCCGGGGTAAACCCCCTCCCGGTGGTCCGACACACACACATATATATATATATATATATATATATATATATATATATATATATATATATATATATTTACGGGGGTCATTTTCGGTGTCTACTAGGTAGGATCGATAAGGATTTGAAACAATTTTTCAATAATTCCGTCATAAGTGCAACCTCAATAGCTACTTTCCCTCGGATGAAAGTGCTAAAACGAAAACAAAAACAAAAAACAATTGATCAAAATAAACCAATAATAAAACTATTATAATATTAATTTAAATTTTAACGTCCATTATCATTAACTAAGAATTTTAGGACGAGTTATCTATAGGTTACCACCCTTTTCTAGCCAGGATAGGGCTGATGCCTTTTCTTTTTTCTAAACAAAAGCCATCACCCCATAGTAGGAATCAAACCCACGACCTTTGACACGGAGTGTTAAGTTCTGACGCCTTAACACGCACGGCCACCGGGCCTCCACTATTATAATATAAATGATAGAATATTTAGAATAGGATATATATATATATATATATATATATATATATATATATATATATATGTCACATTGGCTGGCTGGGGCTAGCGAGGAGATCACGTGACCGACAGCAAGGAATTCACGTGACCGCCAGCGCGGATCGAAAAATATTTGAAGAAATTTTTCAAAAATTCCGTCATGAGTGCAACGTCACTAGCTACTTTCCTTCGGAGGAAAGTGCTAAAAAAATGAGAATTTCACAAATCAGCTGCCTTTCAAGTGGTATGTTGAACGTCAGCTGAGCACGTTGGAAAATGAAAATTTTCGGATAATTTTCTGAGGAATGAAACTTTGCCGGTTTATTCTAAACGGGTTGACGATACCAAAATCATCATCGGCCGCTTTGTAAATATAAAGATCGTATAAGATAAGTATAAAGATCGTCAGCTGGAGCTTTTTAAGTACGGGGCGAGCATTAGTCTGATATACTCTCACAAGGGAACATCCCCCTGATAAAATAATAGTTTTTTCCTTTCCGGAAGAGAAAAATATTCTTCGGTATCTCTGTCGGTATTGTAAAAAAAGAGTGTTATTTTTTGTTTTCGACGATAGTTATCTCATTAGAGTTTCTTGAGGTGTTGATTTTAAATCTGCTATTATTTTTAGTGTAAAAAAATGTATAATGCTAGTTTACTTCTAACGTAAGCATATTTTTGAATTTATTTGACGAAATATAAATTGTTGTTTAACGATTGTATTTGTTCCACTGTATACTCCCCTTGTTAGAATATTTGAGGTGTACTTTAGAAGGTTGGTTTCGCCCCTTAAACGTGGGATTGGGCGGATATAAAAAAATATATATATTGATAATTTTTCACGTCGATTATTTTTAAGTTAATTAAAAATCGGCTCCAGGTACTTGGGGATGTTCCTTTGTCAGCCAGTAAATGACAATTTTGTTACCTAAATATGGACTTTATACGTAAGAGGACTCGAGGAATCTAATGAAACCATTTTCAAGGCCATATATATAGGCGTTCTTGAGAAAAGTGTAAAAAAAAAAAACGGACTTTTCTTGGGATTTTTGGATATATGCTTATAGGTTAGAAGACCTTCGAAAGCTTATAATCGAAAGCTTATAAAATCCGAACCATCAGAAATATATATACAAATATATATATATATACATATATATATATATATATATATATATATATATATATATATATATATATAAATCCGTGCAAACCAGCATCTTAAAGAATTACTCAGAAGTCCTGTCACCAATTATTCACCAAATGTTAAGGAATTATCAAGAGAAGTAAAATAAATGTGTTTACTTTTTTTTTATATTTAAATTTTATTTACTTATTTTGTACTTTTATTTATAGTTTTTCAATAAGTATAATGTCTGTGAAAAACAAATTTTTGATACCTTTTAAATAGGTATCAATTTCGGCTCGCCAAAAAGGTTTGGACTATCAACGAACCTTTGCACTATAACAACGTGTCTCATTTTCTTATCTCGTTTTACTAAAACACTCATTTTACTGTGAAATGCAATTAAAAAAACAACAACAACCAATTAACAATTTAAGTAAATAGAGACAAAACCCCGTCGAAAAGAACAAAACTAACAATTTCAAAGTTTTAAGCACTTATATCTCCGATTGACATCGCCCCATCGAATATGAATTTAAAACCTTTTTTTTTTTTTTTTTTTTTGTACGGTTTTTCGAGAAATTTTAGAGAATATACCTAGATCCGAAAATTTTTCATGTCAATTATAAATTACCTTTTTTCTTATACTTCCTTATCTCCAAACACTACCAAAAATTCTTTCATGAGTGGAACCTCTAATATTTTCATACCTTCGAAAAGCACTAAAGCATTAGGAAGCAGTAAAGCCACCCACCCAACGGTTGAAAGAGAAGGTACAAACATTTACCTGCGAACTACAAGTTAATCCTCAAACACAGCCGACCATTACCTGGGAGTTGTTGCCCAGTAATAAACATACACACAGATGGTAAACCATTAAGATTTATTCTCTCGGGCAAGTATAGAGTTGAACAAAGCTACCTGGGATTGTACAAATCCTTTCCCTTTCTAGGGCTGGTAGCACCTAGGCACTAGGGGTGTAAGGAAAATTTGAAATATTCTAGAGGTAAAATGGTAGGTTTTAAGGCCCACTTGACACCTAGAAGACCAGGGTAAATGAAGAAGAGATTTTCTTTGTTAGAGATTTTTTACATGAAATGTTCCAAAAAAAAGAAACTTTCGGGGGGGGGGGGGCAGCCGCTTACATACGCCCATGAGATATATACCAATTTCACTAGAATGTCCCGTTCTCCACGATTCCATGTTTTATTCTGTCAGCCATTTCATTTTTGCCGAATTAATTGTTTTAACTTTTCAGAATATTTTAAACGTCTATTCTGGAAAGCGGTTCGTGCCTCGCTCAGACGTTTGACATTCATCTCATCTAAGATATTTAAATTTTGCTTGCGTTTGGAGATAAGGAACTATTAGGAAAAAAATTATTAATTGACATAAAAAGTATTCGGACCTTGGTATATGTTCTAAAATATCTTGAAAACGGATAAGAAATCGTGTTAAATGGAAAGTAACCATTAGAAAGCTTACTAAATTCACTAGAAAAAAGGTTCTGATTTAATTTTCGATTGGGCGATGTCAAGATGCTTAAAACTTCGAAATGCTTAGTTTTTTTTCTATTCAACGGGTTTTCGTCTGTGTTGATCTAACATTTTAATTGGTTGTTGTTGTTTTTTAACTGAATTTAACAGTAAAATGAGTATTTTAGTAAAACAAGGTAAAAAAATGAAACTGTTTTCGATAAATTTCGAATAATTTTCCTCAGGAAGTAACCTTCGCCTGTTTATTCCATACATGTTGACAATAACAAAAATCATCGCCAGTTTCTTTGTAAATGGTATAAAGATCGTCAGCTGGTATATTAAGTACGTAGCGTGCATTTAATCCGATACACTCACAGTCAGTAAATGACAATTTTCTTACCTAAATATGGACACTTTATACGTAAGAGGACGTGGGGGATCTTGTGAATCCACAATAAACAAATAAACTTTTCTTAGGATTTTCGGATATAGTCTTATACATCGCGAAGCCATGGGCTATATAAGGGAGGCTAAGGGGGCTACAGCCCCCCCCCCCCCGAAATTTTCCCAGCTTCTCCCGAAATTATTGCCTATATACGCCCATGCTCGAAGCTCGTTACAAAACCTTGTAAATGTAACAAACTTAGAAACCTTATGAATTGCCTTGAAAACTGTTTCTTATGCAATTTTTGATTGAGCGATCTCATTTGGAAGAGAATTAAAAAAATTAACGACTTCTCAAAGGAGGAAAAGATCATGATCCTACATCTGGAAGCTAAGCAGAATCAGTCCAGTCAACGAATGCTTGTAAAAGCAGCTAGAGGTGGAAATTTTTGGAACACAATTTTTGACTTCGTAACTTTGTTTGGGCAGGATAGGAGGTGAACATATCAAAAGTCCTCGCCCGTAGCCTTTGTCCCGGGGGGGGGGGGGGGGGGTAGAAGGTCCCATTGTTCGGGCTTTCACTTATATCTCGGAAACCCTGCGTCCTAGCGACATGATTATTCTGTAACAAATGAAAGCAGATTAAATTTCCTACAAGTTCTATTCTATAAAGCTTTTTGAGATATCTTTAGTTTTCGAAATATCCGCTCTTGAATGTCTGTCATTTTGTGAAAAAACACACTTTTTGCTCTTTTTGACCGGATAACTCTTTAACAATAAACCCAAAAAATAAATGCCGTTTATAGGGTTGTAGAGCATTACATTCTCTTCGAGAATATATATAACTTTACTATTTTATGTATTTTCCTTCAAACGTGAAAACAGTTTTAATGTTTATCTTGATATCTGGCGACAACTGACCAATGAACCTTTCAATTTCTCACCATTTCCAGTCAATGTATAGTCCAAAATATGCTCCATTATGTAAATATAGTGAGTACATACGTCCAGTACTCACTATATTTATAATATAGCACAAAATATATAATTTTGGGCCTATTCACCAGTTATTCAAACTCAATTAGATAATATCTTGTCCATGGTTTTGCTTAGACCATGTGAGTGCGTATATAACGTTTGAAGGAAAATAGATAAAATAGTAAAGTAATATATATTATTGAAGGGAATGCAATACTCTACAACCCTATAACCGTTATTTATTTTTTGGGTTCATCGTTGAAGAGTTATCCCGTCAAAAAGGGGGGAAAATATGCGGCTAAAGTGTTTTTCCCCAAAATGACCGACTTTCTTCGTAGACCCCACAAAACTTGTAGGAAATTTAATCAGCTTTCATTTGTTATAGAATAGTCATGTCGCTAGGACCCACGGTTTTCGAGATATAAGTAAAAACCCGAAAAATGGGACCTTCTAAACCCCCCCCTCCCCCCCCCCCCCCTCCCGGCTGAAAGGCTACGGGCGAGAACTTTTGATATGTTTACCTCTTATCCAGCCGAAACAAAGTTATGAAGTCAAACATTGTGTTCCAGATATTTCCATCTATAAATCTTAGTTACCTGGACTATTAGTCGCTAAATTTCAGATTTCACGATGAACACTGAAATTTTTTTTACGTTTCAAGGAAAATACATAAAATAGCAAAGTAATATATATTATTAATAACTTCTACTAATTAATATATTATTAACTTCTTTCCTAGTAGAATGCGAACTTTTTTTAGCGGATTGGTGTTTAGTGCTTCAAAATACGTTATTGTCAAAATTTGAAAGAAATCGGTTTGGAGGACGCTAAACTTCAGTTTTACCTAAAGTTATATGCGGTGCATGCCCCCGGGCTCAGAGCAGACCGGAAGTGAACTTTGTGATGACAAAATGTTGTAACTATAGCTAAAGCTATTAGCTATCACGATGATTAAACATTTCATGAATAAATTAGCGATTAGCGCTCTGCCGTCGCTATGCGCTAATCGTTAGCGCAGGCTCTTATCAGTACCGCTAAATTAGCGAGAAGGTATAAAGCGGCCCCTACACGGTCAGTAATAATGACATTATCAGTAATGTCAATACTATTCAACTCTCGTCATTCCATATCATCATTACAATGTACACCTTACACCGTCATTCCACGGATCATTTTTAATGTCCTTACGTTTCTTCAGTATGCATTGTGATCTCCGTGACAGAAGCGTTTTGTAAATAATGGATCCTCGCAAAGTCGCCTGTGTAGCTATAATTGCGACACTAGCCACAAAAACACATGTGAAACGTTCGTAAAGGCCTTAATATGACACATATCCTTCCAATCGGGGCGTTTCCAAGTGTTCTGGGACCGAGGTTATGTGCAAAAAAGTTTACATTTTATTTTTATTTGGATAACCATTTTTCGCAAGTACCTTTTGAGATAATACAATAGTCATTTATATGGTTAAAAAAGGAGTCTTTCTTCTTTTGAAAGATTTCAATGACGTAAAAATCGGATTATCTCAAGGGGAGATATTGAATTTCAAAACGTTACATTACTTTTTCGCTAATAAATTTTTATTCTCTTCCAGACTGGGAAAAATCATTATTTTTTGTTTTTGAATAATATTCACCACATTAGGGTTTCTTGGGGTGCTGATTTTAAATCTGCTATTATTTTTGGTGTAAAAAAATGTATAATACTAGTTTGCTTGAAAACGTAAGAATATTTTTGAATAAATTTGACGAAATATAAATTATAGTTTAACGTTTATATTTTCTTCTAATGTACTCTATAAGACAAATGAATTGGTAAAAGAATCACGTCAACATTATTTTCTAAAGTCGATATAGAAAATAAAACACTTTCAACCTATTTTATATCGTCGATACAAATGCAAAGTAACGAATGTGAAAAGTTGTTGGTACCTTATAGATGACTTTATATATATTCTATTCTATGATATATTTTAATTAGACTTAATGCGGATTCGTTACGTTGATATATATATATATATATATATATATATATATATATATATATGTATATATATATTACTTTTATAACTATAATGTTACCAAGGTAGAGTGATACATTTCAATTCATCTTATTTTTTGCCCTTTCTACTCAATCTAGTTTAACCTTTACATCTATTTCACCTAGTTACAGCTCGAGATAGACTGAGTAATGACGGATTAATGATGCAGCGCTCCCTACACCATCATTACTAATGACAGTATCCCCTCCACTTTCAGTAATGATGAAGCCGAGATCAGAAAATCCGGATTCACATCATTACTGTTCGTCATTCCAACTTTGTCCACCTTACACTATCATTATTACTGCCATTTTGATAAGGTAATGTCATTATAACTGACCGTGTAGGGGCCGCTTTAGATATTAGCGACCGCTAACATTTGCCCAACTCTGCCTCCTATCCAGCCCAAACAAAGTTACGAAGTCAAAAATTCTTTTCCAAAAATTTCCATCTATAACTGTTCGTTGCCTGGACTGAATGGCCCTGGAGTCTGTCCTAAGCGGAATTGGCACCCAACTCACTTCTCGCTCTAGGAAAACACTAATACAAATAGGTTTTTCATATTCTAGCCGATTTCTCCGAATAAGATTGTTCTATGAAAAATTGCATAAGAAACATTTTTGTGAGAAATGTAATAAGTAGGGAACGGATGTTTATGTAAAATAAAATCCAAAATATGTACATATATATTTAACTATTTATACTTAAATATGTAATAAAAAAATTGAAAATATATGTAGTGTATAAATACCTAAAATACTCTAATATATCCAAAAGAAAAGCATAGATAACTAGTAAGAACTCTGTTATTATAAATGGAAAGAACAAAATTTGAAAATATATAGAAGAAAATTCAAGAAGGTGAAACAAAATTCGGTCTTCCCTCAAATTTTCTTTATTTTGCACTAGGCCTTTCAACACAAATGTACCATCATCAGGTGCTCCGTGCAGTGATAGTTGTTACCAGGGCTGTGTTCGGGTTAGGATTAAGAAATATAATAAAGTGTGTTGAAAATTCATTATTATATACCTCGAATTTGGAAAATGATATCAGCATGATTCTTTCACGTATTCATTGTTTTAGAGAGCAGATTGAAGGAATACTACAATTGTTAAACAATAATTTGTTATATACTTTTTTAAAACACACCTGGTCCAAGACTATTAGCGACGGGGAAGCCACCTTTGCTTCTTGCCATTAGAAAAGACAGTGATCTAGATTCAATGGGTAAAGCATTTTTTCTCGGTTCCCCCTTTATTTTTTCAATTACTAAATAAAAATGATATCAAATTATGTAGAAAAAATACATATTTATGGCAAAATATGTAAATATATGGATTTTTGACAAAATATGTAAAATCAAAACCTGTTTAAACGCTTTAAAATCATCCGTTCCCTAGCAATTAGCTTTCGAATAGGTACGTCATATTTACGTTTAAGTTTTCTAACCGGCTTCCAGATATATAACAATATATCCATAAATCCCAAGAAAAGTCCATTTTTTAAACTTTTCTTGAGAACCTATATATATATATATATGGTATTGAAAATGGTTTCATTAGATATTCCACGGGGTCTCTTCCCGTAGATTCATAGGCAGGAGATGGTGCGTTTGATCCCCTCCGGCGGCAGGAATTTTCTCATCCCACGGCTCGTTGGGAAAATTCCTCTCGGTACCCTGTATATCGGCGCTGGTTGCCTAGATGTTGATGCGCCGTAAAAAAGAAAAAAAATGTAGATATTCCAAGTCCTCTTACGTATAAAGAGTTCATATTTAGGTAACAAATTTGTCATTTACTTACTAAGAGTATATCAGACTAATGCTCGCTCCGTACTTCAAATGCTCCAGCTGACGATCTTTATACCATTTACAAAGCAGCCGATGATGATTTTGTTATCGTCAACCCGTTTAGAATAAACCGGCAAAGTTTCATTCCTCAGAAAATGATTCGAAAATTTTCATTTTCTAACGTGTTTACATGCTCAGCTGACGTTCAACATACCACTTGAAAGGCAGCTGATTTGTGAAATTCTCATTTTTATTATATAAATAACACAGGTCTACAACCAAAAATTTGATTTGATGATTTTGGCTAATCTCTGTGTTTCTCGGTGTGCTGAGGCCGAGAATTAAGTCCGTTTTTCTCTATCACGTACAGATTTTTTTCAAATCCATAGAACATAAAATACCTGCTATACACATAAATTTGGTAAGAAGTAGTTTTTTTTTTTTTTTTCCAAACGATTTCTCTTTTTATAAACAGACATCTTTCACTATGTGGTGTAGGCAATGACTCCCTCAGTAGATGTTGTAGGCCTGAGGGTGTCTAGGCACGACCTGTTCAGACAGGAACGTACTTGTTTGGTCTCAGATGTCACCGTCTGAAGCTAAACGAGATTGAACCTGTTGTATCAGGAACTTGGAGCTAAATTTCTGTTCATTCTCTCAGTTCAGTAGTATCAACTGAAGTGAACACATTCACTGGGGTCTCTTAGTTGTGTCAAAGTGAATAAGAACGTATTTTAAGGTTTGAAAGTGCATTTAGTCAAAATGTCTCATCGTCGTTGTGTTACCAGTCCAGACTACTTCTGTTTTATCTGTGGTGAGTACACAGTTAAGAAATACCAACGAAATATAACAGGTTTTGTCAAAAATGTATATTATGCATATTTTGGCTTGAGAATAGGAGATCAAGATAAAGTGTGGGCTCCTCACAAAGTATGCCATAGCTGCGTAGAAAAACTTCGCTTATGGTACAAAGGAGAGTTAAAATCTTTCGGATTTGCTATCCCAATGATGTGGAGGGAGCAAAAAAACCACGTTAATGACTGTTACTTTTGTAATTGTCATGTTCAAGGCTATAATTCCAAAAATCATAAGCTCATTAACTACCCTAATGTGGAATCTGCTAGTCGTCCGGTGCCACACGGTCCTGGATTGACAGTTCCTCAGCCCCCTCGTGACTTGGGCAGTATAGATAGGGAAGCTAATAGAGAAGACTGTATGTCGGAGAGCGATGAAGTACACAGTGAGTTCAAAGCAAGCAGTTCAGAAGATGAACCTCAGCTTATTTCTCAACAGGAGTTGAAATAAGGCTCCCGTATTAAAAACAAAAATTTATTACAGCCAGGCACTTCTTTTTCATGGTATCGACACCGTGAAGCAGTTTTTGTTCCTTACTTTGCTCTGGATGAGAATCTTATTTATTGCAAAGACATTCTTGGTCTGATGGGTCAATTTGGTATACAATATGACCCGATTCATTGGCGTCTATTCATAGACTCATCAAAGCGAAGTCTAAAAGGCTGTTTTGTTGCACAATGGCAATACTTATGCTTCAGTTCCAGTTGGCCATTTGGTACATTTAAAAGAAACATACGAAAATTTGTCATTAGTTCTCGAACGAATTCATTATAATGAGCATAACTGGTTGATATGTGGAGACTTGAAAGTACTTACTATGCTCTTAGGTCAGCAATCAGGGTACACCAAGTTCCCTTGTTTTTTATGTTTATGGAATAGTCGAGACAGAAATTCCCATTGGAACAACAAAGACTGGCCATCACGAGGAGCTCTGTCGCCAGGCCAAAAAAATGTAATTAGGAGAAGTTTGGTTCTTTCTGACAAAATCCTGCTACCTCCTCTACGCATAAAGCTAGGGCTAATAAAACAATTCGTAAAGTCTCTCAATAAAGAAGGTGAATGTTTTAAGTACTTATGCTCCAAGTTCCCACGATTAAGTGATGCAAAGCTAAAAGAGGGGATCTTTGTAGGCCCAAATATTCGGAAACTTTTCACAGATCCACATTTCACTCAGACCATGAATGAGAAGGTATTTACAACTTTATGTATATCTATGAATTTTCAAGATTGCTTTGACAGTGGGAAAGGTTAATTAATTTTTAAAAGGTTTTAACGAAGTCTATTCAGTTCTTAAGGACTCATTTAAATTTAAAAAAGGGTCAAAAACATGTTGAATGTTTATTATAATAGGTCAAAACCATTTTAAGTGGTTTGTGATCCTTATTAATATGATTTGAAATTATGCTCATACAGTAGTAACAACATTACAGTAAGCGGAAATCTAGAAATGAAAAGGTAGCTTCTTGATGACAGAGTGTTTTGGGTCCGAGATGGAATTTCTTCTGTCTGATTTGTAAGAGTCATCGCTTCGCCGATGTAGATTCTGTTGGAGTCGATGTCCGTCGAACCTACGTGCCGGGTAGAAAAGTCTCTCTTTACTTTTCTCAGGCGGATAACCTCCTCAGTCAGGGATTGGCGGACAAATCGGGCTATGATTGGGCCAGGGGTTTCTTCTTGTCTCGACCTGAGGCTAATTACATGGTCCAGGTCTTCAGGGACGATCTTGAGACCGAGGCCTGCACAAACATTCTGTACGACAGCCGGGAGCACTTCACCAGGTTTTGAAGGAATTCCCCTGATTTCTACTGAGTTCCTAAGATGATTCTGTTCGGCATCCTTAACTCTTTCTTTCAGGGATTTTACCTTTTTTTAAGACAAAAATTATCTAGGAAAGTTCTTGGATTTTTTTGCTTTGGGCTTCTATCAAGCTCTCCATTTTTTTTATTTGTTCGAGGTGGGTAAACGTTAAATCGGTTTGTTTTTCCATCGTGTCTTGCATGGATTTGAATGTTTCTGAAGATGGGAAATTAGCTTTGAATTCCCTGAATTCAGTTGTCATAGATATTATAATATCTCTAAGGCTTTGCAACTCCAAGTTTTTATGCGTTAACGATTGTGAAAGGGATTTTAAATGCACGTCAGTACCCTCGGAGGCCGAAACAGGAAAGGATGAAGGAAGAGGAGAAAGCGGTAGGGCTGAGTCTAGGAATTCTTCTACACTTGAAGAATGGATAGGGTTTTGGATGGATTCGAGGGAACGGAATACTTGGGAAAGGTAGGATGCAAAAGTTTCGGAAATTTCGGTATCTGTTTTAGGCCAGCTGTTATCATCTCGACGGAGAGGATGCGAATGATTAGGGTGGGATAGAATTCGTTTAGTGGCTGTCCATAGAGATTTGTCGTCGGGAGAAGGTTTTTGAGTGTATTCAGCGAATTTGTTGTTGAAGTGATTGTGTAGTTCGTATTGTAGTTGTCTAGTCACTTTGTTGAGGCATGTCTTTTCAGATGGATATCGTGTGGTTTGCCATATTCTTCTGTCTCTGTTTTTTTTCGGTTCGAAGGAATTGTATCTGATCCGGGAAATACGTAACTGAAGGTGATCTATAGGGACATTTCTTTTACTGGAAATAAGGAGGCCAGACTGAATGTCAGTAGTCAGTTTCTTTGTGGCTGTGTTTATTTATCATCTTTAGCTTTAAGAGGGATGTTTAAATACTTTCTCGTTTCAGACCCCATAGATCACGAAAATATAGGTGGTTCAAATTTGTATATATATATATATATATATATATATATATATATATATATATATATATATATGCTTGTCTGTTAACGCTCCTGACGGCTCAAAAAGGTCCCATTTTGATGAAATTTAGTACAAGAATCTGTCTTCTAATTTGAAAGGTCAAGTTCGTTAACGAGCAGAATCCGCCCAATGGAAGATGGAGTTTGGGGCGAAATTCGCGCGCAAAAAAATCGTAACGCTTACGTTTTTGAGTTCATATGCTTCCAGGTACTTCTTTTATAGGTTTCTTAACATAGGAAAACGAATGAAACCATTTTTAAGGCGATATCTGTATCCGTTTTTGAGAAAAGTGGAATCAATGTTTTCGCATGTCATTATTTTTTTGTGGGTACTTAGAATGGCGGGATTCAATTGAAATTTTGTCTACTTGTTGGAAATTAATCCCAACTAAGATGTTTAAATTTTGGTTATATTTGGAGTTAAGGAAGTATGCGAAAAAAAAAAAAACATTTTATTAATAGACATGAAAAGTTTTCGGATCTTCATACATTTTTCGTAAATATCTCGATAACGGTTGGGAAATCGTGGTAAGTGGAAGTCAACCATTCGAATGCTTACTAAATTTTCTACAAAAAAGGTTCTGAAGCAATATTCGATGGGGCAATGTCAATCAGAGATATAAACGCTTAAAACTTAAAAAGTGTTTGTTTTGTTGTTTTGAACGGGTTTTTGTCTTTGTTTATCTCAATTTTTAATTGATTGTTCTTTTATTATAATTGCATTTATCAGTGAAATTAGTATTTTAATCAAATAAGCCAAGAAACTATATAAGGTATTGGTAATACGTTTGGAATGGCTGTGGAAATCAAGATGGCTATGGCTAACCATGATGGCGTATACATAGGTTTTTTTTTTAATTCTCCTATCTATATAACCTTCCTCATGCTGCTACAACTGATGTTATCATTATTTCTTATTTTATAGAATGATTTAACCCACGAGAGAATAGACATTTATTTGCCATGAAGAACATATTTACAGTTGATTATAACAGTAAAACGAATTTGCTAGTAAAACAAGAAACTTAAAATGACAACGAATTTTCGGTTGTTTGGAATAGAGCCTTCTCAGCAGTAGTCGAAGAGTGGGTACGTTTTCAGTACATAATTGTATTGACTTATTTAGCCTTCCTCAAAAATGAGGATTAAGAATTACCCGCTCCTGTGTAAGTTGGCTAATGTCAGTTTCCTGTTATTTGTGACGCCTAATCTACTCCACTTCTTCGAGATGTACGGAACCGCGCTAAGATGACGCAGTTCCTGCGAGTCGGACTTTTTTCTGATACATTACAGGCATCTAAAACCTGGAATCCTAGTTTTCCCAGTTCTGATATTATCATATATTTTGGCGTTGTGGGATGTAGGTGCCTGATGACCACCCTGTATGTTTTATCTTTCTTAAATTGATAGGTATAGTATTCTATATTCTTGGCTTGAAGGAGTCTGACTATTTTTCTATACGTTCGGGGTTTTTTGCTTGAATTGAAAATGCTTTCGTTTTTGATTTGCAAGTAAATGCTGTTTGGCCGACTTCTAATGTAAATGTGTTGCATATGCCTAGGAAATCAATGTCCGGCTTTAAGTTTATGGGTGGAGGTTCACAGGAGTCATTGAAGTGTTTCTGGTCCGGCTCGATATCTTCGTCTAGGTCTTGTGGTGCGAGTAGTTGGAATGAGTTGGGTGAGGTGAAGTCTGGCTCATATTGTACAGGTGGAGGTTGGCGGTAGGTCTGGCGGGTTGATGAAACAATCGATGAAGAGATGTCCGTCTTGGCTTGTTTCTTTTTGTCAGGCGAAACATTCGGTGAAGTAAGGTCAGAACCTCTTGACCTCTTTGAAGTATTAGTGCTGGACTGTGTGGAGTTTTTTTTATTTAATGGGATCCTTCCATATTTTTGTTGTCCATTTTCTTATATATATTTTTTTAATTAAGAAAAAAAATAAACATTTAACCAAAAAAAGTTCTAGTTAAATATTTAATTTAAAATAAAGTTTTTGGTGAATGTGCAACCAAAAAAATATATGCTGGTAATGGGAGGTACGATCTCGTTACTTTTGCCGTGAGAGTTGCGAGCCCTACCCCTGAGCCAATTATTAGTAGACTGAAGAGAGGGGAGTAAGGCTGCACCTAATTGGACCCGTATTTCTCCCGAACCGATCCGATCCGATTTCGTTTATCGACAACGGCCAACAACGGCGGACGTGAGTGCCGTGAATTGGTCTCAACCCGATCCGATCCGATTTAGTCACAGCTCGTCAGTAATGACCTCGTAGTGAAGTGAAAATGAGTGATTAACTTAAGAAATACCACCGTATAAGCATAGAAACCTTCGATTAGGTTGAATGCTGGAGGTAAGAGAAGTATTGGTATTCATATTTTAAGATTATTTATAAGAAAGGTAACTAGAAGGTTATAAACATTAGAAGGTTATAAACATTGGAAGGTTATAGACGATGGATGGTTATAAACACCTTTCCACGCCATTTAATAAACAAGGGAAACAAAAATGTGAATTGACAAAGTTGTTTTAAATATTATTTCCTTTGATTTAAAAAAAAAAAAAAAAAAAAAAAAACATTGAAATCGGTTAAGACCTGTAGACCTTTTTGAAACACTATATGTGGGTTGGCGCCATTTTGCATCGTCGGTCCTAAAACGGCCTAGAAACAAACGTGTTTGAATGCCCAAGAATCGGGTGCCGTTGGATTGGACCGGATTGGATCGGGTCGGGACCTATGTAGGCACCTCCATTGAGATGCATGTGTTTGTTTTTCTTCCGACAGTCGGTGGCTAATGTGGATCAGATCGGAACGGGCCCAGTGTAGGTGCACCCTAAGCCGGGTCCTTGGACAAGACAGCCTCTCAGCTGGGGCAGAGGGTAGTCCCTAGGCCGGCAGTGGCAGGAATCCCCCACTCCTGGGGCACAGCGTAAATCACTTCGAAAACTATGAGATTTTACTTAGAGTTTTTCCAGTGAATTGATGAAGTAAAGGCTGTAAGACTTTACATGCTGAATGATTAGAGTTATGGCCGAATCTCCGCCATTTTTTTACGAACCAAAACGGCTTCTAACCACTGTTTTGAGGTAAAACGCAAGGAGCACGTATAGACGCTGTGACACTTGCAATGGCTTGGACACGAATCTACCTGTGATTAGTCGAGGAAGAATGTTCGCCCATAAAAAAAATTTAAAAATTACCCCTTAACACATTCACTGCCCTTTTAAATTTTAAAATTTTCTACGGAGCCAACTACTTTTTATCTTATATTCATTAATAAATAGTATAATTAATAATAGTATAAAGTATAATGAGTTGAAATGCATTTTTAATGACGCTAACATCCGGTTTGAAGCAGGCCCCGGGAGCCGGGGCGAGGGCACGGTGCGAAGTCTCACCCCTGTAGCCGGGGCGTGAGCACCAACTCTAGTCTCACACAGTTACCAGAAGTGGTTCATATCACTGTCTTTGTTGAGAAATCCATTGTAGAAATACCAATAAAATGATACTATACCTACCTATGCCCAAGCTAATATAATATGCTTTTATTGTATAAATAAACACGCGATGTAGGTGTAATTTATTTTGCATTATTACTTTATTTTATTTATTTTCAATATTCCTGACTAATTAGTAAAACCTATAACTATTATTTATTATCTAGCTTATGCTAATAATATCTTCCTAACTAACATACTATCCTAACAATATCTTTTAGGTCGAGTTGCTTTCCCCAGATAGGGGCCCTGAGTATATCTATCCTAACAATTATTTATTCTTATACATATACTAACAATAATTTCTTATTGTTACGAAATTCTTTAAAGCAGAGACCTAAACAAAGTCTTGATTGATTTGGGCAATGGGTACAGTAATATAGAGTATTTTTTTTCTAATTTGCTGTTTTTCCGATCATTTTTTTGTATCTCCTCCTAATTGTTTACCCTTGGTAACCTTCCGGTCAAGGTTCCGACAAATGGATAGACCTGGATCTTGAATTTGAAGCGATCCGCCGACTAGTTCTTCTATTATCACCAACCTCAAGTCATAGTGGGTCATAGATTTGGCAGACCCCCTAAATGCGTTATACAAAAAATGTGAATTTAGCAGCATTACTTGAAAAATGAGCAATATCATTTTTTTTCGATTTCTAATTTACGAATCGATTTCTAATTCGTCATCAGAGGCATTGCAAATTATGTCATGGATTTCCTCTACTGTGGAAATAAAGCAGTTTTAATTACTCTAAAAATATAAAATGACTCCTTTACTTTTTTTAATTGAATGAACATTCAATAAAAAAAAGTAAAATACCTTTTTCTGAACTTTTCCTTTTTAGGGTGATGCCACATCAGAAAATCGATCAGAATATTTTATAAGAATTTTCCTAAATTCTTTCCTCCATTTTTATGATTTAATGATGCAAATACTCATAATTTCATACTTGAAGGAACAAGAGAGGATATACTATTTTCTGTTTCACTGCGTTGATTTGTCGGCCCGAAAGTAGGAGACACTTTTGGGCCGACTAGTCAACGTAGCTTCACTTTCCGTAAATTGATTTGTAGTAAACCGATAAATATACTATAAAGGCGCATATTACGACACTAAAACAAATAATTATTCATTTAATTAAATAAGAATTAAAGCAATGGAATCTGTTATAACTGTTATGAAGAGAATTTTTTGTTATGTATATATTACAAAAAATTACAACCTTCAATAAAATCCATGACCACTGTGTTTTTTTGTTTTTTTTTTTTACTACGTCTAGACATTCTTGGATCTAAAGAACAACGTTCCACAATAAATAACCGTATTGAATAAATATAAAGAGGTTTTACACATTTACATTATTCTTATTGTATAATCACGTAAATTTTGAAGAAATTGTAGAAAAAAAGTTATTTTTTCAGGAACCAATGACTATCCCATAAGACTTGTTCATTTAGTAATGCCCAGAAGCAATCTAAACCCCTCTGTGAGGTTCCCAGCCTGTGCTAGAGCACTAAAACAGGAGGGAGGAGAAGGTCCCGGGAGCCGGGGCGAGGGCACCTGGCGAAGGTATAGCTCGCCCGGGCTCCCGGGGCGTGGGAAGTGAACGCGCGAAAATAAAACGGTGTACGAAAACCCAAAAATAATAAAATAAAAAAAAATAGTTTTTATACTTTTATAACTCATAAGACATCATATACAATATAAGAGAACATTTGAACTTGTAGAAAATAAATTTGCATTTGCTTTCATCAGTACTCAAAAAGTTTCAAGGTTTTTGTTATTAGCTAAATATTCGTTTGGAAAATTTGTGGTAGTAGCATTGCTGAATACTGTTTCAAAATCAGAACACTCCATTTTCACGTTCACTGTTATGAACTGACTCTTCGAAAGATAAAATAGAACTGATAAACCAAGGAATTCAAATATGTTAACAACTTGGTATTAGCCTAATACCAAAAGTATATACAACGTTAGTCTTAGTCATGTCATTACTACAGACTATCAATGATTGACGACTAACGATAGATTGATGACTAATTTCACACATGATTAATATGACCTTAGAATAATGATTAACTTGTGCTGAGACTAACTAGAATATTTTAATCGTAACTAATCCTGATAATATTTCATCCCATGATTGATTAGTCATAAGTAAAATTTAATCGATTTATCAATCATTTAGTTTATTTGTGCCCTACTCTTCATGAGTTCAACCTCATAAGCGGGGCCCACCCTATGGAGGAAGGGAGGAACCCAATTCTGTATCCTGTCCACTGAATCCAACCTTGAAAAAAAAACCTCTCTGAATCTATATTTTATCCGTCTAGTTAATACAATAGTCTTGTATTTTACCTATTCCGTCTTTTAAAAACATCCTGCTTAAATTATGAATCAAGCCAGAACAGCAACGCAAGCACTGCCTCCAGTAAAACATCCCAAGTCAACAGAAAATGCCCCAACCACAGAAGCTGACCAGCCTTCTCCCAACATCGAGACTACTAGGAAGACGTAGCTGCCTGTCCGCTTCGGTGACGGGGTCTTTGGGAAAAGTGACATAGCGGCGCTCCCCCCCCCCTCACAGCTTAGTTTTCATACTCTGGCCAGTGTTGCCAGAGATATTTATATTTTAAAAATCATTATAAATTATATAAATAACCTAGAACCTCGGGTTTCTTTCGGATAACATTGGAGTAGGCGTTGATTTTTTTGAAGTAAAATAAGTTTATAAATGTACGTTTTCTACAAAAATAGCAAGAAGTTTGAAAACAAAATATTGAACATTTCCAATCCTAGCGTTCCAAATATAATAAAAATGTTATCCCTGCTGAGGTGGCGCATAGTCGAATTTTCTAATCTTCTTCATACAAAGAATATTATAGTCTAGAATAATAATTATAATAATATTATATTATTATAATAAAAGTATATTATTATGATACTATTTATATAAAATTAGACTGCTTTGCCAATAATCGTATTCTCACGTAACAGATTTTAAACGATTAATGAATACTGTAGGCAAAACGTCTAAAAAAGAATATTCATTATCGTCATCAGAAGTAAGCTTTGACGTGAAACACAGGAATATCTTTAAAATAACATAAATTTATATTTAAATAACCATTCATTTCTTACAAATTACAAATAATAAACCTCAGTAAAAAAGAGAAATCCCCCCCCCCCTACTTTTTACGAATTATTACAAATAAGATAGTTACTTAATATATTCATTCATTCAATGAAAAAAGAACGTTTTTGGTAAAACACAACTTTGTTTTCTTATATAAACATATAATAACAATATTATTTTGGAGTATGTCTACACTGTGTTCCGGGGGTACTAATATTAAAGAGGAGGTTTCTGAAGGAGAGCCATTTTGACGTCCCTTGTGTTGAATTCTTCTTCTTATTAACTAAACATGTTATCATCAGGTAAGTCCAGCAATCATTCTAATTTTTAGTTTTAGCGGTAAATGCTATTCTTCTTTCTCATATTAATAAAAAAGGCAAACCTTCCTTTATGAGCATAACATCAAACAAAAATATTTTTGTTTTGACCTGTCATCTTACAGTTTAACTGTAATATATTAGTATACATTGAATTATTGTACCTTTGATGTTTTAAAGACTTAGCTAAATTTATGAAATAGAAATGGTTTACCAGAGTTATATATTTATAATTGCACTAATTTTTAACTCCCATTGGCTGATACTGGCTAATTTGTTCCCAGAATTGTTAAAAAGACATTATAAACATCAGTAATTATTTACTTTGTTAAACTACCATTCTTTTTGTTATTTATTAATGAGAAATTATAAGTCAAGCCACAGTTTTTTTTACTGGCCATCACATTTACTAACTCAGCTAAAGGTTTTACTTTTTAATAACCACCATGCTTACTCATAGTAATAGTTCAATAACCACCATGCCATTTAATTTACCAACTCTTATAGGCAATGTAGATTCTTAGAGGTGAATAATGCTATTAAAAAGAAGTCTTTATAATTAGCACCCTTTATTAACATCGTAAAAATCTCTTTATTTAAACATAATTGATTGATTTTGACAGAAGATCCAAAATTTCAAGGGTATTATTAACTTATCCATCTTATAACTCACCAAAGGAAGTCTATGAGGTTGCACTCATGAAAAAATGATTGGAACATTTCATCTACTCTCCAATAACCCTTAATTACTGGCATCGGGTCATATTGACCAGAATGTATTTGTTTATTCGACCTTTGTCCTTCAAATCTTTGTATTTCAATAAATATTATTGTTTATTATTATTTATTTAAATTACTTTACCCCAAAAAATCAATTTAAAGTTTGTGTCACTGGGGACCCGACACCATTAGTTATGGAAGAAAAAGCGCGCCAGTAATTAAGGGTTAAGCCTACCTACAAGGTAGAGTAAAGACAGGTTATTTTGCCTACTTGCTGGAAATTCTGAAATCACTTTTCAATAAATCAGTGTATTTTACTCTTTATATGGCAGCCTTCTTTACACTACTTAATTACCATAAATGTAATTTATAAAGTCTCTTTAATTATTTTAAAAGTGTTTTTAACTTTGTTAACGTTTTTTAGTCGTCTGAATGTTTCCTTGCGCCAGAGTTACTTTGGCCCAAGGTGATTTCGCCTTATTTAATATGTTGTAGAACTAGTTAGGGCCAATCAAATATTTGCTTTCGTATGAAAATACAATTCTGAATTCTCGAAGAAAGTGGCGGGAGTAGCTCCAAAAAAATTGTTAAAACTATTAGTTTATATTGGCAACATTTCGAACCTAATTGGGTTCATCATAGGCAATCTTATATTAAGTTGTGTTAATCCTATTGTGATATTGTGATTTTCGTTTTAGGTTCATAAATATTAAATTTTGAGAGTGAACATTGAATTCAGGTAAAATCCTTCTGAAAGAGTTTAAGAATTATACTGGCGAGATAAAAAGTTGATTAATAAAAAAGGAGAAGATAATTTTACCATTATGTGTTGAGTGGATGAGTTATATTCACACTGGATTTATATAATGTTCACTCTCAAAATTTAATGAACTCTCAATATTTATGAACCTATAATGAAATTTAAAATCACAATAGAAAAAACACAACTTAACATAAGATGAATGATGATGAACCTGAATAGGTTTGAAACATTGCCAATATAAACTAATAATTTTAACAATTTTTTGGGAGCAACTCCTGCTCGAGAATCCATACATCCTTCCCCACCCTCTCTTTAACTTACAATTCTGAATGATAAGTATATTAGCAATTTCATTTAATACCTACAAAATAGCGTAGAGAACCATTGACACTATCAAAAATTATTATAGAATTAGTCAAGTTCATCATACGTTCAGGCTACTTGGAGCCTGTTCAACAAATCTATTTTTTCCTAATTGAATCGTTAAGCATACTTTTCTCGTCAAAGTTTTATGCATTTTGAGGCTAGACATCCTTAACTGCCTAATTTACATAATCCTACTAGTGTTAAAATATTTTCTCATTAATTTGAGTGTGCATTCTTTTTATATTCAATGCAAACATGTCTATGAGCTGAGGTTTTCACATTAAGAACGATTTTGTCCTATTGTTACCAACAAATTGTTAGAAAAACACTGAATAAACATAATGTTGCACAAAATAAATCAAATAAAAATGAATAAAATTATCTTCAGCCTGCCTTTACTTAATTTCTTCAGATTGATTGGCAGATAGGTTTTGGAAGCGATCTATGCTGTATTAAGCATAACTTTGGTTTTCTAGCTAGCATTTGTTATTTATTTTTTTTTTTTTTTTTTTTTTTTTTTTTTTTTACGGCACATCTACATCTAGGTCATTAGCGCCGACATCCAGGGTGTAGCGAGGAATTTTACCAGCGAGCCGTGGGATGATAAAATTCCTGCCGGAGGTTGGGAATCGAACCCACCATCTCCCGCTTATGAATCCAAGGCGCTAGCCATTAGACCACGGGAGACCCCAGCATTTGTTATTAAAGCTTTTACAAATCTGATTCAAGTGCATGTAACAAAAATACCTAGCGAGTTCACTCCGTGGTCTAGTGGCTAGCTCCTTAGATTCATAAGCGAGAGATGGTGGGTTCGATTCACATAGGTGGCAGGAATTTTCTCATCTCACGGCTCATTGGGAAAATTCCTCGCTGTACCCTGGATGTCGGCGCTAATGGCCTAGTTGTTAATGCTCCGTAAAAAAAAAAAAGAAAAAAAACCATACACAGGGAAAAAAAGCAAGCAAAATTAACAAACTTTGTCACAGTTAGGCCAAAGGAGGTCCTACTTCATAGATGGTGAATCATGATCAACAATCTATAGGCATGAGGGTTTACCTGATACCCCCATTTAAGAACAATATATTAGTTTGCCCATTGTGAGCGTATATATATATATATATGTGTGTATGTGTGTATATATATATATATATATATATATATATATATATATATACACATACGCTAATGTCACATTTTAATTAAATAAAGACTTCCCAATCTTTTCTTTAAAATTCTGTAAAGACTGTAGATATTTCATTGAACATTATACAATTCCCAATTATCTAAATTATATAGGTACATGTACTGGATCAAGTTTAATTTAAGGTAAAAACCAAATAATAAATTAGTGCTACTGTTAATTTATTAATTTAAAAAAATATTTCTTTAATTAATAAAATAGTTTGGTGATACTAAAGTTTTGTTTGGTTGTAAAACAATTAATTTTGAAGTGAGGGACCCTGCTAGTTAAGAGATTGGAATGAACATTTATTTAAAAAATATCAATGCTTTGAACTGCACGACATCATCAAAACTATTTGTGAAGAAGACAGTTGAAATTCCCCCTCTTCCTATTATTCTCTCCCCACCAAAATTAGTCTGACATTATTACGTAAAGATTGGTAACCTTATAATAAATTGATCACCTTTGGACATTATTTTTTAATTGAAAACTCTTGCCAAATCTCCACCACATCAGACTCCTTCACTAAGATTAAAAACATAATCAATAAAAATAAAAATAAAAAAAAACACTACCTTGCTTGAGTGAATACATGTGCTAGAAGCTCCTCTCCATATGTACACCAAATATTGATGTATGTTTCATGTTTATTAATTTATTTTTAATATTTCATATTAATTTATTTTTATTATGTTGTAACAATTTTACTATTTTTTTTATAGATAACCACGCTGGAGAAAAGAAAGACTACCGGGTGAAGTACTGTTTGTATGTACACTCATTTATAGAGTTTTTTAATTTTTCAATAAACTTGCACAAATTTGTTTTAATAAATCTTTAGAACTGTAACTGTACTAACAGTCTAAAAACCAAAGACAAAAAGAGGTTGATTTCCAATCTTAGTGCAACCATTTGCACTAAAATGAATCATTAAAGAAGTGTTAGTTTAACTATACTTCATAAAATGATCTGTTAACCCTCGGGAGCGTGCGATCCTTGCAAACAAGGGAATGTGCAATGTATCTGGGAGATACAACAAGAGTTTAAGTTCAAGAAATACATACTCATTCATTAAAATAGTTTTGTTTTGAACTGATGTCATATTTATTTTTTAATTTTAATAATAATAATGCATTTATCACATTGGAATAATTATAAATGTTTAATTGAGCTAAATTTTTAAAGCCATCTTAAAATTCTTGTGAGGCAAACGAATTTGGTATTTTGGATTTAATTTATTTAAATTAAGCAACATAAAATAAAGAATAAATAGTATTTTAAATTCAATTTAATTATCAAATAAAAATAAAAGATTAGAAAACTTACTACTAAATATAAAAAGTATGTAAGAAAATGTAACTCTTATTTTGGGTCAACTAAAAATAGATTCTATCTGTTAGAAAAACAAAGTAATAAAGTGAAAAAATAAGTACAATATGAAAAAGTCCGACTCGCAGGGACTGCATCATCTTAGCGCGGTTCCGTTCATATCCCTTTTGTCATTTGAAAAGCTTAGAATAGAAACAGATAATATATGGTTCGGCCTTTGATCAAAGGGGTTTATGACTTTACCTGGTCGGGTCCGCCGGACCCCAGAATCCTCTTCTAGAGATACCTATTTCATACGTTGAATGCATTGAAAAATATCAATTTTTTTAACTTTTTCTTGTGTTCTAATATAGTAATAATTCTACAAATAAAATCAATTAAAAATAAAATAAAAAACCAACAGCACATAGGCAATTGAAAATATTCAAAAGACGTCATCGAATCTCTTTCTCTTGGCAAGCTATATTTCTAAAAATGAATTGTTTTTCTTATTTTACTTAATCTGTTTTATTGTCAAATACATTATACAACTCTAAGCAATTAAAAAAAAAAAAAAAAACAAGGAATAAAAACAGACAAAAAGAACCGTTCGAATAAACGAAATCAATTACTTCAAAGTTTAAGCACTTATTTCTCCGATTGACATGCAAAACTTTCTTCAGGACCTTTTTTGTAGACCATTTAGTAAGCTTTTGAACGCTAACCTTCAGCTTCCCTAATTTTCAACCGCTTTCGAGATATTAATGAAAGCATACAAAGTTCCCCAAAACTTTTCATTATTTCTTGCAACAGAAAATTGGTCTCATTTTACCTATCCTGTTTTACACACAAATACATTTTCCTAACATAAGAAATTACAAAAATAAAAAGCAATAAAAAACTAAGAGAAAGAGACAAAAATTACAAAAAGAACGACAAAAGCCCGTTCATAAGAACTAAACAGACGTATTTGAATTTTTAAGCACTTATTTCTTCGATTGACATCACCTAATCAAAAATTGTTTTAGGGTATTTTTTGTAGAGAATTTAGAAAGCTTTCAAATAGTTTCTATCCACTTATCAAAATTTCTCAACCGTGTTCGAGATATTAATGAAAGTATATGTTCCCAAAACTTTTCATGTCTGTTCATAAAATATTTTCTTCTGTCCCTACCTTAACTCCAAACGTAACCAAAATTTTAACATATTAGTTTTGATGAAATCCGAACATGCAGAAAATGTTTCAACTGAATCCCATGATTTTAAATACCAAAACCAAAAACGTTATTAGAAAATATTTTTCCAATTTTCTCGAAAACGGTCAAAGCTATCGCCTTAAAAATGGTTTCATTCTTTTTCCCAGACCATGAAGCCTATAAAACGAGTACTTGCATGCATATGAAGTAAGCGGAACGATTTTTTTAGCGCGACATTCGCTCCAAAAACCATGTTCCGGTGGGCGGATTCTCCTGGTTAACGAACTTGACCTTTCAAATTAGACGAAAGAGTTTTGTACCAAATTTCATCAAAATCGGACCATTAGGGGGCCGGAAAACCGCGAACAGACAAATATATATATATATATATAAATAAATATATATATATAAATGTATACATATGTATATATATATATATATATATATATATATATATATATTCTTTTATATCCTAGGAGGCATGGGGTCATTAAAGCAGTCTTCCTTTATTACACCACTTTATTTATTGGGCCCGACATGTTTCGTGCATCTTTTCTTCGCACCTCCTCAGGGGCACTTCTACAACAAAATATAATTTTTTGAACATCCACACCAACCTTTTTTCTACTATATTAAAACTATCAATACGATCTTTGAACTGTTCCACAAAATGCATTAAAACATTATCATGCTCATTAAATGTTACCCCTACCCTAAATATTGCAATAATTATAGCTAAATTACATATTTTTTATAAAAGGTGTTGAGTCCTACCTTGCAAGGAAGTCCTCCCGTTACCAAGTACTCCCTCTGGAGTCCGGCTTAATACTAACCCTGTAAGTGGATAGCAAAAATGGCCCTGTCGTTATCTGTCCTTTGTTGTTGTCCTAGTAAAGTCTACTCGTCAAATATATTTTTTTTTTAGATGTGTGTAAAATTGGCTGGAAATATAAACATACAATAAACAATGTATTTAGTAATATTAAAGACAGGGTTAAAGCTTCAAGTTCAAAATATAATATTTATAAAATCAACTGCAATGACTGTAACAAATGTTATATTGGGGAATCTGTGCAATTATTAGGTAAAAGAATTATACAACACGTAATGAGCATTGACACACAAGAAATCGGTACAGCATTGACGGATCATGCAATAACAAAAAAACACAGTTTCAATTTCAAAGAATTCAAAATATTAAATAAAGAAAGAAATACCCTGCAAAGAAAAATAAAAGAAAATATTTATATTTTAAAAAATTCGAAAATAGCAGTGAATAAATGAACTGATCTGAAAAATGTTCACCAAATTTTCTATGGAATAATAGATTAATACCCAAAAATTTAAAAAAAATATATTTGACGAGTAGACTTTACTAGGACAACAACAAAGGTCAGATAACGACAGGGCCATTTTGGCTATCCACTTATAGGGTTAGTATTAAGCCGGACTCCAGAGGGAGTACTTGGTAACGGGAGGACTTCCTTGCAAGGTAGGACTCAACACCTTTTATAAAAAATATGTAATTTAGCTATAATTATTGCAATATTTAGGGTAGGGGTAACATTTAATGAGCATGATAATGTTTTAATGCATTTTGTGGAACAGTTCAAAGACCGTATTGATAGTTTTAATATAGTAGAAAAAAGGTTGGTGTGGATGTTCAAAAAATTATATTTTGTTGTAGAAGTGCCCCTGAGGAGGTGCGAAGATAAGATGCACGAAACATGTCGGGCCCAATAAATAAAGTGGTGTAATAAAGGAAGACTGCTTTAATGACCCCATGCCTCCTAGGATAAAAAAGAATTTTGATATTTTGGGTCATCTAAAAGAATAAATAATACATATATATATATATATATATATATATATATATATATATACAAATTTGAGCCACTGTTATTCTCGGTCTCTAGGGGTTCTGAAACGCAAAATTTTCTAGTCGGCACTTCCGGATTGTTTCATGAGATCAACCTTATAAGTGGGGTTCCTCCCTATGAAGGGAGGGAGGAACCGCGCTAAAAATAAAGACATCACGAGAATAACAGATCTATCATCAAGTAATATTATTAGATCTTAAAAAGAATGACAAAGCATCTAGAAATAGGAATCTCAGTGTTCGAGGAAGTATGCAAAAATTATAGTTTTTTGGTTAATAATGGAAATATTATTGTACGCCATTGTTAAGATATTGTTGATCTACCAAATAGAACTTCATTGGCAAATACTAATTATTACCATGGAACATGCGATGTATCCACTAAGCAAAAATAGGGCGCAAACTGGATTAAACTAATCATACGAGCAACAATTGTTGTGTTATCCGGGACAATAAAAAAAAAAAAAAAAAAAAAGCTAGAAGAGGTGAAAGCTGCTGCACTCTATTCTGTCATAGTAGAATTTCCTTAGTAGTTGCCCCTATGTGTCTACTGGATACCGCACTTTCCCTAGAGTTAAAAAAATCCTTTTATATTTGGATAAGGTTCATCTTTTTTTGTTCAAACCTCTTCTTGTAATTCATAACTATAGTTTAGTGACATCAAATTTGCACTGCAACATTATTTAAAAAAAAACTAAAATCAGTACTTTAATAGGGTAAATGAGAAGAGGGTGATAGATATTGAGCCAGGCATCTAGTCTGTGCCACGGCTCTGGCTGTTGTTAAGTGAACATTTTTATGTACCTCTGAAAGGTGGAGAGTCTATAGAAACTGCTTGGAGTCCCTAAATAAATACTACTTAAGGCGAAAGGGGGCAGCACTTTAGTGTGTTTCTGAGAAAACATATTGCACTACTATCGGGTGTTTTGTTTCCCCCTCATATTTTAAAGAAAAAGGTGATTTGATATTTATTTCAAAATATGCATAAGTATAGATGGAATGGTTGGGATTCGGCTAAAAAAACCTCAATATGATTTTTGTTAAAAAAAATCTATATTTTGGACGTTTCGGCTACTCATTGGTAGCCTTTATCAGCTAAAATGACAAAAAAAGAAAACAGAATTTAATATAGAAACAAAAAAACTTATTATAAAAGAGCAATTTCGTCTTAAATTCTTAGAATGAGTAGAATGAAAATCAATAGAAACATAACAGAAAAAGAAGAAAAAAAGGGACTATTTTACTGAAGTTTATATAAGTAAATAGGTACAATAATTGATTTTAATAGTAATTTGTAGCATTAATTGATTTGACAAAGAAATAAGAAACTACAAACCAATGAAAACTATAGTAGCTAATAGTAACATTAATTAATTTTACAAAGAAATAAGATACTACATACCAATGGAAATGCCGGGAGGCAGAGGAAGACCAAGGTTGACAGTTAAGTGATCATTGTGAAAGTGTCTAAGAAAAAAGGAATCTACTGGGGTATATGAAACTGAAAACAAAGCAGGTGGTGGGAGAATGTGGTCGGTAAGGGATAAAATGTCATAAACAGGCCTTTGATCCCTTACCGACCACCTTCTCCCACCACCTGCTTTGTTTTCAGTTTCATATATCCCAGTAGATTCCTTTTTTCTTAGACACTTTCACAATGGTCACTTAACTGTCAACCTTGGTCTTCCTCTGCCTCCCGACATTTCCATTGGTATGTAGTATCTTATTTCTTTGTAAAATTAATTAATGTTACTATTAGCTACTATAGTTTTCATTGGTTTGTAGTTTCTTATTTCTTTATAAAATTAATTAATGTTACTAATTACTATTAAAATCAATTATTGTACCTATTTACTTATATAAACTTCAGTAAAATAGCCCCTTTTTTTCTTCTTTTTCTGTTATGTTTCTATTGATTTTCATTCTACTCATTCTAAGAATTTAAGACGAAATTGCTCTTTTATAATAAGTTAATTGTATTTATAGTTCTGTTACTTATCACAATTATAATTTTTTTTGTTTCTGTATTAATTTCTGTTTTTTTTTGTCATTTTAGCTGACGAAGGCTACCAATGAGTAGCCGAAACGTCCAAAATATCGATTTTTTTTTAACAAAAATCATATTGAGGTGTTTTTAGCCGAATCCCAACCATTTCATCCTTACTTATCACCTCGACGGCTAACTATCTAATCATCATGATGAAAATATGCATATGTTTTTTGTTATTATGAGGACAATGACAGAAAATAAGTTTAAATTTTTTCAAACATTTTTTATCCACATTTTAAATTTAAAAATTTAAATTTTGAATGTGTTCACAAATTTCAATTGAGCCAAACTATAAAAGAAAAAATTAGAATCCAACAGTTTTTATATTTTACATCAATGCATTTGTTCCAATGGAAACAGAAAATTCTGATATCAAATATGTATTGACCATCCGCTTCTGCTTAAGATAAGAAGTGGTATTAGGTTGGGGAGGATAGGCTTCTCATACCAGTTAAAAACATTCACACCACCCGAGGGTCTTTTTATTTTCATCTATACTCCCCCTTACATGTGTCACTTATTCGATTTATTATTATAAAGTTATAAAAATTATATCTAGCATTTTAGGCCAAGTTCAACCTTTTCCAATTCAAATTCAACCCTTTAAAAGCTTAAAAGACCAAGTTTCTCTCCCCTCGCAGGCAGACCAAAGTCTAATGACTTCAAACAATGTAGTTTTGGCTCTCCCTGCAGTCTGAATGCTAACTATTTCTTCTTGTTTTTGACACTGTTCCAACCGCTATAATCACCCAAATTTAAAACCATGTAAGAGAACAGGACTGCTGCACTAGTTGTTAATGTAAAGGGTGTGCCCTTTGTTTAAATATTACATGATTTTTTCCCCACTACATCTATAGATTTTCTAATCTCCTTACCTTGTTTGTGTAAGTGAAATGTGTGATGCTACCAGTATAGATTTCGATATCCAAAATGTATCCCGTTTTGCAAACACACAACACTAAAGGTTTTATCCCAAAAATGGCTGCTTTTTGAGTGGATAAAAGAAAGCCTAGCCTTGAATAAATAAAGGCTTTCTTCTGTACACAGATTTTAAAAAGAGTAAATTGCTTCACAAAATTTACTTTTTAAATGGTTCACCACTTGAGAGTGGATGTGTAAGCTCTCCTAAAATTTGTTCTTCCCCAAATTAGCCCCAATCTCTTCTCAAAGGATGAACTTAGAAACGGCAGATTTTTAAGTTTAAGGATAGAGGTTCTTCTGGGCCTGTCAATAATTTTTTTCCCCTGTAGGAGGTAATTTATTCCAAATATAATATAATCCTTTAAGTGAAAATCTCGAGTCCACAAGAAAAGAGAAAAAATATGCCTTAAGTTTGGCTGAAGGACCTTTTAATCTGAAAAGCCTGGTATTCTGGAAGCTGAATGTATTTCTAGCATATTAAGAGAATCGTTAAGAACCTCTAATCTCAGTCTCAACTTTCTGATAAATGACTAAGTTTTGAGTGTTCGTCTGGATCTGCAGAGGTCTTCACAAACTAGCATAAAAACTGCAAATCTACAAGGAAATACGAGGCGTGTTTTTTAAGTAAATACCGTTTTGCCACACCACGACCAGAGTGCTGTGGTCGGCGTTCTGTGCAAGGGCATTGGGTATCTACATCTCTTGCCTTCACACTGAGGCTATTACAGTCTGATTCATCCTTGTTTACGTTGTTTACTGAGTGTTTAAGATGCCTCGGATAATCGTGAGTCCCGCTGACCGTGAAGTAAGTGCTGCTATAAGATTTCTAAGTGCTAAAGGCATAAAACCGATCGATATTCATCGTGAGATTTGTGCAGTTTATGGACAAAACATTATGAGTGATCGAATGGTGAGAAAGTGGGTGAGAGCATTTAAAGATGGCCGCACAAATGTGCATGATGAACAATGTAGTGGGCGTCCTTCAGTCGTTAATAAGAGTTTGGTGCAAGAAGTGGATAATAAGGTGAGAGAAAACAGACGCTTTACAATTTCCTCCTAGTGTGATGACTTTCCTAATGTTTTGCATAGTGTTTTGTATGGCATTGAGACCGAGCGCTTGTATTACCAAAAATTGTGCTCACATAGGGTACCGAAAATGTTGACAGATGTGCACAAAACCAAACGTTGAGGCAGTGCATTGACTTTCCATGAGCAGTACCGCAACGACGGTGATGATTTCTTAAGCTAAATTTTTACAGGCGAAGAAACATGGGTGGCCTACGTCACACCAAAATCAAAGCAACAGTCCATGGAATGGCGGCATTCACATTCACCCGGAAAAGTGAAGTTTTTGGAAACAATTTCTGCCCGGAAAATCATGTGCACAGTTTTTTGGGACAGAAAAGGATTATTGCTTGTCAAATTCCTGCCTTGTAATGAGACAAACAATGCAGCAGCTTATTGTGAGACATTAAAAATTCTGTGCTGTTCAATCCAGAACAAAAGACATGGCAATTTGAGCAAGAGCATTTTATTATGTTATGACTAGTGCCTCATTATTGAAGGAAATTATGTAGAATAGTAGATTAAGGTACAGGCTTTCATGTAATAATAAAATTATTGAGATATCTTTGCACGTTTTTTTTTTAATTTCAAAACGGTACTTACTTAAAAAACACTCCTCGTAATTGGTCAGATAGAATATATATAACACATATCCTTAAAAATTATTTTTGAGGAGTGAGGGATTCTTTACATCCATGTGCAAACTAATCAGGTACATGGAATAATCTATTATTGTATCATCCCAGGAAGATGCTATTTAAGAATGACATAATAAAATTTAAGATATAACATATATTAGAGTAACACTGTACTAGTTTGCGTGAATCAGTGTATTTATTTATTTATGAAAAGGGTTATGGGGTTTTTTTTCATAAGGTTAAAGTATTTCTTTTATTCTTCATTATTTATTTATATATAGCTCGACATATGTTTCATTGATCATATTTCTGTATTATTCATCCTTTGTTTTTGTATAGTGTTTATTATATCTTTTATGACCCATTAAGTGTCCTTTCATCCTTTCTCCTTCCTCTCTCATCTCTTCCCAACTACCATATCCACACAATCCCTCGATATTCACTCCCTTCTTAGTTTTATTATTTAATGGTATTTTTTATTATTTAATTTTATGTGCGTAGCTTTCAAGAATTTTGGTTTTTAATCAGGATTTTTAAATTTGTAGAAAAATGGATTAAAAGATAAATATTATTTTTTTCTTGTTCGACAGATCATGTTGCTTCTTGAAAATATTAATATACTAAATTATGTCTTTCTAACATATAAGTGCAATGCCTGAAATTTCATTTTAAATATTTCCCCTATTTGTATATAATTATACTAAACAATTTTATTTGTCTAGATGCTGTATTGTTTTTGTTATGGCAGTATATGTGCTAAGCAACGATAATAGATGGGGCAATCTAAAGACATTTCTTGGGCTTTGGTGCTGTGTTTGGTTTTATGTTTTGATTCTATATTTATATTCCTAGTAAGTATAATTGCTCATAATTTTAGTTTTTAGTTCTTTTCTGAATCATTTTTATATGTAAAGCCCTTGAGGCTGCACTATAAACTGAATTATAATAAGAAAGTATATAATGCAATAAATAAATAAATGTATTAGCTAACCAAAATAACATGAGTTTTGACCTCACCTCGTGCAGATATACTTTTTTAGTGCCACAGTCCGAAGCTTCTTACCAATGAAAGCAGCGTATTCTGACACTCCCTCCCAGTTCTCGCTATTAGCCAGGATTAGGCTGACCAGATTTTCTGGTTTCAAGGGCTCATCTAGTTTTCTGTCTAATTCGATTTTTTCAGTGGACAATATCAGGCATTCGAAGAACACATGTTCCACAGTCTCATCTTTTGGGGCGCACGTTGGGCATGACGCTTCCTCATATAACTTAAATCGAGTTAGATATGCTCTGAAACAGCCATGCCCAGTTAGCATTTAAGTTAGATAAAAATCTATGTCACCATGCTTCCTTTTACTTTTCCCTCTTTTGATGTGAGAAATTTATTTATGTGTCCATCGCCCCTATGTTGATGCATCACATCTTTGCCAGCTCTCCATTGCCATGTTCTTTTCCTCTTTTTCAGCAATCTTCCAGTAGGCGTCTGGGTTTCCTCTTTTTCATTGATAGATCCTATTACGTTCCTCTGCCAAAAGGTCAAATGGAGACATATCTGCGACAACACACTCTGCATCTTAAGAAACTGTATGGAACGCTCGGCAGACATGTAAAACACTTCGACAATAAATACTAATGCAACTTCGCATGTATGCATTTCATGACATTGTGCTCGACCAAACAGAAGCTGTATACAGCAAGGTAGCGCTAGTGATTGTTGCCATCAGTCCTCTTCAATTTTGTCCTGATCCACCAATGTTTGGCACTATCCAAGCCAGAGCCTCTGTAGCACATGCTGATTTACTACTGATCATCTTCAAATGTTCCTCAAAACACAATCTCGCATCAATCTGCATGCCAAGATATCTGATGGATGACTGGGAAAAGATGACAAGTTTTCCTACTTTTATAGTGATGGACTTCATGACATTCTGGCTTGTAACTAATTGTGCCTCGGTTATATGTTCTGCAAGCTTTAGACCTACTGTTGAATGATTGTGACAGCCTTATTCTCATCATAGGAATTTTCTTCCAGGAGCTTTCCACAAACTATTATCGCAAGATCATCTGAAAACCCATCAAAGTCGTTTCCTCTGGCATAGGAAGTCTGAGTGCTGTGTCATACATCACATTCCACAGCAAAGGACCTAAAACTGAACCCTGAGGAATCCTGCCTGTAATCTTATAGGTTTTTGAGCCGTCATCTGTTTCGTATCCTGGGTATCTTTCAGAGAAGTAGATCTTGATAATCCGCAGGAGATATTGTGGGACTTACATTTTTTCAATCCATCCATATTACAATCCCACCTTGCTGAATTGAAAGCATTCTTTACGTCCAAGGTTATTATAGCACAATACCTTTTGTTCCTTCTTCTCCACCTCTTACCTCCAATGGCTTCCCGGGCGGTTTTTATCACAAGCATGTCAATTGCAGAAAAACGAGTGGCACCTCAAGAACGTGAGCATCAAGATCTACAAGAAACGCTGTACAGATCTCTTCGGACAATTTCGTCGTAGAGACATTTTTAGCAAAAAAATACAAAGCTCAATGTTTAAAATGGATTTTTTTTTTAATTTTAATAATTTATGAAGTCCTTTAAATATTTATTATTAATCTTTTAAGGTGTATATTGAAGGCCTTTATGTTTTATATTCTCATGTTAAAATGTGTGCCTATATATTTATTTAGATGTATTGAGACTCAGTTTATAAGTCATTGAATACTTAAAAGATCAATTGAAGTTCTTTTTAATTTATTAGTTTTCCAAAAATCATCTGTACTATATAGCACATATTAATAACATTGTTTAGAAACTGACAGTAATATACTTATATGGCTCTATTAGGTATTGACTCCCTTTCCATCTATATTCGTATTATTTTTTGGTTTAATTTACTTTTCATTAATTGAGAAAGGGTTTCCCCAAAAATGTATATCTATATATTGATCATCTCATAATTTTTCCTGCAATTAGTAGTTTTTCTTATGGCGCACTGACATCAAGGCAATTATCGTCGAGCTATCTATAGTTTGGCACTCACCCTAAACACCCATTGGGAAGCACAGCATTTTTTTCAACGTGCCCTGGTATGAAAGAACTCAACCTGCTGCAGGCGGCACTCGAACCTGCATCTCCTACATGAGAATCGAATGTATTCCCAACTGGACCTTGGGGGGATCCCTGCAGAGAGAGAGAGAGAGAAAAACTTTATTTAAGAAAAGTTTGGTTGCCCAACTAAATTGGGTTGCTTCATAGACAACATAATCATCAACCCTTCAAATCTAGGTATTCCAATGGAAAACTAAAAAAGTATAAGAAAGAATATGTAAAACAACAACAAAAATTATATAAATGAAATAAAATGATGAAATTAGTTATAAAAATAAGGGGGGGGGGGCAATAAAATATTAATAGTAAATATACAAAAGAGATAAATAGTAATTAAAATGATAGGAGAAAATATGTGGTCAGACATATATGTGGTTCTGAATAATGGCGAGGGGGTCAATAAGAATTGATTCTGCTATTCTTCCTAGTATGTCCTCATTGATTCCTATTTCCTGGAAGATTGCTGCTGTTTCCTTGGGAATGGTGCCTCGAGAGCCGAACCATAGTCCTTTTACGGAGAACTCTCTTGTTTCATAGCTCTCCCGGAACTTTTCCTCATAGTAAGAGATGCACTTCTCGTAGATGTCTTGCTTCTCTCTGTTTATGTTTTGGCTTTGATTGTTATCATTGCTTTAATAACGAATCGTTGGGTCTAAGATTAGAGCCGTTTTGGTTTTCCGTTTGAAGGTAACGATGTCAGCATATCTTGTGGAGCATTCATCGTCGATGCTATATACCTCCTCGAAGCAGTCGTACCCATTATCTTTCATAAGCTCCATGAGTGTGTGCTTCACGTTATTATGGCTACGTGTAACCAGAAGCATGTTATGGTTGCAACTTCCCAGCACATGTACTGGCATTTCTTTCTCTTTGCCGCATCTGCGACAAAGGAGACCAACATCCTTTGGTTCACTGCTAATGCTAGGAATAGCTCAAAGCGGTGCATAGTTAACATTAATTTGTAATGCATTTATCCATTTGGAGCCCGATAAAACTTCTCTGTTGTAAATGAACTTATTTGCCTTTGGATAGTCTTTGAAGTGTCGGACTCCAATGCCCTGCCACTTCGAGCTAGCCCATTCATTGAAAGAGTTTTCTCTCAAGGCCTGCCTTAGCTTCTTTATGTTCTGCATGTGGCTGATATCTTCTTTTGGAATTTTGAGTCTTTGGGCACATTCGAACGACTCCTTAGTGTAATCAAAAAGATATTGAAATAATTCGTCAGAAACACCGTAGAGCTTTTGAGCAGTAAACCAATGCTGCAACGGAGCTTCCCAGTGGCTTCGAAGCAAGCCAAGTCCCCTGTATCGACGAGGTGCATACAGCATACCATTGCAAGCATTGGCAGGCTGACCTATTATTGCCTTTACGCTCCTTCGAATTATGACATCCACACCTTCCAACAAGGACTAAGGAAGTTTAATGAGAGGCACTGTTTGGAATGTATAGGCGAGGCAAAGCAAAATATACTGATTAATGATATTCAGTTTTTGATCGGGCTTTTACAGATTTGAGGAGGTCAGTAGCTCAAAATTGCTTGTCAATGTGCGTACTGAATCTTCTTTAAAAGCAATTTCTGAATCGAACGAACATCCTAAATATTTTATTTTTTCACTGCCACTGATCGAAGTAATATTTTTCCCGTTTTCAAGAGTGAGCTCGTCCTTACAGAGAACTCCCTTCTCAACAATTATTGCAGTGCTTTTGCTTGGGTTTATGCACAAGCCAATTTCTTTAAACGTCCAAACGATTACGTCAACTACCCTTTCTGCTGATTTGTTCTTACATGCCGTTACTGCTTGATCATCAGCAAATCCTGTCAGGATGACCCTATCAATACTTTCCTTTACCTCATAGCCAGTTAGCAAATTGCGGGTCACAAATTTCTCTATATAGGTGATCTATGGCTGTAATAAAGGGGGTGGGTGACAGTGGGCCTCCTTGAGGAACTCCTCGTTTGACATTGATGAAACCTGTTTTATTTATTCCCACTTGGATTTGGATTGAGTTGTTTGACAGCAACGAAGAGATTATATTTTTAAGGTCAGGCGATACTCCTCTGCCTTCCAAACTTTTCACTATGTGGGCATGGCCTATGTTGTCAAATGCTCCAGTGACGTCTAAAAATGAAACAGTACAATCATCCTTTCTTCTTTTGCTTGTTTTCAAAACGCCGTTGATGATGCGCACATTGACACGAGCACCAGGCAACCCTCTTATGAATCCCCCCTGATTCTTGTGGAATGTAATTTGTAGCCTGAGTTCATGATCCAGCACTTTTTCTATTATTCGACAGACCACGGAGTAGACTGTAATCCGCCTCCATGAGGATATGTCACAAGCTAATCCTTTGCCTTTATAGATACATACAGTACGCCCTTGCCTTAATGAATCAGGGACATATGACGTTTTTAGTAAAATCTCCGTAATGTACTTTAAGACATGAGATACATCGACCGTCTTTAATGTCCTTACTAAAACGCCGTCAGGACCAGGAGATGTATCCAAAGACATCGACTTTATAGCTATATGGACTGTCTTTAAATCAATTTTGGTTAAGTTAGGGTTAGATAATATGTTCTCATATGTTGATTTAACCTGTGAGTTGCTTTTACCTAAAACATTTTGATAATGTTCTTCCAGCTCTTTTATTTTTATAGGACATTGCTGGGGAGCATCGGCATTCTTTATATGCTGCATCACCTTCTTTCGCCTGTTTTAGTAATTATATTGCGCGACTTCATAGTCATATTGCTCCCTACGTTTTGCTCGAGCTGCTTTATTGGATCTTTGTGGGTTCGATCTTTTGCTGGTGCCCTTATTTTTTGCTTGATTTCCTTTTTTCTTTCTCATTTTATAATATCTGGCTGGATGTTTTGGCCCAGGTAGGAGACTATACTAACCGTGGGTTCCCCTAGTGATGATTCCAGGAATCTTGACTTCAGGAATGCACTCATCCAAACCTCGGTCCTGTGTAGTCTAAGCCTGTGTACTGATTGATTATTAGCCTGGATTGAGATCCTATCAAAGGCTCGCTCTATAAAAATGAAAGTACCAAGCATCATGACCTGTCGTTTCAATGTTCTCTCTATCCTACTCGTGAGGTATTCTAGAATCTCTTCGCATGATCTATCTTCCCTATAAGCGAATTGGAAGTGTTAAAGTGGAGTCACCTTTAAGGCAGCCCCATGAATGTATTTAACTATCAATTTCTCCAAAACCTTAACGAGGAAGGACTAAAAACAGATTGTTCTAAGTGCTTTAGTGTCACTCGACGTATTTCTACCCAGCTTGGGAGTGAAGCAAACCCTTGCAACTCCTAAATGAGCTAAGAAGATATGCCACTTTTTTAAGAGGGCAGGAAAAATGCCATCAGGTCCATCTATAATGCCATATCGCCTATCTATGACTCCCAGGTTTGATGAGACTTTCTGCAAGGTTCTACCTTTCCTTGCAATTATCCCTTTTGTAACTGTCCCTTGAGGTAGATAAGGCTAGTATTTGCCTTGAATCTATGCATATCCTAGAAAATGGGTTCTTATGAGCCTGTCTAGGCCATCCTTGCAGGGAGTCAAGACCCAGTGCTCCCAAGATGTCAAGGATTTTCTTTGAAATTACCACTCGAAGAGGTATTCTCATGGTCAAGAGACTGTATAATTAAGAATGTCACCTTTAGGTTTATCCATTTTAGCGCGGTTCCTCCCTCCCCCATAGGGAGGTACCCTGCTTATAAGGTTGATCTCACGACGCAATCCGGAAGTGCCGACTAGAAAATTTTGCGTTCCAGAACACCTAGAGAACGAAAATAACGGTGGTTAAAATTTGTATGTATATATATATATATATATATATATATATATATATATATATATATATATATTTGTCTGTTCGCCGCCCTGACAGCTCAAAAATGGTCCGATTTTAATGAAATTTCGTACAAAAATCTTTTGCCTAATTTGAAAGCTCAAGTTCGTTAACCAGCAGAATCCGCCCGCCGGAACATCGTTTTGGAGCGAATGTCGCGCGAAAAAAATCGTTCTGCTTACTTCATATGCTTGTAAGTACTCGTTTTATAGGCTTCTTGGCATAAGGAAACGAATGAAACCATATTTAAAGCGATAGCTTTAACCGTTTTCGAGAAAATTGGAAAAATAGTTGTTGAATACCGTTTTTGGTTTGGGTACTTAGAATCATGGGATTTAGTTGAAACATTTTCTGCATGTTCATCTTTCATCAAAACTAATATGTTAAAATTTTTCTTGTGTTTGGAGTTAAGGAAGGGTTAGTATAAAATATTTTATTAACAGATATGAAAAGTTTTGGTAACTTTGTATGCTTTCCGTAATATCTCGAAAACGGTTGAGAATCTTGGGAAACGGAAGATTACCATTAGAAAGCTTACTAAATGCTCTACAAAAAAGGTTTTGAAGAATGTTTTGATTAGGCGATATCAATCGAAGAAATAAGTGCTTAAAACTTTAAAGTAATTGATTTCGCTTATTCGAACTGTTCTTTTTGTCTGTTTTTATTCCTTGTTATTTTTTAATTGCTTATAGTTGGATAATGTATTTGAAAATAAAACTGGTTAAGTAAAATAAGAAAAACAATATAATGTTAGAAATATGGCATTCTAAGATATAGCTTTTCAACTGCCTACCGGGGGCCTTCCTTGGGTTGGCCGACCCATCCAGGTAAGATCATAAAACAAGCCCTTTCAAGAAATGTGGACCCAAAATAATAACTGCTTCTATTTTAATCACTCCAAATGAGACTAGGGATAAGAACGGAACCGCGCTAAGATGGTGCAGTTCCTGCAAGTCGGACTTTTTAATTATACTGTCAGCCTTAAAATGCACTAATGTTTAAGTTTAATAATAATATTGCATATTTCATATTATTCTTGGCACCTGATGATGGCACATATGTGTTAAAAGGCCTTGTGCAAAATAAAGAAATTTTGTGAGGAGACTATTTTTTTTACCTTCTGGAATTAAGTAACCTCACTACCGGAAAAAGTATATATATATATATATATATATATTGTTATGTTAATTTTATGTAGAGAATTTAATTTATTAGGCCACCAACGTGTGGCCTAATAAATAAGGAAAATGTCAAATAAGGGCTGGCCTAAAGGGAAACCAAATCCTGACAGATATTCCTCAAAAGCTAATTATTGAAGTTGAAAAAACACAAAACCACCACCCTAAATGTAAGACACCACATACAAATAACCCCCTTCCTAAGAAACTGTTAAATTAAAATAATGATTCTAATGACAGTTCAGATTCTGATACTGATACCGAAATTTCTTCAGGAGAAAGTGACGTTGATCTGTTTGATAAATGTCTTAAGTTATGTTGGAGACCAGCAACAATTTGAATATATGACTTGGAAAAAGGAAATTTTATTCTTATTGAAAATAAAAGTAAAAGGACTCTTACATATTTAGTCACAGAGGTCTATGGTATTAAATGTCCAATATTTGTAAAAACAAATTTTTAAGTGACAAGTTTATCAGAGAAGGTGAAAATTTGTATGATGTTGATGCTGAAGACATTCTGGCTAAACTCCCATACCCTACTATTGCTAGTGGATCTGCTGGACAGTGAAAACGTTTATCATTTGGAGTGTTTTTTCAGCATATAAATCTGGATAACATACTATCAATAATAGATTTTTTTATTATGCTTACATGCTTGTCCTAAATAAATTAAACTTACAATTATTTGCAATGTTACTGAATATATTTTTTGTCTACGCTGCTGTGTTGTTTTTACGTGGTCAGAGGTACAACTACATGTGTACCTTTGACAACAGTATGATTATGAACCTTGAAAGAATTAAATATGATAAACAATACAATACTAATTACTATATATATATATATATATATATATATATATATATGTATATATATATATATATATATATATATATATATATATATATAAAGAATTTAGCCTTAATATTCAAGGTAAGAAAAATTAAATTTTGAAAAGTGGTCAAAGGTACAATACCTTCCCCTATATATATATTAAAATTTGCTCCATCAATTTTTTTCTTAACCTTGTAACGTCAATGTTTCTTATATGTACTTGCTGAATGTATCATTGTGTTGATATCATTAAAAGGTTTTCCTCCTTACAGAGTGGGGGGAATCACATTAGAAAAAAATGTTAGCTGAAAAATCGGTATGTTTGGCTTTCAATCATTTGATATTTGTCTTGGAAGATGATGAAGTAAGAAGAATGATGATATATGATTTTATTATTTAAAAACCGATGATTTTAATCATGATTAATGATTTTATTATTAACAGGGTGGAGCTAGAAGTTGGCACGGTACTGTTATTAAGTCATCAAAATCAAGAAATGCTGCACCTTGTTCGTCGATCGAGTACACATTATGGACCAGTAGTTTTTTATCAAAATAACAATAGTTATAACAACCATCTTGTTCTACCACTTTCGCCAGTGCACCCCACAAATAAATAAAAATCAACTCAATAGTCCCGTCATGTTATTTCATTTTGATCAATATTACATTATAAAATAAAGAAAATAGAAAAAACATTGTTTTGTTTTTTTAATATATATGTTTCAAATCATCATTTATCAAAAATCTGATCATCAGTGCAGCCACCAGAGCAACAATTCAATTTAGAGATTTGGGTATTTTTTTTTTTTTAATATATATGTTTAAAATCATCATTTATCAAAAATTATTTCATTAGTGCAGCCACCAGACCAACAATTCAATTTAGAGATTTGGGGAGCAGCCACCTTTAAGGTTATGTGAGTATACTACTAGTAGTGCTAGACAGCACTGAGGTTTGTTTTATAATATAGGGTTATAAAACCCTAAATCATTTTTTAAAATTATTATTTATCTACTATTCCTTAATGCTAACAACTATTTACAATAAAGTCCTAAACCAACCACCAAACACTCCTATTGACTACGTGAATACAATCTAATGCCAGAAAAACTAGAGGAATTCATTTCGACAGGGTGGGTCACCTGACTGGAATGAGTGCCTAGTGGCTAGATTGCTAGGCCACAGGGGACAGAGCAGGATCAACCTGACGTGGCACTCACCCTGAACAGAGCTAAAAACACTTTCGTTTTATTAGGTAGTGCATGAGTACAGCGATAAAATTTATACAACAGCAACTCCAATACATGCACTTTTAGATAAAACTAAGCGGGGACCATAGCTTAATAATGCTTTTCCCCTACTTCAAATAAACTAGAGATAATTGATTTCCATTTCAAATATCTTTACAACCTGAATGATCCAAGCCCATGTTACATTTTGGCAATCAAAAAATATCTTTTAAAACCTACATATATACATGCAGTGGCTGCTAAAGAGGGGGCTTAGCCCCCAAACTGAAGATTCACAATTTTCTTCGGTTAAGGTAAACAAATAAATTGTTTAGGGAAATTACTTGTAATAAGTTCTAATTAATGTATGTTCTGCGACGATGCTCTTTCAATCAGATTAGCTGCTTCTATTCCCATAAGCTCAGCCGCGTGCAAAAGAAGTTTGTCTGCTATGATGAAGATCAAAAACTGGTTGAGAACTTCAATTCTGCAAGAGAAATTCTCCAACTTATCGTTGTTGTACATAGAGAAGAAAATACTAAGAAAAAAATTCAAATTCAGGATATTGTAGAATGGTTCTCTATGAAGAAGAGAAAATTACACTTGACTTGCACTTTGTTTTATTTTTTGAAAATTCATGAAAATAGCAAATATTTTAATTTAAAATTTTGTTAAATAACTATTTTGAATTTTGTTAAAAGTTAAATAAACATTTTTTCTTGGGTTCTCATGTTTTTTTTCTCTTTCCACCTTTAAATTTGTGTAATCCCATGTTAATGTTAATCACTAATCTTTTTTTAATTTTCAAAAAAGATATATAACTTAGACGATAATTCTAAAAAATTCAGGTAGATTTTGTTCTTGAGGGGGCGAGATTAGCTCAGTGGTAGAGCACTGGACTAATAAGTTGGAGGTCCTGAGTTCAAATCCCGAGCAAGCACTAAAGATTTTTTCTTCCATTGTCTTCGTTCTTGGGTTGAATTCGGCCTCCCTGACCTTCCCTAGGCCAACCTAGCCTTTAATTAATTCAATAATGGGTACCTTGGGTGCTAATGACTCTAGCAGTCGAAGCAGCCAAGGGGAAAATCAGGCGGCCGGAGCATAGTACTGACCACACTATCTCCCTAGTGTGCTGTAGGGTCATGAATCAGATACCTCTATAGTATCTGCCCCTCAGGGCCTGTTACGGGACTGATTTTTTTTTTTTTTTTTTTTTTTTTTTGTTCTTGAAAAGCAAGTCTAAATTAGTCGAGCTTACAATTAATAGAATAAAAAATTGGTTAGCCTACTATAATGCTTTCCAGGTGCCTGGTTATAAAATGTTGATTCTACACCCCAGGCACGTCAGTAAGCCCATACTAAATTAGCCCCCCCCCCTCCCAGTAATGTTTGTCTAGAGCTGCCTATCTATACATGAGACTTCCTGGCTAAAAGGGTATTAGCTCATAATAAAATCCAAGGTGAGGAATAACCCTTCAATGTTCAACATATACTTTTATTATATAATTTCGATGTTTTGTACTACTCGTCCGTCTTCAGGAGTACCTTTTTTGGTTAATAGGTTAACAGAATGCTTGTCTTCTTCTTTATTAATAACTTCTAACAATACTCCTTTGAAATATGAAATTAATGTCATTATCTTTACCTACTAATAAAAGATTATCTACATGAATGACTAATTTAACAGAGTTTTTAATGTATAAACAAAAATCATAATTTGAACGCTGAAATTCTAAGCTTAATAAATATTCATTTAATTTAGTGTTCCAATTCTTTGGACTTTGCCTTAAGCCGTATAAAGAGCGATTTAATTTTAAAACCTTTTTATTACTGACATTCAGACCTTCTGGAATTTTAACGAATATCTCTGTGCCTATTTCACCATGAAGGAAAGCTGATGGTATGTCAAGTTGGCTAATTTTCAAGTTTTTCATTACTGATTGTGCTAAAATCATTTTTACCATAGAAGAACGAGCAACTGGGGCATACACATTACTAACAATGCAGTTATTTTCTTCTTGAAATCCCCTCCCTACTAGTCGAGCCTTTTTTGTCCCATCAGTTTTGGTTATAAAAACCCACTTTAGATCAATTGCCTTTCTACCTTGAGGGAGGTCTGTTATCGGCCATGTGTTTAGTTCTTCCAAAGACTTAAGTTCTTTATTAATTGCTAACTGCCGTTCTTTATCACTCCAAGCCTCTTTAAAAGTATTAGGATCATCAGATTCTGTCTGAAGAAATGTAGAATAATAAATTTCATAATTTTGCAGTTTTTCAGGAAATTTCACCAGTCTTCCACTTCTAGTGGTAGTAGCTGATCCTCTTTCTTCATCTTCATCTAAATTATTTTCTTTAATATTATCTACTTTAGGCAATGTCTCCTCCTCAACGTTAACATTAGTCTCTTCATAATAGATTTCATTATCATTTTCCAATGGATACTGTGCTACTTCATTACAAATCTTTTCATCCTTTTTTGAAGAATGAGTTATAGAGTTACTTCTATTTTCCAAAAATACAACATTTCTGCTGAAAATAATTTCTTTAGTACCAGGAATAATACATTTGTACCCTTCGACATTATTACCATAACCTATAAAGATCAAATTCTGAGATTTAGGATCCCATTTCTTTCTTTTTTGTGTGGGCAGTGTGTGACATAACTTGGCTACCAAAAACTCTTAGGTGTGATATATTAGGTGCACTACCAGACCAAACTTCAAATGGTGTCTTTTCTTTTAAAACTGATAAAGGAGATCTATTGATAAGATAAACTGCTGTATTCACAGCTTCTGTCCAATATTCTTTAGGGAAGACCAGAGTCAAATAATAAACAACGAGCCTTTTCTACTATTGTTCTGTTTGCTCTTTCTGCGACTCCATTTTGTTCCAGTGTATTATACCACATTCTGACAAATTGTTTTTGAATTCTCGGTTTACATATTCAATACCTGGTTGTTATGTGATAAGAAGTAAGCAAACATCTTTCTAGAACAATCATCAATTAAAGTAAAAATATATTTCCTTCACCAATAGATGTTTGTTCCATAGGCCCCATTAGATCAGTATGAATTAGATTTAATATTTTTCTTGATTTCTTTGTACTGCTAGCAAAAGGTAATTTACTTTGTTTCCCTATAAGGCAAATTTCACAAGGATTATCAGATATTTTGATATAAATTTTGTATAAATTCTAACAAAAGGTCTTGATTTATGATCTTACCTGTATGGCTAGGCCAACCCCAGAAAGGCCCCCGCATAGAGGCAGTTGAATATAGTCAAGTTCTTCGCATCCAACTATAAGCAATTACAAAATAACAAGGAATAAAAACAGACAAAAAGAACCGTTCGAATAAACGAAATCAATTACTTGAAAGTTTTAGAGCATTTAGTAAGCTTTCCAATGGTAACCTTCCGCTTACCAAGATTCTCAACCAATATATATATATATATATATATATATATATATATATATATATATATATATGTGTGTGTGTTATGATGTTATTTTTCGTCGCTGGGATCATCTTTTTAGGTGGAACGGATTTTTCTCCAGTGGTGGTACTCCTCCTCTAATTCTTCCAGGAAGATATATATAATATATATATATATTATTTTTGAGGTTTCTTCGCTGGGGAGAATTATTTGTGTTAATACGGCATTCTCCAGCGGTCGATTTATTTGCGTAATATTTCGCAGAAATCACATTCTGCTTCTTCAGACGGTCCATGGCTTTAAATTTTTTGTATACTTGTTATTTTTTAATAACCTATATATTCGATTGATCATATTGCCATATGGCAAGTTTCAGATGTGCATTGTTGTACCGAGGCCTGTTGACATAGAGTAGAGCCGATGGGACTGCTTTGAGACTGTTCTACGTCTTGCTTCTTTGCGCTTGCTTGTATTTTCCCACCCGATCTTCCTTCAATAGTTCTGAGAACGGGTTTCCATGTAGGATGTAGAATGACACCTTCATCTCTGTTCAGAGTCTTAGGTTGCTTGAATATTTCGACAGCCTCTCTTACTAGCCTTCTTTGACGATTGTCTTCTTTGGCTAGGACTCTGGCTTCGTCAAAAAGCATTTGCCCGGGACATTCTTCACCATGTCTTGCAACGGCAGACGTTTTTGTGCGTCTCAGGCGGTAGTCAGCGCAATGTTGGCCTATTCTAGTGGCTATTTTCTTCCCCGTCTGTCCTACGTAGACTGTCCCACAGTCGCAAGGGAGAAGATAAACGCCTTTGTCTTGCAGCCTCTGTTTATCTTTTGCCGATCCTAGCCATTCGCCTATTTTATCCAAAGGTCGAAAAGCGACGTCTACTCCTCGACTTATGAACAGTCTGCCTATCTTCTCACTTATCCCTCGGACGTATGGCAGCGATACTCTGTGACCCAGTTCTTCATTTTGTGTCTCAACAATTTCTTTTTGTTTTTTCTTTTTAATACGACTGACTGCTCTATCTACTTCCCTTGTTGCATAGCCGTTAGACTTGAGGTCGTTCTTGAGGAAAGCGAGTTCTTTATCCAGGTAGGCTTCGTTGCTACATAATTCGAAAGCCCTGTGAGTCAGAGTCTGCACAACTCCTCTCTTCTGCGCTGGGTGGTGGTGGGATTGAGCATGCAGATATCGTCCGGTAGATGTAGGTTTCCTGTAGACTGTATGTCCCAATCCGCCGCCTGGTTCCTTGATGATCAGAAGATCCAAAAATGGAAGCTTTCCATCCTTCTCTTCTTCCATTGTAAAATTGATTGATGGGTGGGAAGCATTCAGAAAGCTTAGGAACTTTTTTAATTCTTCAGGACCATGCTGCCAGACTACTAATACGTCTTCTACGTATCTGAGCCGCAATTTTGGCTTGAGAGTTGCCGTATTTATCGCTTGCTTCTCAAATTCCTCCATAAAGATGTCTGCTACCACTGGTGATAGAGGGCTCCCCATCGCCACTCCATCCTTTTGTTTGTAGATGACATCTTTATATTGGAAAAAACAAGACGTGAGGCATATCTCTGCGAGCTTCATCATCTTACCTTGGAGCAGACTCTTTTCACGGATAATGGCAAGTGAGTCCGTAACTGGTAGATTCGTGAATAAGGCCTCAACATCAAAGCTCACCAAGACATCACCTTCCTCTATTTTGACTTTGTTAAGGATCTCCACTAGGTGGCTTGAGTTCTTTACAGATGAAAAAGAGTTTCCAACCGTGGGTTTTAATAGCCTTGCCAAGACCTTACTGGTTCGATAGGTGGGAGCCCCAATCATGGATACGATGGGCCTCAATGGGACACCTTCTTTGTGGATCTTGGGGAGTCCATAGATACGGGGGATCCTTGAATCATCAGGAGTCATCTCGTTCAGCAATTTCTTTTCAATACCTCCACTCTTCAAAATTTTAAGGATATTATTTTCCGTGATGCGAGTAGGGTCCTTTATCCCACAGTCGTAAGTCTTCGGGTCTAAAAGGATTTGCATTTTATCATCGTATTCTTTTCGACTCAGGATGACTGTAGCGTTACCCTTGTCAGCCCTAGTGATGATCACATCATCTCTTTTCCTTAAGTCGAGTAAGGCTCTCCTCTGAGCGAATGTAATATTTGTTTTAGGTGGCCGTGCTCTTTTGATGATGTGCGCAGCTTCCAATCTAATTTCGTCGGCTGTGTCATTATTTACATAAGAGAGGGCTGTCTCTACGCTGGTGACTAGATCTTCGACTGGAATTCGCTTAGGTGTCACAGCAAAGTTCAGACCTCGTTTTAGTAATTCTATAGTCGCTGCGGAAAGATCTATGCCGGCAAGGTTAATAATGCGTCTATCGTCATTGTATTGAGTAGTTTGGTGTTCCCTCGAATCGCTGGTATTTGCCAGAGAGACTCTTTCGTAGTTCATCACATGTCCATTGCAACGGGAGGCGTCTTTTATTGTGGCCTTAGAATTGTTCTTAGTTATTATTCTTCCTAGTGGATCCTGAGTGAGTTTCAGCCACTTTTTTTCTTTCCTTTTTGAATTGAGGGCCGATATTCGGCTGGCTTGACTACTGGTGATGCGGTCAACAGTTTCCCACATTTCATCATTTATTTTTTCTTTTATACTTCGGACCAAGTTTTCACATTCGTTCTTGAGCTGCCATAATCGATAGCGATAGGCCCCTATTCTTTCTCTTAGAAGAGCACGTTCAAATTTATCATAAATATGATTCGCCTTTGTTGTTTTTAGGGGTCTCTTAACTTTGAGAAATTGTGGCGTTACCTGTTCATCTCTACACTTACGTAGAAAGTCGATGTCATTTTCCGTTGTGGCGATCCTGCATCTTACTTTGCTCAATCGTTTTGTTTGTTGATAAGGTCCCTCGCCGTAGAGGCTTGATATATTATTTTTGAGGTTTCTTCGCTGGGGAGAATTATTTGTGTTAATACGGCATTCTCCAGCGGTCGATTTATTTGCGTAATATTTCGCAGAAATCACATTCTGCTTCTTCAGACGGTCCATGGCTTTAAATTTTTTGTATACTTGTTATTTTTTAATAACCTATATATTCGATTGATCATATTGCCATATGGCAAGTTTCAGATGTGCATTGTTGTACCGAGGCCTGTTGACATAGAGTAGAGCCGATGGGACTGCTTTGAGACTGTTCTACGTCTTGCTTCTTTGCGCTTGCTTGTATTTTCCCACCCGATCTTCCTTCAATAGTTCTGAGAACGGGTTTCCATGTAGGATGTAGAATGACACCTTCATCTCTGTTCAGAGTCTTAGGTTGCTTGAATATTTCGACAGCCTCTCTTACTAGCCTTCTTTGACGATTGTCTTCTTTGGCTAGGACTCTGGCTTCGTCAAAAAGCATTTGCCCGGGACATTCTTCACCATGTCTTGCAACGGCAGACGTTTTTGTGCGTCTCAGGCGGTAGTCAGCGCAATGTTGGCCTATTCTAGTGGCTATTTTCTTCCCCGTCTGTCCTACGTAGACTGTCCCACAGTCGCAAGGGAGAAGATAAACGCCTTTGTCTTGCAGCCTCTGTTTATCTTTTGCCGATCCTAGCCATTCGCCTATTTTATCCAAAGGTCGAAAAGCGACGTCTACTCCTCGACTTATGAACAGTCTGCCTATCTTCTCACTTATCCCTCGGACGTATGGCAGCGATACTCTGTGACCCAGTTCTTCATTTTGTGTCTCAACAATTTCTTTTTGTTTTTTCTTTTTAATACGACTGACTGCTCTATCTACTTCCCTTGTTGCATAGCCGTTAGACTTGAGGTCGTTCTTGAGGAAAGCGAGTTCTTTATCCAGGTAGGCTTCGTTGCTACATAATTCGAAAGCCCTGTGAGTCAGAGTCTGCACAACTCCTCTCTTCTGCGCTGGGTGGTGGTGGGATTGAGCATGCAGATATCGTCCGGTAGATGTAGGTTTCCTGTAGACTGTATGTCCCAATCCGCCGCCTGGTTCCTTGATGATCAGAAGATCCAAAAATGGAAGCTTTCCATCCTTCTCTTCTTCCATTGTAAAATTGATTGATGGGTGGGAAGCATTCAGAAAGCTTAGGAACTTTTTTAATTCTTCAGGACCATGCTGCCAGACTACTAATACGTCGTCTACGTATCTGAGCCACAATTTTGGCTTGAGAGTTGCCGTATTTATCGCTTGCTTCTCAAATTCCTCCATAAAGATGTCTGCTACCACTGGTGATAGAGGGCTCCCCATCGCCACTCCATCCTTTTGTTTGTAGATGACATCTTTATATTGGAAAAAACAAGACGTGAGGCATATCTCTGCGAGCTTCATCATCTTACCTTGGAGCAGACTCTTTTCACGGATAATGGCAAGTGAGTCCGTAACTGGTAGATTCGTGAATAAGGCCTCAACATCAAAGCTCACCAAGACATCACCTTCCTCTATTTTGACTTTGTTAAGGATCTCCACTAGGTGGCTTGAGTTCTTTACAGATGAAAAAGAGTTTCCAACCGTGGGTTTTAATAGCCTTGCCAAGACCTTACTGGTTCGATAGGTGGGAGCCCCAATCATGGATACGATGGGCCTCAATGGGACACCTTCTTTGTGGATCTTGGGGAGTCCATAGATACGGGGGATCCTTGAATCATCAGGAGTCATCTCGTTCAGCAATTTCTTTTCAATACCTCCACTCTTCAAAATTTTAAGGATATTATTTTCCGTGATGCGAGTAGGGTCCTTTATCCCACAGTCGTAAGTCTTCGGGTCTAAAAGGATTTGCATTTTATCATCGTATTCTTTTCGACTCAGGATGACTGTAGCGTTACCCTTGTCAGCCCTAGTGATGATCACATCATCTCTTTTCCTTAAGTCGAGTAAGGCTCTCCTCTGAGCGAATGTAATATTTGTTTTAGGTGGCCGTGCTCTTTTGATGATGTGCGCAGCTTCCAATCTAATTTCGTCGGCTGTGTCATTATTTACATAAGAGAGGGCTGTCTCTACGCTGGTGACTAGATCTTCGACTGGAATTCGCTTAGGTGTCACAGCAAAGTTCAGACCTCGTTTTAGTAATTCTATAGTCGCTGCGGAAAGATCTATGCCGGCAAGGTTAATAATGCGTCTATCGTCATTGTATTGAGTAGTTTGGTGTTCCCTCGAATCGCTGGTATTTGCCAGAGAGACTCTTTCGTAGTTCATCACATGTCCATTGCAACGGGAGGCGTCTTTTATTGTGGCCTTAGAATTGTTCTTAGTTATTATTCTTCCTAGTGGATCCTGAGTGAGTTTCAGCCACTTTTTTTCTTTCCTTTTTGAATTGAGGGCCGATATTCGGCTGGCTTGACTACTGGTGATGCGGTCAACAGTTTCCCACATTTCATCATTTATTTTTTCTTTTATACTTCGGACCAAGTTTTCACATTCGTTCTTGAGCTGCCATAATCGATAGCGATAGGCCCCTATTCTTTCTCTTAGAAGAGCACGTTCAAATTTATCATAAATATGATTCGCCTTTGTTGTTTTTAGGGGTCTCTTAACTTTGAGAAATTGTGGCGTTACCTGTTCATCTCTACACTTACGTAGAAAGTCGATGTCATTTTCCGTTGTGGCGATCCTGCATCTTACTTTGCTCAATCGTATATATGTATATATATACGTATATATATATATATGTATATATATATATATATATATATATATATATATATATACATAACTCCGCCAGTGGGTGTAGTTTTGCTACCACTAGTGATGCTAGGGAAACCACTGCCAGTCCCAAGCCTGAATAAAGGAGGAGAGTTGATCGTAGGCGATGGGCGATCTCACCTCTATAAAAAAAAGGGTTGTCCAGAACCTGCCGGAAGGTGAAGGATATCGAAGATTTACAAGAATGGTGAAGGTTAATAATACAAATTTAGTCCACGGAGGGAAACTTTGGATACGGGGGGGGGGGGGTCCCAACCAGCACCAAGTCTTGGGAAATATTCGAAAAGGAAGAAGAAGGTTAAGAATAGTCAAAAACATGGCCTAAAGATTGGGACGTGGAATGTCCAAGGTATTTCGCAACCAGGTGCTAGTAGAGCTCTGGAGTTGGCGCTAGAGCAATATAATGTAGATGTGGTGGCTCTGCAAGAAATTCGATGGGGGATATTGATATGGTGTCACTTAATAAGTATTTGCTCATAAATAGTGGTTCTCAGGGAATTCAAAGAGGCACCGGGTTTATGATTAAGAAGAATATCCATGTATATGACAGGATCTGCAGAATCAGATTCGGCAATATATCATTGATCAGTGTCCACGCACCTTGTGAAGACGCAGAGGAACAAGATAAAGAGTCTTTTTATGCCCGCCTTTCCTTGGTATACGATGAGATACCACAGTATGATACCAAGATTGTACTGGGTGATTTCAATGCACAGATCGGCAAGGAAGAAATATATAGACCCACTGTTGGGCAGTATAGCGCATGAAATGAAAAAAACTCGAGGAGATGCAAATCAAGGGGAGGTGGGCTCAGTATTTCAACGAGATACTGAATACCGGGACAGGTCACATGCCAACACCCCAGACGTACCAAGCAGACAATTATGAGGATGTTCCACCGGACAGAGACGAAATTATTGAAATAATCTTATCCCTAAAAAATAATAAGTCACCAGGGCCCGATGAAATACCGGCAGAATTATTTAAATACGCCGGGGCAGACATCTGGGAGGAAGTATTTCAGGTGATATGGGATATATGGACAGAAGAAAAAATGCCAGCTGAGTGGGGAGAGGCTATTATTGTCCCTATACACAAAAGAGGAGATAAGCTTAAATTTGAAAATAGCGCTTCTCCCAACGATCTACAAAATCTTGTCGGTGGCAATATAACGGCGGTTAATGGAGAGGAGTGAACGACTACTGGGAGAATATCAGAGTGGATTTTGCCCGGGAAGGTCGCCTATAGATCGTTTGTTTTCCATTAGACAGATGTTGGAGAAAACGTATGAAAATAACATTGATCTTCACCACCTCTTCATTGACTTCCTACAGGCTCATGACAGTGTTCATAGAGGAAAGTTGCCACAGGCATTACAATCACTGGGAATACCTGGGAAGCTAATAAGATTGACGAGGATGACTCTGGAACGAACAAAATGTAAGGTCACACCCAGAGTAGGCGTCTCTGATAGCTTCGAGGTAAACAGTGGCTTAAGACAAGGGACCCATTATCACCTGTATTATTCAATCTCGCCCTTGAAGTTGCCATCTGAAAGATAAGGACAAACCCAGGGGGCACCATTTACAATAGGCTCACTCAGCACATGGCGTATGCTGATGATGTGGTAATTACAGGGAGGACCACAGCAGCTTTGGCCGGTGCTCGTGCAGCGCAAGCCTTAGGACTCGCTATAAATAAAGGAAAGGCCGAATATATGAAGACCTCGAGACAGACCAGAGAACGAGAAGGGGCTGTGGATTTCGGCGAGGACACGTACCGTAGCTGTAGCCCATTTAAATACCTGGGGGGGGGGGGGGGTAGTAACGGAACAATAACCTGGAAGTGGAGGTTAAGGGCCGAATGGTGGAAGGAAACAGATGTTTCTATGCCTTGCAAAAAGCTCTCCGATACAAAAGTTTCTCCAGGAAAGCAAAGATTTTATTATATAAAACTGTGATTAGACTAGTTGTTGTGTACGGCAGCGAAACGTGGACTCTGACCAAAGAAATAAGGAGAGGTCTACTGGTCTGGGAAAGAAGAGTCCTGAGGAAGATTTTTGGAGCCGTAAGAGAGCAGCACAGGTGGAGGGTCAGAATCAATGCCGAACTTACCGAAATGTATGGCGAGCCTGACATCCTGTATGTCATCAATAAAGGTAGACTACGGTGGTTGGGGAACGTGGAGAAAATGGAACCCTGTAGGTTACCTAAATTGATGCTATATGGTGCACCCGGGAGAAAAAGAAAGAGAGGCAGACCAAGACAGAGGTGAATTGATGACTTGGAAGAGGACTTGCGGACGCTAGGGATCCGAAATTGGAGGAACCTAGCAGCAAACCGTGTGGAATGGATCAGGATGGTGGCAGAGGCCCAGGGGAGTGCTACAAGGGCTGTAGCGCCCAATAGTGAGTGAGTGATATATATATATATATATATTGTCTTCCGTATTCAGACATTTATTGACACCCGGAGAGTTTGCTCACCGATTGACGGTCTGATATGAGGGTTTCCAAGGGAACTCGAAAATGAATCTCGACATCACCTGGTCTCTGTGAATATTTGTGGGAGCAAGCGTTCTCAGTTTCAGGAGTAAAACAGTTGAAGTTTCTCCAATTAATTGGAAAACCGTTTCAGACTTCAAACCATGGCTCAACTTGGAAATTATGAAAATATATGCTAACCCATGTGTCAAGAATTTACCGATATATATATATATATATATATATATATATATATATATATATAGACACACACACACATTTGAGCCGCCATTATTTTCATGACCTATGAAAATAATGGCCCCCGGAATAATTGTACCCGGGAAACTTTTAAATATTTTAGTGTATAAGGTGAGTTTTAAGGTCCTCTGGACACCTAGTAAACTGGGGTAAATATTGAAGAAATTTTTCATTTTTATAGACTTTTTTTTACACGGAACGTTCTTACCAAAGTGCCAAAATCAACTCATAACATTTTATTTTTAACTTAATAATTTTTCATTTTTGCTCCATTTCGGGGGGAGGGGGTTGCAGCCCACCATTATATACGCCCATGTCAATGAGTTCTGAAGCTAATAATTTTCTAGTCGGAATTTTCGGATTGCGTCATGAGGTCAACCTCAAAAACGAAGAAGCTAAAGAGCTTGCAATGATAATCCTATATGGTTCGCTTTAATTAAACTCACGAAATGATCATTATATTTAAGGTGACGGGTTTGGCACAATGGTAGTGATCTTGAATCATGCTCTAGAGCAGGGGTCTCCAAACTTTTTAGCCTTAGGGCCATACTGATTACTCCAGTAGGTTCCGAGGGCCAAAACCATATTATCATTGTTGCCGGTGGTAAAAAGTGAAATAGTCCACTTATGAAAAAAAAAGTCCGAAAAAGTACGCAACGTTTAAAAAAGGCTGCAAATCGTACTAAAGTCCGCAAAACGGCAACACTGCATATTATTAATTTTCCTGTCATTATCTGTAATTTCTAAACTAATCGTAGAGTACGAGCCATGAGGAGTAATGTGACACGACATCTGGTGGACACAAGCGGAAATAGGTAGTACCTTCTATCGCTAACAGATGGCGCTAATAGCACGTACAGAATAATCTCGTTGGTTCGAGAAAGTTCTGGTGTCTTCCACTCACTTCTAGATGGCAGTAATTGGAATATATAAGAAGGCTAGTGGCGCAACCACAAGTCAGTTCCTATGACACTGTTGTGAAATACAATAGTGCGTACCTCCTTAAAACGTGTTTGTGCGTGTTTAAGTTTAAGACATCTTTGTAACAGTATTTTGATTTGAATTGTTGCTTTTGTGTGTGATTTAGTAGTATGGAAAAGAAGCGAAAAATTGATAGCGAATGCAGAAACTTCAAAGATCAGTGGAACATTCAGTATTTCGTAATTGAGTCCAGTAACAAGGCGCTATGTTTGATTAGCAATCAAAGCATAGCCGTTCTCAAGGAATATAACATTAAACGTCATTATGAAACACAACATTTTCAAAATTACTCAAAATATACAGGAAGTTTGCGGACAGAAAAATTCGAAGCTATGAAGCGCGGATTGAAATCGCAGCAATCTTCATTTACAAAACTCAAAACTGAACAAGAGGCTGCAACTCGTGCCAGCTTTCGTGTGGCTCTTGAAATTGCAAAACGTGGAAAACCATTCACCGATGGACAAATGATCAAAGAATGCATAATTGCAGTAGCCGAATAAATGTGCCCTGAAAAGGTAAATTTATTAAAAACTGTCAGTATGTCAGCAAACACTGTGGCTCGAAGGGTAGAAAACATCGTTGAAAATATATCCTCTCAACTGTTCGACAAAAATGGACATGTTGAGTGGTTTTCTTTGGCCTTGGACGAGTCAACGGATGTGTCAGATACTGCTCAGGTGTTGATTTATATTCGAGGAGTAGATAAAAGCTATGAAGAACTTCTTGATATGTATAGTATTCATCGCACAACTACTGGTAGAGAGATTTTTAAAGGAGTTGAAATGGCCATTAATCAAAAGAACCTTCGATGGAAAAACTTGAAATGTATTACAACTGATGGGGACAAAAACATGAGTGGGAAAAATAAAGGAGTGGTCGCTCGTGTCAAAGGCTGTAGAAAATGACGGTGGTTCAAAACCATTAGTCTTACATTGTATCATTCATCAACAGTCTCTGTGCGGAAAATGTTTGGATATGTCTGAAGTTCTGAAACCAGTCATATCAACTGTTAATTTTTTCAGATCTTTTGGGCTGAATCACCGACAATTCCGACAATTTATTGAAGAGATTGGAGAAAATGACTTACCTTATCATACTGCCGTACGTTGGCTTAGCTGTGGGAAAGTCCTTCAGCGCTTTTTTGAACTTCGAGCAGTGATCGAAATTTTTTTGAATGAAAAGCATCGCCCTCTTACTGAATTAAAAAACAACGCATGGCTGTGGAAGTTAGCATTCTATGTTGATTTGACAAAACATGTGAACGAACTGAATTTGAGATTGCAAGGAGAAAACCAGCATCTTCCTGATTTATACACTAATATCAAATCATTCCGGAAGAAATTGATACTGTTTCAATCACAACTACGAAGTAAATGTTTTTCACATTTTAAAACATGTGAAATATTCAGCCACACCACTGAGACTGAGTTTCCTATCGATTTTGCAATCGAAACTTTGAGTGCTTTGAAAATAAATTTTGATACTCTTTTCTCGGACTTTGATGCCATTGCGAATCAAATTAAGATTTTTCAGAATCCTTTTGATACTGACATTGAAATCCTAGCCCCGGAACTTCAAATGGAAATGATTGATCTACAGTGCAGTGATATAATTAAGAACAAATATCAAAACTCATCTTTGTTGGAATTTTAGAAGAGTCTTCCACTGACACAATTTGATAATTTGCATAAAATTGCTCGTGGGCTGTTTTCTGTTTTTGGTACTACTTATTTGTGTGAGAAGACCTTCTCCAAAATGAAGTACACAAAAAATGTTTACAGATCTAAATTAACTGATGAGCATCTTAAATCTCTTTACAAATTGGTACAAGTAAAATTACTCAACAACTACAAACTATTGTCAGTGGAAAATCTCAATTACATAAATCTCATTAGTATTTCATATGTCATTATGCTTGTTATAAGTTATGTTTTTATTTAAAATGTTAGTTGGATTCATTTCAATAATTTGTTCGTTATTATATACTGAAGTTAAATTTTCTGCATATTATACATGGCTTTACTCATTACATTTCTGTGTTTCTTTATCCAACTTATCACAAAAACAATAACAATAAGCCTACAACAATGTTATGAGTAGTTAGCCCATGACCATATCAATGTAGATGTCATATTAATAATTATTCAACATAAAATTAGAATACTTCAGTAAACTAAATTTAATTTGCTATAAAAAATATGTTCTCTAAAAGGAGTTTTCAAGTATGCTAGCTCTCCACGGGCCGGACAAAATCTGTCCGCGGGCCGTATGTGGCCCTCGGGCCGTAGTTTGTACACCCCTGCTCTAGAGGATCTGGATTCGAAACTTGAGCGGGAGCTAAAGATTTTATCTTCTAGAATCATCGATCGAGGGTCGGAGTTTATGTCTCAGCCTTTAATGGGTAGGATACCTGTTAAGAGGAAAATCAGGCGGTAGGAGCAAAGAATGACCACACTTCTCACAAGTGTAAGGAATAGAATCGGATACCGCGAGAGTTATCTTCCTCTCTGTGCTCTTGCGGCCTGTTATGAGACAGGTTCGTATTTATTTATTTTTCTTTATTATATTTAAATTTGAAAATTCGTTTTGCATTTCCCATAATATTTTTAAAATTTTGTCTTATACATTTGATTTGCATTTCTCAAGTCATTTCTTGATCTGATATTCAAATAGCACTGGATAAACATTGCATGGTGTTTACATCTGGTTGAGCAGCTTTAGACTCAGCAGGCAGGTTAGTACTTTTGAATTTAATGATTTATTTAAGGATTGCTTAAACCTTTTTTGTGAGTACCAAGTAAGTGTTATAATTGTACACAGCTTACATTGCAGAGCATTAAAGTAAACTAAATTCACAACATGTTTAATTTCTTTTGAATTATGCTTTTGAAGCTCAACTCATTACAATATGTACAATTATAACACTTATATTTTCAAAACGTTGGTTTCTCTTTTTCAACACTTTTTATCGCCTATCTCATGAACTACTTAACCAATTTTACTAAAATTTAAATAATATTTTTTGGGACATTATGAAAATTAGATTCCTCAGTTGAAATGATAGCTGTTCAAAAGTGTATAGCTAAGTAATAAAATGTTATCAATGCTAACATTGTAAGGAAATTTATAGTAAATTTATAATATGTTTAATTTGTTGTTAACCTAGGTAACTGGTGTATTACATTTTGGAAGCTCACTTTACAACAAAAACACAATTATAAAAATTGTTTCAGAACTGTAATAAATCGTTTGGACAGAAAATAGTATACATTCTATTCTTTAAATCTTGTTTTTTGTAGTATTTCAGTTTTTAATATATACACTAGAAAATGTGATACGAGTCAGTCAAATAAATAATTTTCTTGTTTGAATTTAAAATTTACATCTTAAGATTAGAATCTTTTTAAGCTACTTTAATTACTTTTTAGAAAATACAACCTTATTGGCAGCTCATATGAAAGAATTTTGCTTTCATTCAGCATGCATTCATTTTCAATTCATTTGTTAAACTATTCTTCTTAATCTGTACAAATCTTACAGTTATTGTTACCTTCAAACATAAAATTATAGTGCCTTTAAAAAGAAAGTTGATCAATGGTTGGTATTGCAAATACACAATATTGTAAGCTTTGTTTTCCTGGATGGAAAATCTGTATTTTTTTATAGATACAACATGGACTAAGGCTCCCCTAAAGGTAAGGCAAATATATTAAAATTTCAATAAAAAATACATTCCCATTGATATTAATGTAAATAATAATCTGAAATTAGGGTTCAGGTTTAAATGTATACAACAAACACCCAGTGCTAATGAACCTAGCAGTCGAAGCACCCATAAACAAACACCCTTTAGTCATTAGAGTTAATAAACCTATATCCATCCTCTACCTTTTATTCGTATATACCTTTTCGTTATATTCAGATGAGAAGCTTCCTTCAGTGTTCACAGTGGTCTGGCACTGTGTCGGTCTTCTTTGCATGGTTTTGTTGAGCCTTTGTTTTCGCCTAATGATTCTCTTATAGCTTCTCCTTCTCGGTAAGATTAATGAGGTGATAACTAACTTCTCACATTGTCTAATTCTTGAACTGAAATTAAATTCTCCCGTCGATTTTGAGATAACCTGTACAAGACATTTTATCTGCAACATTTTCATTTTTGTTCACATGATAGAAAGAAATTTCAAACTTATTGAGCACAATGATTGACATAGCTTTCTTAAAGTCTGCCTGTAATTTTTTAAATGCCTCATCACGAAGGACCCAAATAAGATAATGTTGGAGAAAATTTTTCAGGCACATTGCTGAAGATTGATGCTCCTTTAATAATTGAAGTCTGCTTAATCACGTTTTTAGTGTTTTAAACATTAAGCATGGATAGTTACTGGCAATCAAAAACCTACTTTATCAAGTACCTGGCTCATTGAATTTAGCACAAGGGTCATTCCATGTCAAATCAACACACTTTTCGGACTTGATGTCTCAGATTTTCATGATTTTTGGTATACAGTAACATATCATAGACTTATGAAAAAATACCAAATTTCACCTATGTAGCACAATTATTTTTTATGTTATTAATGTTTAAAGATTTAAATTTTTATGAAAAAGTGTCATATTTTGGTACCTTTAGATGCCTATAGGCTCGCAACCAGTGATTATATAAACCTGGGAGCGGTTTCATTTTAAAGCTATTGAATGGGGCTTTAATATGATATGCAACAAAGTAGTGGTTGAAAAAAAAATGGAAATTTTAAATTCAAATCTTAAAATTTAAATTTCTCAAAAAGTGGCAATTTTAAAAATTTCAAAAAATTACCAAAAATGGTTTGTAATGTCTAAATACATATGGCAAAATTTTATCATGGGATCTGAATGGGATCAGGAGATACAGGGTTTCATAAATACACGTTTTGTCAAAAATACCAGAATTATTAGCGTTTCAGAAAATTTTGAATAGTTCATTGAACGAAATAAGCATTGGCTATTAGCTGTACATTTTTCTAATAGAGAAAGGTCACATAAACAGTGCCTCAAAAATACACATGTGTTGTAAGTAATGTACCAAATTAGTAAAATTATATTTTTTAATTACTAATTTTCTAAGCAGTGTGTAGGACACTAGAAAATTAATAAAACCCAATGATTACTTTATTGTACCATGATTGGAAACCTCTCTTTAAATCACTTCGCCATCACTTCTTAGCAAAAGAACAAAGTTATTTTTTGAGACATACCAAGGAAAATCTCCTGGAATGTGAAGTGGTTGTCATTTGTGTCTTTTCTGAGAATTATTCCATCATTTTGCAAGATGAGGCACAATCATACCATTAGTCAAATAGTCAGGCAAGCATTCATCCTTTTGTAGTGTATTTTAAAGAGAAAGAAATCAAACATTTAAATTTTGTAGTAATATCAGACTGCCTCAACCACAACACTACATACGGCCTTCTACCTGTTTCAAAAAAAGTTGATGGAATATCTGAAATGTAAGTTTCAAAGACCTCCCAAAAAAATTGTCCATTTTTCTGATGGCTCTGAGGCCCAATACAAAAATTAAAAAAAAAACTTTATAAACTTGTGTAATCACAAGCAAGATTTCGGAGCTGAGGCTGAATGGCATTTTTCAGCAACAGCACATGGCAAAGGACCATGGGCTGGGGGCCACAGTAAAAAGTTTAGCAGCCAGAGCAAGCCTACAAAGACCATATCAGGACCAAATTATGGATGCAAGGCAACTGTTTGAATGGTCACATCAAAACATATCAAACATAGACTTTGTATTTGTGACCCTTGAAGAATACATTAAAACTGAAGAACTGTCCAACCGGTACAATACAGCTATACCTATTCCAGGCACCCAGAAATTTCATGCCTTCATACCTCTCAAATGTGGAACCAAAGTAAATGTAAAATTATTTTCTTCCGCAGTTGTTTCAAGCATATTTCCTGTTGTAAAGGACAAACAGCCGATATTAGTGGGTATTCAATATCAATCTATGGTGACACTTGGTGGTTGAGTTATGTTCTGGATAAAGATGAAGATTGCAGTAAAGTGGAAGTTACTTTCCTCCATCCTTCAGATCCATCGCCCTCATTTATACATCCCACGCCATCTGATATACGGAGGATCCCTTTTGCAGATGTGATATGTAAAGTGAATCCTGAGACACAGACTGGCCGAACATATAGTTTTCGAGACTGTGAAGTGAACAAATGTGTGGGTCTCTTCTAACGATTAAAGTCTCGATGAACTAATTTGTTAACTTTACTAATAATATTGGACTTTTAATGTTATGTGCCTATGTGACCTTTCTCTATTAGAAAAATGTACAGCTAATATCCAATGCTTATTTCATTCAATGAACTATTCAAAATTTTCTGAAACGCTAATGATTCTGGTATTTTTGACAAAACGTGTATTTATGAAACCCTGTATCTCCTGATCCCATGATAAAATTTTGCCATATGTATTTAGACATTACAAACCATTTTTGGTAATTTTTTGAAATTGACACTTTTTGAGAAATTTAAATTTTAAGATTTAAATTTAAAATTTCCAATTTTTTTTAATGCAACCACTACTTTGTGGCATATCATATTAAAGCCCCATTCAATAGCTTTAAAATGAAACCGCTCCCAGGTTTATATCATCACTGGTTGCAAGCCTATAGGCATCTAAAGGTACCAAAATATGACACTTTTTCATAAAAATTTAAATCTTTAAACATTAATAACATAAAAAATAATTGTGCTACATAGCTGAAATTTGGTATTTTTTCATAAGTCTATGATATGTTACTGTATACCAAAAATCATGAAAATCTGAGACATCAAGTCCGAAAAGTCTGTTGATTTGACATGTAATGACCCACAAACAAAATGTACAAAGGCACAAACACTTAAAGAAGTTTCAATGTATCTTATTCTAATTAGCCCTGCCAGTGATTTTGAAATGATATTTAGTAATTGTTACTATGCAATTTGATACCATTGATTCAGAAATAAAAACATACGATTATATATTATTTAATTTAGTATTGTTTATGTAATTGGTGTTATAAGGTGATATAAGGATGAATCTTTTTCAAGTTTATGATTTATGCATAGAAGAGGAACAAGTCTGGATTTTCTTTGAAGATAGAGTAATTTTACCGAAGGAAATGCATTGTAAAAAAGGCCACATTATGAATTTTTACGAAGATAGGCAAACTTATAAATGCAACAAAAGACAATGCCGGTATGAATGTGGCAATTACATGGGTATATGGCTATCTGACAGTAGGTTAAATGTAACTCATTAAAGGTATAATGATTTAACTCGTAGGCTTCCATGGTCATAGTCATCACAAACATTATAGTCTTCGGGTATTGACTGTGTCATGCAAGAAGGATAAAAGATCAACCAATCAATGGCCCGGAAGTAACCGACCAATCAGCATCAAGCAGGGATGGAACCGACCAATCAGAATCATACAAGAGAATATTACGCCCACGGAACCGCATGAAATCAGGTATTTATACCGGGAGAACCCACACCACCAGAAAACATTCTCTTTTCAGACTTAATCCTGAGGAAGCCGGCAGTATGATGGGCAAAACATTGGTGAAGAAAATGATGAAACGGCCAATACCAGAAGACTATAATGTTTGTGGTAAAATGGTTTGTTTGGTTAAGTTATCATATGTTCCTTCAGCTCATATCTTATTTATCAATAAGTAACTGTTAATTGATAAAATCACGGGCGAGGCTAGTCTCGATTCAATTAATCAACAGTCAATAATGCTTGGGTAAAAAAAAGTACTCATGGGCATCCAGGTTTTTTTACAGCGCATCGACATCTGGGCCATTAGCGCCGACATCCAAGGGGCGGCGAAGAATTTTCTTAATGAGCCGTGAGATGAGAAAATTCCTGCCGCCAGTGGGATTTGAACCCACTATCCAATGTTGCTAAATTGAATTCAGTCTATAGTGAAAAAGCCTATATTTCCTAGCAATTTCCTATATAAAGAAATTATCTTTCACATTCCAGTATATTTATATGTTGTATTCAATTGGTATGAAAATGATTGATGATTTTATTATACTTTTTTTCATATAACAGTTTATGACTTTTTCTTTCTAAAGTTCCATTCTGTTTATTTATTGTTAGGTTCTCCCAAACGAAAACTAAACTCAGGAAAATTGAAAGCTCTCCTTGAAGGATGTGGGTCAGGTAAATAAATGTATGAATGAAAATAATATTTTCAGAGAATTCTTTGGCTCCATTTAATTTATTGAATTTATTTTTCTTTAGGATCTGCTGAGGACGTAGAAAAATTCATTAATATGCACCTCCAGCAACTAGAAGAATTTATGGAATCAGGCAAAATAGACTTTCATTTTAAAACTACCACCTCACCAAGTATTGAAAAATATCACTTGTCATTCTTTAAGGAGCAAAAACCAATAATATCATTCCAACCAAGGGAATATTTTATAGACAATCATAAAAATCAATGCCTAATATATATATAAATTTGACAAAAAACAATCTAAATAAATAGATTGTGAAAGATAACAACACTTTCCATCATTATTCTTAAATATTCTTATTAATGTTATTTTAAGTACCTTGCTAAACTCCCATTATATAAAAAAGATACACAATTAAAATATATTTATTGGAACACCATACTAGTACCTCATGAGTAATAGTGAATCTCTTTGAAAATGAGTCATAGAAAGTCACAAATGAGACACGTATTGTCATAGGAACCACTAATTATTTTATATGAAATAAATAGTTGTCTCAGTAGTTCTAGTATTCATAAACATAACTTGATTTGATCATACCATATATCACTTGCATGAGAACTTACATTTTATTTCAAACAGAAATGAATTTTAAACTATGTTATTTCATTAAAATGAAATATGTAAACATGATGCTCATTTCTGGCAATTTCTTATCCAATACTATTCAAAGAATGAAACAGAAACAAATACAACAATTTCTTGGTTCTCCCCATGGTCTAGTCGCTAAAGCCTGCAGCAGGGATTTTTCTCATTTCAGGGCCCGTTAAGAAAAATCCCAGCTCCATGGAGGTTGGGGCAAAAGTTGGTGCGCCTTAAAAAAATTTAAAAAAATGTGTGTATATATATATATATATATATATATATATATATGCGTGTGTGTATAATATAAATGTAGCCATTATCCCGATAATCTTTTCAGCCTATTTCGAAGAGGTCTCTTGTGCACACCATTTGATCCAAAAAATCTTGGTTGTTTCTTACGCCAAAAAAGCTCATGTTGATTTTCAAACTTGTTGATGCAAAATACTCAGCATAAGAAAACTATTATACAATTTAAAGGAATATGATGCAATCAAGACAGTGATCTTTGTCAAAAAGGGGTACACCATACAGTCTCGTATGGGAGAAATTCCTTCAGATATCCACCAAAAACACACACATTGGGAAAGTGACATGAGCATCCAAGAGCCTCAACAGTGAATGATGACTAACTTTTGAGTACATAAGCAGTCAGAACAAGTCAATTTATCTCACAGTAAACTAGTAGTATTCAATGAAGAATGCACATACTACTCATTTGTTTACCCGTTCTCAACTGGTCGCTCTGCTTGAGCCTTCTGTTTTGATAGCAAAACGCCTCATTGGGGGATATCCATTCAATTATATAGAAAGTCAAATGGAGGGAAATAGCTTCAAGATGGAGTCTTTCTTGCCCCAGATTCAGAGGGCGTTAATGAAGGTTTTTTTTTTTTTTTTTTTACTGACCACGCCCGACGTTGCTTAACTTCAGTGATCTACGGGAACCGGTGCACTCAACGTGGCTATGGCTGTTGGCCATAAAATGTTGATACGTTTGATATGTTACAATTAGGATAAGCCATATTCATGTTTTTTAAACACAGGGAAGCTGACTAACAATAGAGAGAGATTGATACATTGAACACATGATACATTGATTTATTATAAATGTAACACGTCCACATCCTACTTTGTCATTCCACTATTAATGCATTATCTCTTTTATATTCAGGCCAGGAAGAAGGGGCTTGTGCATTGCCTTCTATTGAAGACTTTTACAAAAAACGTAAGCGTAATATTTTATTATTAATTATGCCATTCATAAACATTATTTTTAAGTGAATTATGTTAAAAAAAGGAAAGTTATTTGAGATCCTACATTTTAAATAACATGAAATTTTCCATTGTCAAAGTTTACACCTATTTGACAATGTTTTAATTTTACATACTTACTTAAACAAATCATCTTGTATTATTTGGTAAATAATTTCTGAAGTTTTTACAGGAAATATTCAGTGACATTTCCTTCAATGGTTTCCATATCCTTCTAATCAATTCCTCATCTGAGGCACTCCTCTTAGGAGTTAGTGCTTATTTCTATAAAAATTAATTGAAAAATTCAAAGCCCAAGTTTAGGGGCGTGAATCCCATCTTGGTGTCCGTACAGCATGACAATATGGTTTACAAGGAGCATAATTTTCTTATTTCATCTTAGATAACACTGACCAACAATGAATATGTTTCGGTCTTGAAAATGCCCAATTATTATGTATTTTCAACCCCTGAGTTCAAAAATCACCTCGAAAATGACCAATTAGCTCTTGTTTTCAAGATACAGTAACATGTCACTTTTTACATGCTCAACTTTCACTTTGTAGAGAAATTTAGTTTTTGGATGTTGATACACCTGTTAACTGACAAAACCAAACGTTGTACAGCTGTTTTGAGGTTATATACGTGATTTCTGTTCTTCAGATAGTGCTTGATGTGGTTTCTGTTGTTTTCTTATTCAAATTAAATGTTTTGGAGTGATATTTAAGTGTACTAAACCAAACTTCCACGAAGTTGTGTGAATTCAGTGAATAACTTTTGTTATATTTGTGGTGAAGTAACATTTTCATCACAGAAACACAATCTTACTCCTGCTGTTAAGACTGCTCATCAGCATTATTTTGGAGTTACTGTAGGTGACCAAGATAAGTCGTGGGCTCCACATATATGTTGTAACTCTTGTTCAGTTACTTTAAGAGAATGGCTGAAAAATAAAAAACGATCTATTCCTTTTGCTGTGCCCAAGGTTTGGCGAGAGCCTACAAACCATATAAATGAATGCTATTTCTGCTTGACTCCACCAATAAAGTCAGGATTGTCAACAAAGAAAAAAGAACAAACTTCAATACTCAAATATTCCTTTGGCTATTTGACCAATTCCACATTCAGATAGTTTGCCAATACCTACCCCCACCCCACAGTTATGAACTTGAAGTGGAAAATGAAGATAGTGCAGAAGAACTCAGCCAGCCTAGCACATCTCACGACCCTGATTTTGGGTCCTCAGTTGATGAGGATACTTCTACAAAAATATCATGAACTTGGATGCAACATGTCTCCCAAAATTCATTCTCTCCACTCTCATCTAGACTTTTTCCCTCCTAGTTGTGGTGCGGTGAGAGATTCCATCAGGATATTTCTGTAATAGAACAAAGATATCAGGGCCATTGGAATGAATCAATGCTTGCAGATTACTGTTGGTGCCTGTGTAGGGATACTCCACAACCCACCTACAACAGACAGGCAAAGAAAAAAATGAAATCCACCTGACTGTAATAATATCCAACCTCCCAAGTATTCTCCCATTAATTTTCAACTCTTAAAAAAATTTAACTACTATTTAATAAATCCAAATTAATTTATAATGTTGATAAACTTATGGTTTAAAATTTATAGATTTGCCTCAATTTGTTAACGTTATATATTTTGACCCATGGTGTATCACAGAAACTAGAGCTAATAAAATGTTTTCATTGTCATTTTAAATCCAAAATTAGTAAGATTTGACTCATGAAGTGAAGGAAACATTACAAAAATGTTTTTTTGTTGGCCAGTGTAAGCAGATTATTTGGCACTAAAGATGATCTCGAGAAGTTCTGTGATCAGGGGTATATATATATATATATATATATATATATATATATATATATAACCTGTGGGGCAAGGTTAGCTCAGTGGTAGAACACTGAACTAGTATGCTGGAGGACCTGAGTTCAAATCCCGAGCAAGCTAAAATAAAGATTTTTATCTTCTAGTGCCTTTGTTCATGGGTTGGATTCGGCCTCCCTGAGCATCTCTAGGCCAACCCAGCCTTTAATTAATTTATTAATGGGTACTTTGGTGCTAATGACCCTAATAGTCAAAGCAAGGGGAAAATCAGACAGCCGGAGCACACAATCTCCCTAGTGAGCTGTATGGTCATGAATTAGATACCTCTATAGTATCTGCCCCTCTGGGCCCTCGTTATGGGACTGATTTTTTTAAATATATATTACCCGTTCGGACGAGAAGTCTTTGTCCTTGTCAAAAAATTTAAGTGGTAATGCCTAGTCAACAGGATTGGTTGTAAAATCAAGAGAACATCCAAAGAAGCTTGTTAGTGTTGTTGAAGGTGCAGGGATCATATAACTCTTGGAACTTTCCCACTGTTTTTCAGTTGTTTTCTGTTTTCTGTAGACTTTTCCCCGAATGTTAGAATGCTTTTTCAGAAATCAATGCCTAGGAGCCTGAGGCAGGCAAAGTTACTTTAAATAAAATAAAATAAAAATAAAGGTCCTGAATTGTAATGGCCAAAGAAATAGCTGAGGCTACTTCCAACGACCTCATGTTTTATGTGTAGAGCTGCAAGTTTGAGAACAAGGGCACTAGTCACAAAAGATCCTTGAGGTCACAGTGATCAATAGCTAGAGCTATTGTATTATATTATTATATTGTAAGACGGTTATTCTACAAAACCCAGAGATTATAGGAAGGTAGTTCCCTTGCCTTTTAGTACTTTGGAATTTCAGTGTTTTCTTTTAATTGTAAGTAGAATAGGAATATGCCCTTGCTGTGAGATAACTATAATAAAATATATCTTCTGCTTTACTATGACCAAAACAACTTACAATAATGTACAGGTGGTTATACAGCTGACATGGTCCAGAATCAGTTGAATAAAATGCTTGATTTACAGTCAGCAGGTGAGCAAATACTAATAATTATTTGCCTTAGAAATTATAATTAAGCAGTATTGCTATGTTTCTCCCTAACATTATATTGTATAATTTATATTCTTAAATGTATAAATATTATATAACTGTATTTTTGTGATTAATTTCAGGTACACTTCAGTTACATGAGTGGAAAGATATACACTTAATTTTTCTACTTTTAGTCTAATTAAATACAGAATTGTTTTCAATTTTTTCTTTCTTAAATATTTTAATGATTTGTATACATGAAAAAAACTGGAAGGAAACATTAAATGACATTAACACAAAGCTATGGCATTGTAAACATTATTGTAGACCTAATATTCATGAAAAATGTTTGTGGTTCTTTTTTTGGTCCATCAACTCCTATTGTTTTATAAAATCTATTGGTTTCCACCCTTTCTAATCACCCATGAAAAACTTGCATTTCCACACTGGCAATTTGGCATGCTAAACATCCTGCCTATGTTTGCTTAATTTCAGGTTTCCTACTGGGGTTATTTAGCAAAATCCTTGTGTACCAATTTTGTTGTATTTTATTGAATGAAAACTAATGGAAAATCAACTATTATTCGTGGCAAAAGAAACATAATGTAACATAATATTAGATTTACCAATTTACTTCCTGTTATATTATGGTTGTTTTATTGTAAAGTAACTTTTATTTACATATATATATATATATATATATATATATATATATATATATATATATTTCTTTAGAATCTTTTCTGAATTTTTCATATGCAGAGATTGCCAATTTGTAGATGCATACACCACCTAGAAATTTTCTATCTTAGAAAGGTTTTTAAGATAAAATATGTGTTATATTTTTGCCGATGTTTCAGCTAAAGATTCAAGGGCTGTAAATGAGGATGGACGGAGTTAATACTAATAATAATTATTTGGTGCTAATGACCCTTGCAGTCAAAGCGCCTATAATTAATAAATTAAAATTAAAAATAATAATTATTTACATAGAAGGAATAAGAAAGAAAAAAATATTCAAAGAAAAACTGTTTGGTCAAGGTGTCATATGCATTCATAGTCCGGGGGCTTCTTTAACAAAGAAAAAATGCTTCCTCTCAGAACCTTGTACATCTCTGTACCCCTCTCAACTATCCACACTGTTATTTCCAATGTAGAATCAAGTCTCTCTCTGATCTTCCTCTTCTTACACAGTCTTCTTTCATTGAATTGCAACTTATTTTTTCAAACACCTTACAATGTTAAGATTACTGAGAGATAAAATCTCTCCAATTTGCATTCAATGATAAAAAAACAACAAAGTTTCCTTTAAAGAATGATCCCCTAGTATGTAATAAATGACTCAGGCGACTCATTGAATTGGCATACCTGACATGATTGTTAGATGCAAGTAATTAAGGATTGCAAGTAAGGACTCAAAAAGACTAAAGTAAGATCAAAAAGATAATAGTAAGGTATTTTGTCAATCCACTGTGCCTGAACCTCTTTTTCTACCATGTATACAAGAAACTCCATATATTTTTTAGGCATATAAATGAAATATAATCTGGAACGGAACATCTGGGGGAGGAGTCAAGGGGGTATTGGGGAGGTGGCGTTGAAGGATTAGGGTTTAGCTTCTTTCATATGACAATTTTTGAGGTTGGGGGAATTGGTTCAGTCTTAATAAGGTGGTAGCTCTTTTTAAGTTTACATTATGGAAGGACTCATGGGATAAGGAGAGGGCACGGATTTTTTGTAGTGAGGTTTCGAGCTACGTTGATTTTGAGGTGGTAAGGATGGGAAGAGTGAAAGTTAAGTAATCGTCTAGAGTATTTGAGTTTTGTGATGATAGTACCATCGGCCTGTCATCCGATTAGTATGGAAGATAAATCATGTGCAAGACAATTTCTCGTGGCTAACCCTTCAATTCGTTGGTAAAATCGTCAGTTATATTTATTTAACCCACATGATATCAACAATTCTTTTGATCTTATTTCTGAAATTGTATGGGTTATATAAATATTACGGACAATTTTACCAACAAATTGAAGGGTTAGCCATGGAAAATGGTCTTGCACCTGACTTATCTTCTATCCTAATCACTGACCTTCTTACCACTTTCATCCCACAGTTCTCCCATGACATCTCATTTATTTGCAAATACGTAGAGAACAGACTGATGGTACTATTATCACAAACTGGTACACAAAACCCACATTCCAAACTTCCACAATGCGAATTTAAAAAGAGCTACCAACATTTTTTTTTATTTTTTTATTTTACGGCACATCGACAAATCGTGGCCATTAGCGCCGACGTCCAGGGGGCAGCCAGGAATTTACCCAGCGAGCCGTGGGATGAGAAAATTCCTTTCGTCGGTGGGGATCGAACCCACCATCTCCCGCTTATGAATCTAGCGCGCTAGCCACTAGACCACGGGAGACCCCAGCTACCAACATATTAACCCTTTTGATGCGACGCCCCCGAGAATACTTGCCGGAGATTGCCGTGCTTCAGAGGCAACGCCCGAGTATTCTAGAAGGAGTATTCTCACTACAAAAAAAAATCCGTGCCCTCTTTTTATCCCATGAGTCCTTCTATAATGAAAACTTAAAAAGAGCTTATTAACACTGAACCAATTCCCCCAACCTCAAAAATTGTCGTATGAAACAAGCTAAACCCTAATCCCCTAAAATAGCTTAGATCAAGCCCTACAACTTTTACCCCTGACATTTTTTTCTCAGGCCAACCGTTTGGCTGCAATATTCGTTTGAGCCGTCTTATTTGGGACACACTGTATATATATATATATATATATATATATATATATATATATATATATATATATGTCGTTTTAATTCCACCATTAAAGATCCAAAGCCGATATGAAAAACAAACCCTTTGCTGCAAACCGCACTTCGATATCTTTAAAATCAAATGAGTTTCATGCGATTCAAATTTTATTGTTTTAAATTAAAAAGATTTTTTGAAAACACTTACAGAGGTTGGTTATGAATGTGTGATACATGACTTTCAGGTATTTTTTCCTTAACTTTCTGAAAAAAAATATGGTTGATCCTCTAAAAGAAATATTTTTCCTAATAACTTTAATAAAATTGAAAATAAAGCATATTTTTTAAGTATTTAGTCTTTAGGGATTAACTAAGCTAAATTTGATCATTCATGTTATCTATCTAATCCTTTGGATCCGATATTCCTTATTGGATTATGGTTCATTATTTTGCTTTTGTTCATTATTAGTGTAATATTCGCTTTCAACCATGAAATTCACCAGTTTTGAGATTGTGGATATGATTATTTTTTTCGGGGAGTGTAGACGTAAAGCTCGGATGGATGCTCGACTTTACGCGCAGTATTACCAGAACCGAGTTCATCCGTCTTACAAAACGATTTTGCGACTGGTGTCAACGAACGGAACGTCCGACATGGACATTTCTCTTTCACCAGAAGACATCGAAGAAGAGACCAGGACGTCATCTTGGACCTTGTTAGGAGAAATTCCCACATCAGTGTTCGGCAGATAGCCAGAGAAACACGGATTTCAAGAGGAACTGCTCAGCGCAGTATGTACCATCTTTATCACTTGCATAATGCCCTTTCAAGTAGGGATATGGAAGTGAGGGAGGAATACTGCAGGTGGGGAATCAACCCCTTACGGCAAAACGGGGTATTAATGAGGAATGTTATCTTCAGTGATGAAGCCACATTTCTAAGTGATGGTTCCGTGAACAGGCATCGCTCACATTATTGGTCCATCAATAACCCTCACTGGATAAGGCAGCTGGACCACCAGTATCGGTGGTCAGTAAACGTTTGGTGCGGGATTCTGGGCATTAAAATTATTGGCCTTGATTTTTTGGAAGGTCCCCGTATCAGGGAATGCTTACAGGACATTCATCTTGGGTCGATTTCCAGAGCTCAAGGAAAACTTACCACTAGAGACAAGACGTACAATGTGGGCCAGCATGATGGTTGTCCAGCCCATTATTCCCAAAAAAGTCCGATTCGCAGGAACTGCGTCATCTTAGCGCGGTTCCGTTCTTATCTCTAGTGTTTATGAAGGCGTAGAATAGAAACAGTTATTACTTTGTTTAGATCAATAGCGAAACAGCTATCCAAATGAAATCTTAAACAAACCAGTCTTGAAAGGTCTTGATTTACAATCTTACCTGTATGGGTCAGCTATACCATAAGTCGGGGAGAAAGGCCTCCGCTCAGAGGCATTTGGAAAGCCTTGGGATCTCTCTCTTTGAACGCTACATTTCTAACAATAAATTGATCTTCTTATTTTACGTAATCTGTTTTATTGTCAAATACATTATCTGACTATAAGCAATTTAAAAATAACAAGGAATAAAAAACAGACAAAAAGAACAGTTCGAATAAGCGAAATCAATTACTTTAAAGTTTTAAGCACTTATTTCTCCGATTGACATCGCCTAATCAAAACTTTCATCAGAATCATTTTTGTAGAGCATTTAGTGAGCTTTCTAATGGTCATCTTCCGTTTCCCAAGATTCTCAACCTTTTTCGAGATATTAATGAAAGTATACAAAGTTACCAAAACTTTTTATGTATGTTAATAAAATATTTTATTCTAACCCTTCCTTAACTCCAAACGTAACATAACTTTCAAAATATTAGTTTTAATGAAATTAGAACATGCAGATAATGTTTCAACTGAATCCCGTGATTCTAAGTACCCAAACCAAAAACGGAATTCAAAAACTATTTTTCCAATTTTTTCGACAACGGTTAAAGCTATCGCCTTGAAAATGGTTTCATTCGTTTTTCTAGCCCAAGAAGCCTATAAAAAGAGTACTTACAAGCTTATGAACTCAAAAACGTAAGCGTTACGATTTTTTCTGCGCGAATTTCGCCCCAAACGCCATCTTCCAGTGGGCGGATTTTGCTGGTTAACGAACTTGACCTTTCAAATTGGACGACAGATTTTTGTACCAAATTTCATCAAAATCGGACCATCAGGGAAGCCAGAAATGAGCGAACAGACAAATATATATATATATATATATATATATATATATATATATATATATAAATAAATAAATATATACATATATATATATATATATATATATATATATATATATATACAAATTTGAACCACCGTTATTTTCGGTCTCTAGGGGTTCTGAAACACGAAATTTTCTAGTCGGCACTTCCGGATTGTTTCATTGTATCAACCCTATAAGCGGGGTTCCTCCCTATGGGGGAGGGAAGAACCGCGCTAAAAGCTAGGAATGCTGTAACCTCCATATTCGAAAATCGTTGGATTTGCAGGGATAGCCCTATTTCTTGGCAACCTGAACTCTCTCCGCTGGACTTCTTTCTGTGGGTAAACTTAAAAATATGGTCTATTCTAATCCGCCTAGTACACAAGACCAAATGCGAGGAAGGATTGCTGAAGCCTTCAGAGCCATATTAGAGGAATCAGCGGTTGACAGCATATGTTCCAGACTTCAAAGGTGGCATCTTTGAAGACACTATTCATTTTTGACGGAATAAAAATACAGTTAAATGGAAGCATTGAAACTGCAAGAAAAGAACTTTCTTTACAATTCATTATTTATTCTATCAATGAAATGATAGTTATCACTTAAATTGTACGTCTCAAATGAAATATCACACTAAATACTTAAAAAATATGCCTTATTTTCAATTTTATTAAAGTTATTAGGAAAAATATTGTAGAGGATCGACCATACTTTTTTCAGAAAGTTGAGAAAAAAATACCTCAAAGTCATGTATCACACATTCATAACCGACCTCCGTAAGTGCCTCCAAAAAATATTTTTAATTTAAAACAATAAATTTTGAATCGCGCGAAACTCGTTTGATTTTAAAGATATCGAGGTGCGATTTTCAGCGAAGGGTTTGTTTTTTTAATTTCCTCTAAAATGATGTGCATAATAATAGGGGTCATCTGCAAACCTCAACATTTCATCTAGCGCCGAGCGCACATGCGCGGTAAATATGTTAAATAATTGACATATTTAGAAAGCTTAGGTCAAGCCCTACAACGTTTATCTCTGACATTTTTTTCTCAGACCAACCGTTTGGCCGCAATATTCGTTTGAGCCGTCTTATTTGGGACACACTGTATATATATATATATATATATATATATATATATATATATATATATATGTCGTTTTAATTCCACCATTAAAGATCCAAAGCCGATATGAAAAAGGAGTTCAGAAATATTTGTCAAAAGGTTTGAAATTTAAAGTCGAAGTAAAAAAAAAAAAGAAAAAGCTGGGTGCGTACGGCCGCTCTAGGTGAGGGAGTTTGGTCTGACTGTAGAGGGAGTAGATACACCCCACCTTCAACAATATTACCCTCATCTTATAAAAGAATCTAAACCTCAATCCTGCAACGCAACCTCCCCAAGAACCCCCTTGACTCCTCCCCTAGGTGTTCCGTTCCGTGACATATACACAAGAACTAACTGAAAAACTTACAAAGACCTTAAAGAAAGCCTACCTGTCCCTAAATTTTGGTTTAAAAACTACCAACAAGCTTACAACACTGAACACTAAACGGAAAGACCCCAACCCCTATGATTGCATCAAACACTGTGCTTACCAAATTCCTCGTCGAATCCCCTCCTGTAATGCTATGTACAAAGGAGAAACCAAAAAATATATTCACTCCGGCATTACACAAGACAAACAAACCATTAAGAACAAAGACATCTACAAATCAGCCCTTGCAAAACACGCCATTACGAAAAAACACATATTCAACTGTGATGACACTAAAATCCTTTCTACTGAAGGAAACACCAAAGCATTCTTCCATCCCCTAGGTATTTTTTATTGGTAGGTATTACATTAGATGGCACTAATTACAATGAGTAGGAAAACTAACACACAAGTGCAACTTTTTCTTGTTCTAGCCCTTGAAACCACTTAAGTTAGTTAGTGCAATGAAGTAGCACATTTAATTTTTTTTATTGAGTAATAAAACAACGTCCACATATTTAAGCCACCTGAAACTTTGATATCATTAGGAAAAGTTTTATTTTGTTTATACTGCTCTGACTTTTTGAAACCTTCATGACTAGGGTATCTATTGAATGCTACTCCTTCTGAACATCCATGGCAATGTAGAGAGAGAGAGATCTTTCAACAGGAACATCACTACCCTGGGCTGGATTCGAACCTATATCCCTATCTTATAATTTGAAAAACCTTTAAACGTCAATATTCTTAAATATGCTCATCTATTTCAGAAATGTTAAGCTTGGCTGATTTAGAAAAAGAAAGGGAGAGTACTAGTGATGAACTTAATAATAGTGACAATGAGACGCCCAATTGGAAACCAGTAATTATGCCAAAGAAATCAAATCCTGGTGGCCGAAGGCACTCCTTTTAATTATTGGCAAACTGAAGCTATTTTGTATTTGATGTAAATGTTATCATTCTAATTTATTACAACTATTATATATTTATTTAAATTTTAACATTTCCTAGTATTTATTATAATAATTTTGCAATATATTCTGATTCCTGTAAAACATGTACATAAATGAAAACAACTAATGAAACTGTGTCATATTATTCATCACACCAATTTCAGTAAATGATTGATGACTAAGATTCTTCCCCTTAAGAATGGAACTGGCATGGAAGTAAAAATAGCAAAATATGTCTAGTTGATTTAGACATAAGCCTGAGGAAACCTTTATTAACCCTTAGCATACGGCGGGTAGTGCGGGCTGGCTTATCCCCTATTACAGCAATGTCTCTACCTGGCTGGGCCCCTGTTACGAAGCTATTCTCATCCTTCTCTCTATGTGCATGAACACTTTCATATAATACTGTAGGAAAACAACAAATTAAAAATTGTAGGAAAACATTATTTCATTATTTATTTACTTTTTCTTTTAGCTGTAAATATTTAGGTTGAATTATGCAATTATATGCTCCAATAATTTTTTTTATAGACTATATATATTTTTTTTATAGAATACAAAAAATATTTCTTTCTTTATGATATTGGTAATAATCAATGAAGCTAAATAAATAAATAACCTATTTTTTATTAAAACCAAAAATACATCCTCTATTTCAATTTAGGGCTTTGGATCTAATACTGGTGAATTTAATTTTTTTGAGCCAGACACAGGTATCCCTAATCCCTAGCTTCCTCAGCACAAAGAGTTAATTCCCCTGAAAACTAGTGGTGAAAGAAATAGCTAAAGCTTCCCTCAGTCCCTGCTTAATAGCCCCAGGAACCGTCAGCCGTAGGGAGCCGGTAAAGGAGAGTGGAGGGTTGGACTGCAGTACAAGTCCAAGTAAGGGAAGGTTTAAATCCCTAGTCCACAAGTGGAATATCTTAATGAATATCACTAAATTCATGGATGCTTGAAAAGTAAATTTAGATCAGACAAATGTTCATTGAACAGTTTCACTTATATATTATTATAACTATTAAAAATTTAAAAATTTGTGTGAGAGAAATAAAGACTGACCAGGTCTTACAGGCTTGTGAAAAAGTTGTATTGACTTTCTTTTAATAATAGTCATAGTAAATTTACATTTTAGATTATCTAAAAGATCAGCTTTAAACATTTTCAAAGAACTTTTGAATACCTCTAAATCACAAAATAACCTAAAAGCAAAATTACTAAGTAAATAGAAAATAAAAGTTAGATAATACACCTGCCAATCTAAACTAAATTATTTCACTACAATCTAAATTTTTAATATTAATCAAGAAAACTGAAAAAAATCATGCGTATGTTTTTGAGGTCACTGAGTCTGAACCCGTAGTTTGTTTGAGTTGCACTGCCTCCCAGAAAATGAAGTTTTGAATGTTTTTTTTAGGATTTTTTCTATGTTTCTATTTTCTCTATATAATATTAATATTTTAATATTATGGTCATCAGCTAGCTCGGCGATTTTAACATTCAATCTATTTGCACATTCCGAAGATTTCTTACAATAATTGATCTACCAGTTGCGGCATTGATACCTGTCACCCATAGTATACAAATAGGCATATACTTCCTCATCCTTATTTTTCACTATAAAATTATCATTATTCAAATTAAAATAGAAAATTTGACTGGGCAAAAAGAAAATCAAGTCCATAACTTCGCAATACGAAATTGATAAATACCCTCCACTTCACTGGAAGGTGCTAGCAGAAGGTTCACCTTCATCCCATTTGGCTGTATTTAGTTTTTAGGCTCCTGAAGAGGCATCCAAATATGCAAAACATGTAGAGCCAATATTTAACGTTCATGTTAATTTGGTTTTATTCATTGACTTTCTGCCTACACAAAGAAAATATAGAAAATATATGTTAGCATATTAATAAATTAGTCGAATATTTTTTGGTCATATTCTTACATTTTGTAAGCTATTGTTTTGAGTGTTTTAATAAAATGTTGACAATTTATTAGAGAATCATAAGGACTGTGTAAAATTATGCTGTGTCCAATGTATGTTATTTATGGAAGAAATAATTGGAGGAGACTCAATTACACACTGGGCAGCTGTAATAATCTATTAGAATGTTAAGAAATAGCCCTTCTTGTGTTATAGTAATGCTTTTTTAACAATTGAACTGCTAAATTATAATTAGCAGGGTTAAAAATAAACTGAGGTATTAAATTATACACTCAAGTTTCAAGTTGGTCCAATAATTACTCAAAATGTTTAATGGTGCTAAAATTAGGTGTCAAATCAAATCCAAAAGTTACCAAAAACAGAGCAATCATCCTTAAAAGTTGGGAGTTTAAATTTTGGAACCATATTAGGATTATTGAAAGATGAGTCATCGCCTGAGTCCCTCTCAGCTTTACTAGTGGTCAACTTGAAGGTCAGAAACCTGCAGAATCACATTCATTACCTTCTAAAATGAGCATACTTAGATATTATAATTTCATAAACCTCTTGAACCGAGTCTTCACTGACCTCTTCTGGTTGAGTCTCCACAGATAAATAAGGATTCAATCTATCCATATGTGAATCATATCCCCTATCCAAGGACATATACACCCCTCTCTTGCTGGAGCAATTCTTTCTCAAATTTAACATCCTTAACAAGATTATGGAGATTCTTCTTAACAACCCGAAAAATTCTCTCAAAACCTTGTTTAATAAGTTCAACTGGAGTCCTCCGTGGTCTAGTGGCTAACGCCTTAGATTCTCATGCGGGGGGAGATGGTGGGTTCAAATCCCACAAGCAGCAGAAATTTTCTCACCTCACGGCACATTGGGAAAATTCCCCCTCATGGATGTCGGCACTAATGGCCTAGAGTTCGGTGCAACGTAAAAAAAAGAAAGTTCAGCAGGTATAGTAAAATATAAAAATGATACAAATATGCAATATATGGAAGGTTTTATGCCTGGATGGCTATTGAGGTGAGCAGGTGCATTGGGCATCAAATTATTTGAAACAATCTTTCAAAAAAGCACTCTTCCAAGCGATTCCCAAAATAGAATGGGAGCTATTACATTATAACATTATTTCCCCACTGCCACTTCAAATCACCACCGACTCTCATAAATTCTTCTATTCGACGATTTGTTACTGGATAGCTTAATCAAAAATTCGCTTCTTGACTATTGTCCCAGACTTTGACTCTTCAGGTCTCCTTCCTAGTATTTTTTTTCATGTATCATTATCAACTCTTTTTATTTGTTTTTTCTTCCTTTCAGGGGAGGATATCTTAATTCAGATTCAATCTACCAGCACATCCAATTTTGCTTACCATCACCTTCAACGATTTTGCTAATAATTATTATATTTCTTTTCTGAGAGAAAAGAAAGCTTGGATTTAAAAACGTTTTATCTTATTTTATGTTTTGGAAACCACAAGCAGGACCTAAAGGTGGGCAATTGATCAGGGGACAATGGTCTCAGAGGGCCCGGCGCAATTCTTTTACTCACATTATAATTTGAAATAACAAAGGTAAATACCTACCATTTGCCATTCTGTTCAATTACAAATGCATTTATTTTTATTTTCAGAGAAATGTCAGATTTAAATAATTCCATTAATTGTTTTTGGTAATGTTAATGGATGGGGAGGGGGGTTAAGGGGCCCTTGAAGTTATTTGGACAGAGGCCTGTAATTTATCTTGGAGGCCCTGGCCACAAGCCTAGGAGATTTAAACTTTTTGCTAACATTTTATATGTTTGATTGGATTACTAAAAACAAATATGATAATTAGAGATCTAAACATCTCTTCAATGTCATATTTTTCTTAAGGTGAAGTGTTTTCGCGCATTTCCTTTTTTTTTAAACAAGGAATAATAATATTAAGACAATAAACACCAACATATTTTACATAAAATACTGCATTAATTTCTTTAATAAATTTTGCATTTTTTGATATGTACCTTGCCCATTTAATGCCAATCTTATGACAATGTCTTCTCTTCTGTGAGGTGTTGCGTCTAAGAGGTCTAATAATTAAGTTTGATTGATTCTATGTTCGTTTGTGTCTAGTTATTGGTAGGTAAGTACTGTGCTTTTCATGAATGTGGTCGAGCAGCCATTGGGTGCGTACTCAGTGGTGGTGTTTTCCTATTTGAAAGAGCAGGTGAAATTTACGTCATTGTGCCTTTTTGATCATGTTTAGGAGGATTTTTATAGAGTTTGTGAATCAATACATCCAGGTATTTTTCCAAGTATATCTACTGATAGTTGTCCAAAGCATTCATTCTTTCCATGGTCTTGTTGGGTTATTTCCCAGTAGAATAGTTTGTTTATTTTTGTTATTTTCGTATTTATAACATACGGCTTGCCCGTAATGTCCTTCTAGGTTATAAATCATGATAGGTGTGTAGTGCAGGTCCTGTAGACCCTTAATTATGCCCTTCAGGACTAGACTGATTTTAGAATAATTATTTAGTCTATATATAAGTCTGTCTTGGCATATTTCGAATCCCTTTGATTTTTTTGAGTTTTTAACATTGCCTGTCAATTTGATGAAGTTATTTTATTTTGTCTTTGTCGAGTTTTGATGTAAGGCCATCATAGGGCAAGCTTATATATCTGCTTTGTTCATAAATATGTGAAATTGATTCAATGTTTTTGGGATGATGATATGTTATTGAGTTGTTGAAAAGATTATTAAAAATTCAGCCAATCTATTAGAGTGGTTGTGCTATGGGTCACAGATGGGTTGGCCAGAGTGACTGTTCCTTGAGGTAATAGACGGCTTGTGCACTAGAATAGACCAAGGATTAGTGGGATATGGGGTAGACCTGAGACTGGTGGAGCAGCTGGGAAACTAGAATAGTGCATGGAATGAAAAATTTCATGAAACAATAAGACCAATTGGCCTTATCATCGAAGGGGCGCATATAGGAAATAATTTCGTGGGGGGGGGGCTGGTACACCAATGGATTTGGGGGTACAGAATACTAAAAACCTAGAACTTGGAATAGTCAGCTAACTAAAACGCTATTACACACAACATATCTTTTTTTTTAAGTATGTGATCTTATTTAATTTATTTTGGAGGTTTTTATGACACATTTTTACCAATTAAATTAAAATTTCGGGGGGGGGGGGGGGGCTGCAGCCCCCATTATACTCTTATCAGGATGTCTACTACTTTTTTGAAAGCCTATTTCATGACTTTAAATGCAAATTTCATCCCCACTAAAACGAAAATAATTTAAATTAGAAAGAAAAAGCCTTAGCTGTAAGTATAAAATAAATTGTAGCCTTACACGGATTACCATGAAATCTGTAAAATTAAAATTTAAAACTGTGTAAAGTATCTTAAAGAGGATAGTTACATTAATTATAAAAGTGAAGAAACGATTGTACTAAAAACTTTAGAATGAATATTGAATTAGAAGCCTCAAAAATTTCGGAAAATGGTAGTAGAATTCAAAACTTCTAAACATATTACTAACTAAATATTTATTGTCAATGTACATAATTTGAAGTGTAAATAATTTCAATATTAAGGTCTGAATATGAATAAATAGTCATAAAAATGGGAAGGCAGATGTAATTGAATCACCGTACGAAAACGATCACAATTACGAATGCGCAGAAGTCCACAGATTATGTTGGACCCCGGTAAAAATGAAATTTCGTGACATGGATTCAAAATTCATGACTTTTTCGTGACTTTGATGTCCAATTTTCAATTTCTTCACATTTTCATGACTTTTTCGTGCAGCAGACACCCTGCCTATGCATCATCGATAGCTTTTGTTATGACACAAGAACTATTATTTTATTAAATACTCTCATTTCCATATGGAAGAAGGAATGGGCATAGATTTATTATTCGAACAGTATTTTGAAAGTTATGATAATGGTATACCAGAAACACTAGTCTTTGTCAAATCCTATTTACTTTTTTCGAACCACTACCTGGGAAAAATATATTTGTTAACAAAAACTAAGAGTTCAATATTTTTTGTTCTAAAATTTTATTTCCATTGAAAAAAAAAAACACTTTTCTTAATACTGCATATATTAAAGCTCAGAATCGGCCAAAGAAACCGATGGCTCATCAAAAGGATAAGAGAAATAGGACACATAGTCTTTCAAGCTAATGGTAGGAAAATCCACTTCCATAGTAGAAGAAGTTATGATTACATCAGATTTATATGAAAAGTAGGGTGCAGTGGCTTCCATCCATGCTTGAACATTCTTTTTTCTATCCTTGACCATAGATTCTAAGGTTACTGGTGCCGCTTCACTTACTTCCAGTTCTTCAACTTGATGCTCACTCCACTTCAGGATGAAATTTACATTCGCCCCTGTACTTTTCAGGGCTTCCCAGAGTTCAGGGATGTTCGTATTTCTATCAATCATGGAACTATAATTTAGATAATGCACTTCTATATTGTAGTGCATGTAATAATGCTCTCCGAGGCATAACAAGATTTCCCTACAAGTTGTTTCAGGGCCAAGCAAGAGAGTGGCTACGTTCTGCTCATTCTCGTCCCAAACTTCCATCTTTCTTCCCTCTGAAAACAGAAAATTACAATTAAGTACTGGCCAATAATTCTGCAAATACTAATGGATACTGTAACAAACATTTTCATGCTATAGACTGGAATACTGGATGAACTTTAATAACTTATAAAACTTAGAAATTATCAATATAAATATGTTTAAAAAAAAGCTACAAAGTAATGAAATCAATAGTCACGTGGTATTATATAAGTTATAATGTAATTTCACATAACATGTAGTCAAATAGTGCATTAATAGGAAAAATTAATTTTGTTTAGAGCATTCAGCTCAAATTTAGGAACATAAATATGCTTTAGGACCACCCGACAAACCTATGTAATGTACTGTATAACATACAATCTTCTTTTTCGTACATGGCTTTGTCAAACCAGGATTTGGTTTTTTGTTTCCCCTGTTTATTAAATTAATAAAATAATATTGGGGTCTCCCGTGGTCTAGTGGCTAGCGCGTTAGATTCATGTCGACGCTAATGGCCAGGATTTGTTGATGCGCTGTAAAAAAAGAAAAAATAATATATATATATATATATATATATATATATATATATTATTTTTGATCTAACTTAATATCAGCACTGATATCGTTGTCATTAAACTTGGAAAAAATCAGACTGACATCTTTAAAACGTAAATTTATCATAATTCAACAAAGAGAATTATTGAAATAATATGCTTTTTGAATGGTTTGATATTAAATTTTGGTTTTTTCCAAGTCTAATCAGGGGTTGAATGTTTAATTTTCACGATATTAGTGCTGATATTAAGTTTGATCACAAATAAAATATTATTTTATGTTCAATTGTAGAAGTTAGTGAATTATTTACACGTAATTTTATAAACAGGAGAAACAAAAAACATAGGCTGCTAGGATTGCTAAAACATGACAGAGCCACTAAGCTGACCCCTTAGAGATTGTTAAACCCTAGTGTGTATAGCCATCGGGGATCAATAATCATACAGGCTGCTAGGATTGCTAAAACATGACAGAGCCACTAAGCTGACCCCTTAGAGATTGTTAAACCCTAGTGTGTATAGCCATCGGGGATCAATAATCATACAGGCTGCTAGGATTGCTAAAACATGACAGAGCCACTAAGCTGACCCCTTAGAGATTGTTAAACCCTAGTGTGTATAGCCATCGGGGATCAATCATACAGGCTGCTAGGATTGCTAAAACATGACAGAGCCACTAAGCTGACCCCTTAGAGATTGTTAAACCCTAGTGTGTATAGCCATCGGGGATCAATCATACAGGCTGCTAGGATTGCTAAAACATGACAGAGCCACTAAGCTGACCCCTTAGGGATTGTTAAACCCTAGTGTGTATAGAGGTATAGCCATCGGGGATCAATCATACATTCTGCTAGGATTGCTAAAACATGACAGAGCCACTAAGCTGACCCCTTAGGGATTGTTAAACCCTAGTGTGTATAGAGGTATAGCCATCGGGGATCAATAATCATACAGGCTGCTAGGATTGCTAAAACATGACAGAGCCACTAAGCTGACCCCTTAGAGATTGTTAAACCCTAGTGTGTATAGCCATCGGGGATCAATCATACAGGCTGCTAGGATTGCTAAAACATGACAGAGCCACTAAGCTGACCCCTTAGGGATTGTTAAACCCTAGTGTGTATAGAGGTATAGCCATCGGGGATCAATCATACAGGCTGCTAGGATTGCTAAAACATGACAGAGCCACTAAGCTGACCCCTTAGGGATTGTTAAACCCTAGTGTGTATAGCCATCGGGAATCAATCATACAGGCTGCTAGGATTGCTAAAACGTGACAGAGCCACTAAGCTGACCCCTTAGGGATTGTTAAACCCTAGTGTGTATAGAATATCTGACAGACAGCAGACATACAGCCAAATAGACAAAAAATCTAAAAATCATTGTTTTAAGTAGTTCATGAAATGTTGGACGGGATTCTTTTCATTGGTATAACTGTTTTATTTATGAACTGATTGACATGAAACAAACACTAAATCTTACGTGAAGCTTATCACGACATATTAGTGAAAACCGCCCGTAAATCGGATAAGCCGTTTCTGAGATTAGCGCGCACAGACAAACAGACAAAAATTCTAAATAACATTACTATTACTAAACATTGTTGTACTCAACATTGTTTTGGGCGTTGATAAAGGTCTCCAATAGTATTTTATTCCCATATATCTTCCATGTACAGGCAGCGATTCGTTAGAATTTGATTATATTTATAGATAGATTACTGCTGGTAGTGGCAAGTGGGTAATTTGGGTCCACAGTATAACCCCCCTACTAATGAACCAATTTAGTTAATTTTTACTACAAATTTTTCCTATTAATACGTCTACAACGAATACCGTTGCAATACAACAATAATTGCGGCCGGAATGAGCGAATAACTACTTTGGATCCGAAATAAACCCCCCCCCCCCCTTCCCCCCCCCCCCCCCCCCCCCAGATGAACCAATTTTTCTGGGTGACGAACTCGTTCAATCATTTGTTTGTGGAATAATATATACCAAGTTTCTTGACGAAAAAACAAAAACCCTGGTATGTATCGTGTTAACGATAGTTCATGAAATGTTCGACGTGATTCTTTACATTGGCATACATTTTTTTATTTATGAACCGATTGACTTGAAACAAACACTAAATGTTAAGTGAAGCCTACAACAATATATTAGTGAAAACCGCAACTAAATCGGATAAGTCGTTTCTGAGATTAGCGCGCACAGACAAACAGATAAACAGACATAAATTCTAAAAAAAAAAACATTGTTTTGGGTACTATTGCGTTGATAAAGGCCCCAACAGTATTTTTTCCCATATACCTTCCATTTAGAGACAGCGATCCGTTAGAATTTTATTATATGTACAGTATATGTAGTTTTTGTTCGGAAGTCGGGGAGGCATTGCATATAATTTCCGTTTTAAGTAGGGTACTATCAGTTTTCAGAGTACTGTGCTGCCTAACATCTTGATTAGCTTCGAGATGTATTTGGAGAAAGTGTTCTAAAGCTTCCTGCCGAAATTGTTTTGATGTTTTGAGGGGCTATAAACAAAGCATACGTTTCAATCTATCGAAAATATATATATTGCTTTAAATAATTTCAATATTAAACGAATTTTGATAATATTTGAAGAACTTTGGCGAAATGAGTTTCGAAAGATTTATAAGCAGCTGGTTGGCTCCCGTATATGCGATTGTGCATCTATCAAAATTCATGGGCGTATATAAGGGGAGGGCGGAGGGGGCTGTAGCCCCCCCCCCCGAAATTTGGATTTCATCGGTAAAAATTTCATAAAACCCTTAAAAATAAATTAAATAAGATCATTTAGTCCATAAAACATATTCTATTTTGGGTTTAATAGCGTGTAAGTTGGCTAAAACCTTACCAAGATCTAAATAGTTAATTCCATACACCGGAAATGGTCTCAGCCCCCCCCCCCCCCCCCCGAAATTTTCCCAGCCCCTTCCGAATTATTTTCTATATACGCCCGTGTCAAAATTGATCCCGCGAGAATAGGTAGTTCGTTTGAGTCCACGCCTGGGTCATGTAGGGAGTCTTGCGTCTGTTTTGGAATCGTCTCTCTAGCTCCAAACCAAAGGCCTTAAACTAAATATTTTCTTTGCAGAATTTGTCTCAGAAGTTTTCTTGATATAATTCTATGCATATATATGATTTTTTCATATATATGTGGAATGTTTTTTTTTTTTATACGATTTTTTAAAATGTTTTAAAAACTCATTCATGGTCAATCCTGTATATTATAGCCATAGCAAACGATTGAACGAGTTCGTTAATCGCCGAAATCGGTATATCTGGAAGGATGGATGTTACTACAGACCCAAATTCTTAATTTCCCTATACCGGAAACTTTTATGTTACATTGCAACGAAAGTCGGTACACGTCATGAGTATCTAAAGAGAAAGATTGTAAAAATAAACCAAATCGGAGGTTGAGGAACCAAATTATTAAATTGGCCTTTACGCTTACGTTTAAAAATTGTAACGCTTACTTTTCGAGTTCATACGCTTGCAGGTACTCGTTTTATAAGTCTCTTAAAAACTTAAAATCAAAGGAAAATTAATAAACCCATTTCAAAGCGATACCCGTAACCTTTTACGAGAATCATTGATACTAATACTTTTCCACACTAATTTATAGTTTGAGTATTCAGAAACGAACGTTTTGTTCCCTTTGGAGTTAATGAAGTAGTACTAGAAATAAAATATTTCATTAACGGGAACGAAATGTTTTGGGATTTTCTAAAATATCTCGAAAACAATTGAGAAATCGTGGTAAGTGAAATTTGACCATTCGTAAGCTAACTAAATTCCCTACAAAAAATTTTCGATGGAGCGTACTCAATCCGAGAAATATGTGCTTCAAACTTTGAAATTGTTAGTTTTGCTCTTTTGGACGTTTTTTTTTATCTGTTTAGCTAACGTTTTAATTGGTGGTTGATTGCATTTAATTGTAATATAAGTATTTTAGTAAAAAAAGGTAAGAAAATGTGAAAAAGTGTTATATTGTTTCCAAGAGTGAACGTTGTGACTGAGGATGGAGTAATTTCCGCTTAGGATACTTTCAGGGTGCCTTAAATCTTCCTTCATTATATATTTTTCTCGAAAGATCAAAATCTACTAATAACTGCTACTATTCCTTTACTAATGGCACTAAGGATATAGACGGAACCGTGCTAAGATGACGCATTTCTTGCGAGTCGGACTTTTTTTGGTACTTACGTATTAGCGTCAAAGCAGGTTAAAGAGGCGGGTCTCGTTCAGAGATCTGGATCATGGATAACGCATTTCTATTGGTCAATCACTATCAGAGATATCATCTATTGTGTTTATAGTAGCCATCTTGTTCCCTTTGTCTTTTTAACGCAATTCATTTATGCTTTATTTACCCACGCAATTGTTGTTGTTTTTTTAGTTACGCGATTTCAGTTTTTGTGCGAGTTAGCGACAACAACAAAGCTACTGTTTCGAAGCGATGCGAAATCGTTTATCAGTCCATTATCCAGCGAAAAACCATCCTTGATCTATATTATCAACGAGTTGGATTGACTAGAGTTTTGATATAACCTTGAGCGAGCGTAGCGAGCGGAAACGGATGGCAATTATGCTATTAAAATAAGTGCTACGCGTTTTCGCTAGCTAAAGGTTATATCATAACTCTAGTTAACCCAAATCGTTGATAATCCCGTCGCCATATTGGCAAAAACTGATTTGACTCCTTGATCCAGCTCTCTGAGACCCGACTCTTTAACCTGCTTTGACGCTAATACGTAAGTACCCTTTTTTTTTATGATCGGTTCATTAGAGTTTTAGTTTACTCTGTATTATGTACAAATTGAATTTAGCCGCCAAACGAGAGACCTGCTTATTATGCATACAACTGGAGGCGCTGCTGCATCTTTTCTACTTGTTCTATCAGTAAATGTGTACATTTTTATTCCTTATTCAGATAAATAAAAAAGAATTTTAAGTTTTTAGTGTAGTGTAATAAGTCGCATACACAAAACACTGGAAGAAAATTAATTAATAAAATTGTAATTTAGTAAGTTGTTTATTGCAAAAATGATGGTCAAAATTGGTTTATTTAATTTGTATTTAAACAAATTAATCAGGCCGACTTTTATATAGCTATGCTCCCTCCCTTCTTGGCAGCCATTTTGTGGGCGTGGCTTCGCTCCCCCCTCTAAACTGGTATCTGGTTGTGGGCAATATCTCCTCATCCCCTACTGCAACTCTCTCTCTCTCTCTAACACACACACAACGGTCGAACGGTGTAGATTTGTATAAGGAACAAACATACAGACAGACACCTGGTTGCCGTTTTTGACCTAGCCAACGAGACTTCCCGGATCAAGACCTAGTTGTGTGCCAAGTTTGGTCAAAAACGGTATGAATTTGTATAAAGCACAGACGTACAGACAGACAGCTGGTAGGCGTTTTTGACTTAGCCTACGACACTTCCCAGATCAACATCTATCTGTGTACCAATTTTAGTCAAAATCGGACGAACGGTGTGGCTTTGTATAGGGAACAAAGATACGGACAGACAGCTGTTAGGCGTTTTTGACTTAGCCTACGACACTCCCCGGATCAAGACCTACCTGTGTGCCACGTTTGGTCAAAATCGGACGAACGTGGATTTGTATTAGGAACAAACAAACAGACATGTGATTTTTATATATATAGAAGACGAACTTGAAAAAACAATTTAGATTTTAGAAATCTAGGCCGGCAAAACAAGTGCAGCCCCAAAGTGACATTCTGCACCAATTGTCGGTCAGACGGCTGTAGGTAAGATACTGGAAGTGGAGTATTTTTAAGGTATACACAAGGGCATGATCTCCGGTTGAGGGTGAATGTTACCTGTTTGCATTTTTCTGGGTTGATTTTTATTTTCCACATTTCACTCCAACGTTGTATGGCGGAGAGTTGTTCCTGCAGGTGTTGGGTTGGAACTGAAGGATCAGGGGAAGTTGATAGGATAGCACTATCATCTGCGTAGGTTGTTAGTAGGGTTTGTGGGTGTGTGGGGATATCCGCAGTGTAAAGAAAGAAAAGGAGAGGACCAATAATAGGTAAACAGGTACAATAACCAGTTCAAAAGAGCAAAACTAACAATTGCGTATTTTCAAATCCTTATTGCTTCGATTGAAATTACTGCATCAAAAATTACATTAGAACCTTTTTTGTAGAGTATTTAGTAAGCTTTCGAATGGTTACGTTCTACTTACCACGATTTCCCGTTTCGAGATATAGAAAATCCCAACACTTTTCATGGCTGTTAATGAAATATTTCATTTCTAGTACTAAACTCCAAACGGAGCCAAAATTTGCGTATCACAGATTAGATGATTATCAAACGTTTGGAATAAATCGTTTCTGAATACCCAAACTGAAAATTAGTTTGGAAAAGTTGGTGTTTCAATGTTTCCCGAAAAACGTTACAGATATCGCTTTTAAAATGGTTGCATTCGTTTTTCTACGAAAATAAACCTATAAAACGAGCACCTGCAAGCATATCAATTCGAAAACATAGGCGTTACGATTTATATATGCATAAAATTTGAACCACCGTTATATTATTGATCTATTTGATCTGAAACATGAAGTTTTCGTGTCGGCACTTCCGGATTACGTCATGAGGTCAACCTCATAAGTGGGTTGCCTTATGGAGGGAGGTAGGAACCGCGCGAAGAGGCTTCCAATGCTATGAAGAAGTCTATATCGTGGATGAAGATGGCTCATTCGTGGCACGCTGGCATTATAGCATTTCAGGAGAAAACAAAAGCACCATACAAAATTTATCCGACAATCAGATATGTGATATACGATCCAATACAGGCAGAGACATTTGTCGGAGCGAAAAACACGATATTCACTAAATCTTTATGCGTTTAGTACGTACGGAGAGAAATTTGAAGAAGCTGATGGAAGTAGAAATTTATATTTTCAAGGTCTGTGGTTTGGACGATCCCAATTCGAAATGAACTGGATATTCATGGTCCTCTCTCTGATATACTTGCGAGATAAGCATGAATGGGATCGAAGAGCATTGAGAAACTGAAAGGGGAAGTAGAATTAGAAAGTAAATTCGTACGTGTGTTTATATGAGTGTGTGTGTGTGTGTGTGTGTGTGTGTGTGCGCGTGAGTAGGTGTTATTTTATCCTGTCAATTAAAAAAAAAAAATATATTGATTGATTAAATGTTAAATATATGATTGATTTAAATATGTGACTCAAATAATATATTCTTCTACATTTTAAGGTCAATGCATTCTCAATTGCACTTATATACATAGGCAACAATGACCCATGTGATAAAAAAAAAGATTCCAAAAGTTAGTGACTTCCTTGAAACACTGAGCTGTCCCTCGCGGAATCAATTCTTATTGATTCCCTGTGGATTCTCAGCGATCAAATTCATAGGAGCTGATCAGCTGATAATCATTCTTTTGAAGATCATTGTTGTTTACAGATCACCTGGCAAACTTAATAAAATCCAAATTCCCCATCTAAAACTTTACTTATAAATTCATTTTTAAATATTGTATTACTAAATTTCTTGAGTTGGATTAAGACGCCAGTGTACAAAGTACCCATTTAGGACCTAACCAACCAGATGGAAAGGATTCACGAATCGTAAGTGGAAATGAGAGCTAACCATGATGTTATTGCAAGGACTACGCCAGTGTACAAAGTACCCATTTAGGACCTAACCAACCAGATGGAAAGGATTCACGAATCGTAAGTGGAAATGAGTGCTAACCATGATGTTATTGCAAGGACTACGCCAGTGTACAAAGTACCCATTTAGGACCTAACCAACCAGATGGAAAGGATTCACGAATCGTAAGTGGAAATGAGTGCTAACCATGATGTTATTGCAAGGACTACGCCAGTGTACAAAGTACCCATTTAGGACCTAACCAACCAGATGGAAAGGATTCACGAATCGTAAGTGGAAATGAGTGCTAACCATGATGTTATTGCAAGGACTACGCCAGTGTACAAAGTACCCATTTAGGACCTAACCAACCAGATGGAAAGGATTCACGAATCGTAATTGGAAATGAGAGCTAACCATGATGTTATTGCAAGGACTACGCCAGTGGTTTGACCATGTGCCGTCAGTGTGTTCTACAAGGAGGCCAGCTGTAAGAACGTTTATAATTTTAGATTTTTTTTTTTAAATTAAACTTTTATGTAAGACTTACTATAATGAATTTCATCAAGAATAAATTTGATTTATTTCTGATAATCACGAAAATAAACATAATATTACTTTTATTTATTTTATGTTTTTCACTCTAGATTTCCAATTATATTATGAAATTTAGAGATAATCTCAGTTCTGGGTATGCCGTTGGAAAGCTGATTAAATTAAATTTGTAAGAGTAGTGATTTTCGAAATGTTGTCACTAACCAGAAGCTTTAATTAATTTGTACTTTTAGAATTGAGATGTGGGTTTGGATGAGATAGTTGTGAACATTGGATGGGCATTAGCCTTAAAGGAAATTTAATGTCAATTTACAAAAATTACTGACACGTTGAGAAAACAAATGTGTACAACCAGAGAAAATTGGAGTTTTACTAGAAATAAAAACAGTTTTTTTCTAAAGAGGCTTTAGAATGACTTATGTTTGGAACTAAGTGAGATTAAAATGTCTGGTTGGTGGCGTTAAACTACATTTATCTGGTTTTACCTCCTGGCGTATTGTCATTAACTTGCATAAACAAACCTACTCAAGGAATATACAATAAACACCTTTACGTTTGTGTATTTTTATAGAGTTTTCAAGAGTGAACTTTGAGATGGTGGAAGGAGTCGCCATGATACTGTCAGTTTCCAGTTGATGCTCCTTAAATCTATTTTATCTTCCAGATTTGATTTTATATTTTTCACGAAAGCTCAAATCCCACCGAAAACTGTATCTATTCCTTTACTAATAGCACTAGATATTTAAACAGAGCCGCGCTAAGACGCATTTCTTGCGAGTCGGGCGTTTTTTTCTCATTTTACGGCAATTTTTGCAGGCATGATCCTTACAGACAGTTGTTAATTATTGGATTATAGTCAGAAAAATAAATTGCTTTCGATTTTATAGCAATACTATACCCTCTTATTAGCGAAATTGAAATATCTCTCCATATGGAGGAAACGCTTTTCATGTTGCCCTTATGACGCAATCCGGAAGTGCCGACTAGACAATTTCACGGGTCTTTTAGCGAAGACCACATCCAGTTACTTTTAAAGTAGCAGTAGTGATTTATAACAAATAATCGTACTCGCTGATAAGCTTACTGATTAGCTTACAGGTTCTTTGCTGGTTATCTATTGCTACTGGTTTCGATTGAAGTGGCCACAACTGGTACAAAAGCGGAAAAAAAGAAAAGTTTAGTGAACTAATTGATGAATAATGACAGGCCCCCAAAAACATTTTGCCAATGAAAGTTATGATTTCATAGTATTGGGCCAAGTTTTAGGCTCTCAATACCTCGTCAAGAACCTAATAATACCCTCTCACTTATTTGTGCAATTCCAACTTGGCTAGTTTTCGTTACCTAGGTAAATAATAGGCATGCATATATAAAAATGTTAATATGTGTCTAAGTGTTTCTTAAAACATCAAATATAAGTTCTCAACACCGAGACGATTCATTTAATACCCCACATAATAGGTTTCCGAAGGAACAAAACCTACAAAACTGTCCCCCCCCCGGAAGCGGAGTCAAACACGACTTTTCAGGATTTTTTAATTTTTGCCTTTAATAACACCCCAATGTCTATAATCCTGCACAATTTCAAGTCTCTAGCTTTTTGGGAAGTGCCTAATAATTTTGATAAGTGAGTGAGTCATTGAAATTACGGTTTTCCATCGCCTATATCTCAGAAAATATTGAATGTATAATTATGAAACTTTCTAATTTTACTCACATCTATTAGTATAATAACTGTGTAAAATTTAATAAGTTTATCTTTAACTGGGTCAAAGTCATGAGAGGATAAAAATCGGCTCTAATACTTCGTGTAATATACACAGTGTGAAAGTTAACTTTCTTGAGATCCCACATACCCTGAGGGTGGTCCTTTTTCCGATTTAAAAATAGTAAAATATTTAAAAGTAAAAATAATTCAGGAAAATATGTTGGCAACAAAAGCTGACAAGGATACTTCCACGGTAAATATTCCATGAGATGATCATTTTAATAAATATAGAACACTCATTTTGGAGGTGAGAAACGATAAGTTAGCTAAAGCTCCTACAGACGAATACAATAACAAAATAAGAACGACAGTTAATAATAAAGAGTAAAGAAAGCGGCGAGGTAGATTCTACAAAAAAATTCCATTAGCTCCTCTGCTTTACTGTTTACCTAGGGGCCATAAAACCCAAGCCACTCTCGGGCAAATTTTTTCCTTTACTGCAGCCCAGGCAGAAAAAAAAAAAAAACTGTAAAAGGGTTGTTTATATTTACAGGAACGTGAAAAAGAGAGATATCATATTGGAATTTACAAAAAGTTCTTGAGACTCAATGCATCCCTCAGGAGGCACAACTCTTTTCTTTCGACGTAGTGAACCTATTTGGAAGTGTTTCACCCAATGATGTCTTAGGATGCGTTTACATCTGACACTTCTCACAGGATATATACGTCACGATGTATATGTGTCGGATAGATATTCTCTTGCAAGTTTACATACGGACATGTATATCATGGATATATATACCACAGCTCTGGATTTGTTGAAATTTGCGATAAATGTACGGCCCGATTTGAAAAAAACAGTTTTGAGAAAATTACTTTAAAGTTTAATGGCCTGCAATGTTCATTTTTTTCCTATTTAATTTTTTCCATACTTTCTTGTAATAAGAATAAAAAAATAGAAATAGAAGCTTGCTCAAAGAATTATTTTCAAATCAGCACCGTGTTCACTGGGCATCGGGACTTCTCTTGGAAAATCGTAGTTTCTGCCTATTTAAAATAATTTTCTTCGCATAAACACTCTTGGATATCATTTTTAATTAGTTAAGGAAAAACTTTAGACCATAAAAAAAAAGTTTAGAAAAAAAGTTACAAGGTAGTATTACCCCTTAAGTTTACCTATGGAGGTTGGAAACGATAAATTCTAAAAATATTTTGACCTTAGAGTAAGAAGGGGAGCAAAAAAGCAAACATTTGGAATAAACCGAAAACCTTCAAAAGATACAGTCATTCCAAATTCGTATTTTCACCACCACTCACACAACTTTTCTGTCATTCATTGCTTTATAAATAGATTACTAAAGGAGACATTTTTACTTTTATTATTTCCCTAGATATAGGCGTTTCCATATTATTTTGTCTAAACGCTAACTTTTGACCATTTTTGCGCTGTTTGTCGTTCACCCCATAGGGAAAATTTGATTCTGATGACTTTTTCAAAATCTGCATTCAATTTTCTATAAGATCTCATGTAACTTGTGCAAGAACTTTTCAACCCAAATATACAGCAGCCATCCAAATCAATAGCTTATCACGAAATAAAGGTTTTTTTTATTTTACACGCACCGCACGAACATTTTTTTGGTTACGTAGCTGGGCCTCTCAGAAAAGTTGCGTTATTTCATTACCTTTCAAAAGGTACAACCACATGTTAGATAATTACATGACTAATTTGGTAGTAAGTGTCAAAGGTCAATAAACGTAATCCCGCCTGAGAAGTTTTTTTTTAACGGTTTATCTCTTGTGGGATTCAAATCAGAAAGTTGGTTCATTTATCTTTTTTCACCAGCAACACCCATAATTGGGCGCATGGAAACCCCCATGAAACAAGGGTTTCACACTTTCAAGCTGAGCGTGAATGTCCAGGCGGGTGTGATTGGCAATAGATCTTTGACACCCATTATACTTCCACGTACTGTCGTGAACGACAAATAGCGCAAAAATGGTCAAAAAGTAGCGTTTAAAAAAAAAAAAAAAAAAAAAAAAAAAAAAAAAAAAAAAAAAAAAAAAGACAACGCTAAGGTCTAGGGAAATAATGCAAGTAAAAATGTCTTACTGGTGACATTCAAGTACCCTTTAGTCGGCGTACACACTCCTCAACTATGGCGATTTCCCTGTGTATGTGAGTATATATATATATATATATATATATATATATATATATATATATTATTTATTATTATTAGTATTAAGCTTAGTATTAAGCCGGACTCCAGAGGGAGTACTGGGTAACGAGAGGACTTCCTTGCAAGAAGTGCCCCTAAAGAGGTGCAAAGAAAAGACGCACGAAACATGTCGGGCCCAATAAATAAAGTAGTATAAAAAAGGGAAGACTGCTTTAATGACCCCATGCCTACTAGGATAAAAAAGAACATATATATAAGGGCAATAATTTCTAATTTCGTACTTTGTGAACAAGTAAAATTATGTGAAAAGACTCTTACCCGATATTTCGAAGCGACGATATGAAACCTCGCACTTCAAAACGGAGTATGTTTTCCTGGTTTTCTTTTTCGGGTTGGCTCGTGTCTGTCGTCCAGTTCTCCGAGGAGCTGGAAAGAAAATAAACTTTGTGTGCGTTGTAACTTATCAGATGCAAAAAAAAAAAAAAAAAAAAAAAAAGAAAAAAAAAGTGATTTACTTAAATTTGGAACTTCAAAAATTATGTTATGAAAGAAAGCACACAAGAAAAAAATTGAATTTGTTTACTCTGATTGCAAATGGAGATATAATAAATATTGCTAATTTTACTTTATGCTATTAAAATTATTAATGCCTGTATTACTCGAAAATTATATTAATTTTATTTTATTTTTTAGAACCGACTGGGTTTTAAACAAACTTTTAATCATTGATTTTTTTTTTACTGAACTACCTATGAGGTGACAGGAAGTTAGCTAATATCTGTTCAGAATTTATAAAATAAAACTAATGTTATTTAACTAAAATTACCCAAAAAACTACATATTTGATAGGAATTGATAAGGGAAATGTTTTTAAGTAATAGTGCGATTGGATTATTACCAAATATTTTCAGAGCTGATGTCTTTTCCTCCTTCTTCTTCTTCATAACACGTGCAGACTTTCGCGTTGTTTTTTTTTCTGGAATGAAAAATGTTTTTAAATGATTTATGCACCCAAAAATGTGCTGATAACAATTCATTCTGGATAGGGTGATAGTGCATCCGATGCATAATAGAAAAAAAAAAAAAAACAAGAATTCATTCCATTGGCATGGATCAATTCATGGGCGTATATAGAAAATATATCCTCTCGGGTGGGGCCGAGAGCATTTGTGTGGTATGTAATACTAACAGTCTAGAACTTGGAATGGTTAGCCAATCAAAACGCTATTACACACAAAACAATTTTTTTCTAATCTAATTGATCTCATTAAATTTATTTTTATGAAACACTTTTTCCTATTTGGGGGAGGGGCTGCAGCTCTCCCTTATATACGCCCATGGATCAATTGAAAAAGTCCGTCACGCAGGAGCTGCATAACTAAGCACTTTCCTCAGAATTTGGGTAGTGTAGACTGCTTTCCAGAACAATTTGCTTAAAATATCCTACATAAATAAAATAAAAACATGAATAGTTCTCTTATAAATTTGTAATGAGTAACTGATCAATTATTAATTTGCTTCCAGAGTTATGTTTACACATGGTACCTATTACACTACGTAATAAATACAAAAAACCTCATATTATCTATATTATTTTGATCTAACGCAGGAACAGGATACAGTCACTCTAGTGGTAGAAAGCGCTCCTTGCGGAGGCTTTGTGAGCCTACGTCTGGCGGGCTTTTCTATTGAAATATATTACAAATTAAACCCCCGCTTTCCGATTGACCGATTCAGCTCATTTTTACAACACTTCTTTCTCATGAGTTACCCACGACGTATACCGCGTTTCGTTACAATACAGCAGAAATTACGACCGGTATGAGTATAATAGGAATTAGGGTCCGGAGTGAACCCCCCCTTCTAATGAACCGATTCAGTTTATTTTTACAACACATATTTACCTATAGATTACCACTACAAATACCGAGTTTCGTCGAAATATACCAAAAATCACGGCTGGTAGTGGCGAATTGGTATTGTGGGTCCGGAGTAAACCCCCCCTCCTAATGAACCGATTTAGTTTATTTTTACAACACATATTTACCTGTAGATTACCACTACGAATACCGAGTTTCGTCGAAATATACCAAAAATCACGGCTGGTAATGGCGAATTGGTATTGTGGGTCCGGAGTAAACCCCCCCTTCTAATGAACCTATTTAGTTCATTTTTATATCTCAATTTTCTCTCTATATTAACACAACGAATACCAAGTTTCGTTGAAATATAACAAATATTACGGCTGACATAGTCAAATTAGTGTTATGGGTTCGGGGTAAACCCCCCCTTCTGGTGGACCGACTTTGGTGGTTAACGAACTCGTTCAATCGTTTGCTAATTGAATGCTATATACCAAGTTTCGTGACGAAAAAACAAAAACTCTGGCCGCTATCGTGTTAACAGACATATATATATATATATATATATATATATATATATATATATATATATATATATATATAAATTTTAACAGGGGTCATTTTCGGTGTCTACTAGGTAGGATCGATAAAGATTTGAAGAAATTTTTCAAAAATTCCGTCATGAGTCCAACCTCAATAGCTACTTTCCTTCGGAGGAAAGTGCTAAAAACGAGGTATCGAGGAACGAGTAAAGTTGACGTGGCAATTATTTTCGTGTGGAATACTTACTTGGTATTGGGACGCTAGTCAATTCAAGAGGACAGTCCTGATTCTTAAAGCCTTTAGTTAACTTTTCCACCCTCATTTCGGTGAGCCGTCTTGACCGTCTTAGTGATTCTTGGACTAGAAAAAAACATAAACAAACAAGCTAACGTTAAAATGAGTGAAGCTTATTAGTTAAATATACTGATAGACTGTAAGGGTGCCCATAGACGGTGAGGAATATCTCATAATTCGGACTGTGCAGTCCAAATCTAGAGAAATTCCTCACTGTGTATTTGACACCCTTGTGGCACGAACTGTACAGTCTATCGAAGTAGAATGATAAAGCCAATGGATTAACTGTACAGTCCAAAGAAACCGAGACTTTGCAGGCCAGACCTGAAGTGTGTGTACAAGATGATATTTGCTTCACATTCAGTGGGTCTACTATAACTGGACTCTGCAGACCCTGCCTTGAGGTTTATTAACTTATCGTGTGTATTCTAGATCCGTTCAGGATAACCTTGAGGCCAAACTGTGCAGTATCTGCCTTGAGACTTGAACTTCACGTATATGTCCACCTTAAACCTTGAAACGTTTTATCCCCTTTATCATAATGTTCGGAGATCCAGGTGGTAAAGAAATGTGTATATAATTTTGTTTTTGTCTATAAGCTACGTTAGAGAAATTAATTCTTACCTGTAATGTTGTCGGTGGTAATTACATGCGATATGCCCTTCAAGTTATTCCTCTCAGCCAAGAATTTCTTAATCATTTTGTTCACCCGTGCTGTTTGTTTCGGTGTAATTTTATCTAAAAAAGTTAATAATAAAAATAATATTTCGTTACCGGCAATGTTTACTGTTCATAATTTGTTCTTGTAGATTTTCAAGTCATATTAGAATGCATGCAGCGTACTGCATACACTTAGAAAGGTGCTAAATGCATACGAGAACTCATGTGGACCTTCATGACCTTGTATGATTGTCGAGCTTTTTCGTGCCTACAGCAATTTTCAAAATATGATAATTTTTTGCTCTTCCCTCCTACTCATTTTACCCTACGGCTGTATTGCTATTACTGGCGTTCTGTAAAGGCTTTTTGTCTCTGTCATTGCCAAGAATCTTTTTATCTTAATTTTGATTTAATCGGTAAACATTTGTCATAAAAACCTTTTTTTGGGTGTGTGTGTGTTATAGCGTTTTAGTTGGCTTACTATTCCAAGTTCTAGAATGTTAGTATTCCATAACCCCCAAATGTTCCCCCCTCCCGAAATTATTTCCTATATACGCCCATGACCTTTTGTGACCGTAGTCCCCGTATTGAGCCTTTCGCATTTCCTGAACGATGTTCGGACAGAGTTGGGCAAAAGTTAGCGCGCGCTAAAAGCTGATACCTATCCGCTAATTTAGCGATACCGTAGAAACCCGGCGCTAATAATTAGCGCTTAGCGACGGCAGTGCGCTAATCGCTAATCTATTTATGAAATATCGTGATTGCTAATAGATTAAGCTATAGTTACAACATTTTGTCATCTCAAAGTTCACTTCCGGTCTGCTCTGAGCAACTTCCTCCTCACTCCTGTTCCACTTCCGCTTCAATCTACAGGATTTTCGATCACATCAATGTCAATTTCGGTTACTTCCGGTCGACTCATGCCTATCACTGGGTAACTCCTGTTCCGCTCTTTCCTGCTTGTTTTTTGTTCTTGCAAAAAACAAGTAGGACTGAGTTAATACTAACACACACACACACAAATATATACCAAATAAAGTAGTAAATGTGAACCAAGAGTGTACTGCTTTATCGATCCCCTACCATAGAAAGAAACAAGAAAAAGTGGGTATATACATGTATACATATATATATATATATATATATATATATACACACACACAAAAACATTCATGAAATAGAAAAACATTATACATAGCTAGGAAAATATTATGCTATAGCTAGAGCTTAAATTAGAGGTAGATGAAAATTGGTTTTAGACCTAGACGGGTAACATGGATACAGATATAAAATTAACAAATACATTATGAAAATAGGCTTACCGATGAGAAGATGGAGAACTATGCCTCAAGGATGCGTAATCATTTCTCATGTGGTTGATCAAGGTAAGTTTGGGGAAAGGAGTGGGTGGGTGGTGAGGAGTTTTTGACCACCCATTAAGTTGCGGGTGGCAGTAAAGGATCAAAGAAAGAACGGCAGTGTCATAAAGTTTGGTGACAATGGAAGGGAGGCAGGTATGAAGGGGTTTATTGCAGCCGGTTTAGAAGTTTTAGCAAGATGTTTTTAATAAATGGAAAATGTTGGTGTAGGTAGAGGAAATGACTTCTTTGGAAATTTTGTCATTTGCTGGGTTATTTTCTCGGTGGGTAAATATTGATTCGGAGAGGAGGATTGTTTATCCGTGTTGGATTCAGTGGAGTCAAAGCAAAAGTTATGTCCGTTTCTGATGGCATGTCTCAATAAAGTGGTCTTTATGTATTTCTTCCTAACATCATTTTTGTATGTATTGATTCGTTCAACACACACAAAAATGACTGCTCCTCCACCCACTCCTTTCCCTAAAATTACCTTGATCAACAATCATAAATGATTACGCATCCGTGAGGCGTAGTTCTCCGTCTTCTCATCGGTAAGCCTATTTTCATTACGTACGTGTTAATTTTATTTATGTATCTATATCATGGGCGTATATAAGGGGGGGGGCTGCAGCCCCTCCCGAAATTTTCATTTGATGGTAAAAATGTGTCATAAAACCTTAAAAATAAATAAAAAAAGATCACTTAGTTAATAAAAATAGTTTATTTTAGGTGTAATAGCGTTTTAGTTGCCTAAAACTATTCCAAGCTCTAAACTTTTCATATTCCATATCCCGGCAATGATCTCAGCCCCCCCCGAAATTTCCCCAGCCCCTCCCAAAATTATTTCCCATATACGCCCAGGATCTATATTACCTATCTAGGTCTGAAACCAGTATTGATCTACCTCTAATTTAAGCTCTACCTATAGCATACTGTTTTTCTGTTTCTTGGATCTTTTTCGTGTGTAAATGTTTCAGTGAAAGGAAAAAATGGGCAACTTTAAATATAGCTATTGATAAGCCAAAAACAGAACAAGTAAAATCAAATTTCTTGGGCTCTTACTTGATAATAATCTCAGCTGGCAGAAGCATATAGTCAATATTAAAAAAAAAAACTTAACACTCCATGCTTCATGATAAAAATGGTAACAAAGTCATTAAAAATATCCGATTTAGTTAATGTATACTATGGGATTTTTGAATCGCAACTATATGGCTTAGAATTATTGGGAAATAAATTGCAATACAAAAGATAATTAGAAGACATATATTGAAGATATCAAAAAAGAAGTCAACAAGGAAATATTTTAAAAAATTAGTAATTTTAACACTGCCCTCGCTCTATATTTTAGCAACAGTAAAATATGTGAAACAGAACTTCACCCAATTTAGAATCCAAGGAGATGAGTACAACTATTCTACAACGCAAAAAGGAAAATTATTGTAATTGATGTAACAATATAAAATGTAAAATGAAAATTGATGTAACAATATAACGAGCAAGTCGCTACTTTGCGGGCTCGTAAATACAATGAATAAATAAAAAGGAAAATTAAAAATTGAGAAACATATTACAGCTTGGGGAGCGGCTTAGCCCCCCAGAATGAAAATTCACAACCTTTTTCGATTAAGTTAGACAACTATTTTTTTAAAACAAATTAATAGTAATAAGTTCTAATTCATGTATGTTCTTAGTTTATCAAATACTTCCTTAATGATTTCCAGGTGTTTGGTTATAAACATTTGATTCTACACCCCCAGACCACACTCCCAGAAATGTTTGCCTAGAGTCGCCTATGCATACAATAATAAGCCCCCTCAGAGTTGTAAACGAAGAGGATACTCCACGGTATTCCGATATCACTGCGTTCCCTAAAAACGACTAAACGGCGTATATCCTCGATCCTACAACACGCTTCGAAAATAATAATATCAAAGAGGACGAAGAAGAAGGTGCCGAAAAGAAAAACATATACACGAAATGCACTGCGTACTACCAAGAGGGAAGCGAAGGTATATTGTGAAGGGACGAGCTGGTTAATGGATGAAAAGTATTTTATTTAAAATGCCAATAAAGATATTGCAAATGGTAGTCTAAAAAAATGCAGTCCAGAATATGATTAGTTCGTCCATTGAATGATAGGGGGTGCGCATGAAAATGTTTCCTTACTGTGGAACCTGGCAAGTCCTCTCCTTGCTCTCGGTATCAAACTCAGCATCCCCTCCTGTTTGTCTACCTCTTCTTCTTGTACGGTTGGGCTATCCATATTTCTGTAAAAAGCAAATATATATAATTAATTCAAATATGATATTTATAATTAAAATATATATGAATATGTACTTATGTGAGATCTAAATTATATACGAAGTATATGCCAGTTGTGACAACTTCACTGACTCACTTTATGCATTATAGTCTTACACTTTTGTAAGCTTTGGGGTGCATCTACATTGGTCCCGATGCGATCCGATGACAACCGATTCTCGACCGTTTAAACTTTTAGCATAAATATGCTTTAGCGATGACTAAACTAAAAAAAACGTTACAAAAAAGTGTAGATGGAGATAGTTAGCAGCTGTAGAGATACGAAGACAGGTATAGTTGGGATTCGGCTAGGAGAAAAACGTCAGACTTTCAAAAAGAAATCTGTATTTTGGACGTTTCGACTGCAACAATGGCAGCCTTCTTCAGCACTAGAGAATGCCTAGGGGGGAGGGAGGAAGACCTCGAGGACACCTTAGGTAACCATGGTAGAAGTATGGTACTTCTACCATGGTACTTCTACACCATACTTCTACCATGGTTACCTAAGGTGTCCTCGAGGTCTTCCTCCCTCCCCCCTAGGCATTCTCTAGTGCTGAAGAAGGCTGCCATTGTTGCAGTCGAAACGTCCAAAATACAGATTTCTTTTTGAAAGTCTGACGTTTTTCTCCTAGCCGAATCCCAACTATACCTGTCTTCGTTACAAAAAAGTGTCACTAAAATCTTTCCGCTGACGTTCGCGCATGCGCAGTGGCCATGTACGGAGCCGCTGGCGTTTGCGCATACGCGGTGGCCATATACGAACATAAATATGCTTTAGCGATGACTAAACTGGAAAAAAAGTTACAAAAAAAAAAACCTTACAAGAGAGTGTCATAACAAACTGTCCGCTGGCGTTCGCGCATGCGAGGTGGTCATGTACGAAGCCGTGGCGTTCGCGCATGCGCAGTGGCCCTGTACGAAGAAGACTGTATGTTTTACAGTACTTCTTTTTTTTTTTATTATTGGTTTGTCGGATGGAGCTAATCCATATTTATGCTCCTGAATTTGAGCAGAAGGCTCAGCAAATTATTTTTGTTGCTAGTCCGATATCGGACGAGTGACGCAAAGTGACACCAAATGACATATTGCGTTTCAAAAATGTCTACAGCCTCCACAACTCAACCGATTTCATTGCATTTTTTTTTTTGTCTTTTTTTTAAATGAAAGCTAATCACATTTAGAACAACTTTATCTTGTCATATTTTTGTTATTTCTTTCTTTCTTTGTTATTTAATAAATTACGTGGAAAGATGTACATAACCTTCCAATGTTTATAACCTTTTAGCTACCCTTCTTATAAATTACTAGCTGTTACCCGGCTTGCTACGCTACACCTACTTTCTGCATCTATAAAAGCAAAAATAAATTAGAAACCAAATAATTGATATTAAAATCTGTAACAATTTGAGTTAATTGTTTCGAACTCGTGATCTCCGAACTTTGAGTCATAGACGATTTTAACCTAGCCTAAGACAGTCCCCGCATCACGACCTACCTATGTGCCAAGTTTGGTCAAAATCGGAAGAAGGGTGTGGACTTGTATAAGGAACAAACATACAGACAGACAGCTCGTAGAAATGTTAGACTTAGCCTACGAGACTTCCTGTATCAAGACCTACCATTATTCCAAGTTTGGTCAAAATCGGTCAAACGGTGTGGATTTGCATAAGGAACAAACATACTGACAGACAGCTGGTAGACGTTTTTCACCTAGCCTATGACACTCCCCGTATCACGACCTACCTGTGTGCCAAGTTTGGTCAAAATGGGAAGAAGGGTGTGGATTTATATAAGGAACAAAAATACAGACAGACAGCTCGTAGAAATGTTTGACTTAGCCTACGAGACTTCCTGTATCAAGACCTACCATTATTCCAAGTTTGGTCAAAATCTAACGAAAAACTGAGCTTTCGGAATTTCTGATCAATGCATCGTAAATAAAGACCACCTTTTTGGAATCTACATTAAATTTTCAATAAGAAACACCCATTATTGAAATATTATCATGTAAATTAAGAGCTATATTCAAAGGAATATAGATGAGAACGTTTAATATTAGTTCTTTATTAAATTATTCAATATTTTCTTAATCAGCTATTTGTAGACTTAGAGGTTTGTCTCCGCCTCAAAAGTTGCATTATATAATAAGCTTTAAAATGGTACCTCGTTGTTTTAGAAAAAAATGTATTAAAATGTAAGTCTACATTTTTCTGAATTTTAAATCAAAACCAATAAATTTGCTTTAGTGTGAAGAAGCCATTCTGAACACATTATTTAATTTCATACGATTATGGTGATGTCCCATCCTTCCAACATTAGGTAAACACCCTTAAGGATTAGGGAACACTTTGGGAAGAGTGAAAGATGAGAACATATTGGAAATAATCACAATTATTGTTAACATAAAAATACAGATATTATACTTGAATTCTTTAAGGGTGTTGTTTTATTGAATTTATATTTAACAAAACATATATGTAAAAAAATGTCGCTTATAACGTCGGTGGATATAACGACAGGATCGGTTATAATGGCACACTTTGGCGGAGATCGATAACAGCGACAGGATGTTGTTCCCACTTCAGAGCTAGGACTCCGTGGAACTCAGTTTCATACCGGGAACAGGAAGGATGTTTAGGGAAAGAGATAGCTTCCACGTCTAATATCCTGTCTTCAACCCCACAGAACTAGGACTCCCCAGAACTCAGCTGGGTTCAGGGAACAGAAAGGATGTGTTGGAGTCCATCATCCTCCTCTAGGAAGATTTGGACTGTCAGTTATATTCTGAGCACTATTTTGCGAGGACCGGGGAGTTTCCATTTTTATTATTGTCTAATAAATTAATGGGGTCTGTTTGCGCAGACCACATCCAGTTACTTTGAAGTATCTCTAGTGATTTTAAACAGTGATTTCGGAACTATAGAATGCATGATTTTATACTTTGCCGGTAACATATACATATAAATTTGAAAACCCTTAATTTTCGTGGTCTGTGGGATCCAAAATGTGAAATTTTCAAGTCGGCACTTTTAGGTCGACTCATCGCGCCAAAGTCTTAGCAGGAATGCGAAAACGCGCTAAAAGTATAATAAAGAGTTTTTAAATCAAACCATTTAACATTTTTAAATGATTTTTCAAAAGCAGCAACAAGAATGAAAAATGTGTTGTTAGATATGACGCATATGAGATGAGAGAGGGAAAAAAGTCCGTCACGCAGGAGCTAGATAACTAAGCAGTTTCCTCAGAATTTCGGTAATGTCGAGTGCATTCCCGAATAATTCGCTTTAAATAACCTATATAAATAAAATAAAAACATGAATAGTTCTGCTCTTTTACATTTGTAATGAGCAACTGTTCCAATAATTAATTCAGTAATTATATTCCTTCCAGAGTTTTGTGCAGGCGTGGTACTACTAAATAAATATACAAAAACTTCACATATTCCACTAGTATTCGTGATGAATAGGGAACATATATATTTAACTATTTATAATGAGATATGTAATAAAAAATTCAAAATATGTAGTAAAAAAATACCAAGAACACTATAAAATATTGAAAAGAAAAGCATAATGAACTAGTAAGAACTCTGTTATTACAAATGGAAAGAACAAAAGTTGAAAATATATAGAACAAAATGACTAAAACTCTATTACAAATTGAAAAAAAGCCTAAATAAAAATTAGGAGCTGATTTTAAAAGACGAAAAACGAAGTTGATAAATTCTACAGATGAACATTTTGGAAAATCGTTTGAAACAAAATGCATTTTTCAATTGTCTAACGTGAAATGACGCCGATCTGATATCATAAGGAGAGTATACTGTAGAGGGATTACCTATTACGTCTAATGAATTTGCATCGAAAAATAGTCGAGACGTGTCTGAGCGTTTAGTCTAATACGCCTTAAGAGATAAGAAATGAAATAAAATAGGTTGAAAATTCATTATTTTATATCCCGCGTTTTGTAAATGATATCAGCATGATTCTTTCGCTTATTCACTTGTGTTAGAGAGTAGATTGAATTAATAATACAATTGTTAGACAATAATTTGTTATATATTTTTTTAAACGCATCTGCTTCAAGATCATTAGCGCCGGGGAAGCATGCCACCTTTGCTTCTTGCAATTATAAAATACGCAGTGATGAAGACTCAATGGGTAAAGCATTCCTTCTCGGTTTTCCTTTTATTTTTTCAATTATAAAATAAAAATATTAACCAAAAAATATGAATATATGGCAGAATATGTAAAAATAAGGATTTTTGACCAAATATGTAAAATAAAACTGCCTTTAAATGCTTTAAAATCACTTGAAACGTGCAGAATCTCATCAAAAATTACGATTTAAGACTCCGAAAAAAATATGTAAATACAATAACATGCGTTCCCTAGTGATGAATAATAAAAGGAACAGGATACAGTAATAGTGTAGGAAGAAGATACAGCGCCTCCCAGAGGTAGAAATCAGAACTGAACAACACTCTCTCCTGGTGGAAGATTTTGGCGGAAGAATTCTATTCAAGCATACTACAAAGTAAACCCCTTCCCCTTCCGATAGACCAATTTAGTTCATTTTTATAATACTTCTTTCTTATAAGATGCCCACGGCGTATACCGCGTTTCGTTGCAATACAACAGAAATTACGACCGGTATGAGCAAATCAGTAATTTGGGACCGGGGTAAACCCCCCTTCTAATGAACCAATTTAGTTTATTTTTACAACACATTTTTCTCTTTAGTTGCTCACAACGAATACTGATTTTCGTTGAAATATAACAAAAATTGCGGCTGGTGTTAACAAATAACTACTTTGGCTACGGAGTAACCCCCCCCCCCCCTCCAGATGAACCGATTTTGTTGGTTGACGAACTCGTTAGACGTTTCATGGGGGAATAATACATACAGAGTTTCGTGGCGAAAAAAACCTCTAGCGTGTATCGTGTTAACGGACACATATATAACTATATATGCATATATGTGCATATATGTGTATATATATATATATATATATATATATATATATATATATATAAATTTTAACGGGGGTCATATTCGTTGTCTCCTAGGTAGGATCGATAAAGATTCGAAGACATTTTTCAAATATTCCGTCATGAGTGCAACCTCAATAGCTACTTTCCTGTTAGAAACAAAATCTCAACTTACTTGAAAATCTATTTAATAACAAAAAGTCCGACACGCAGGAGCTGCATCATCCGTTCATGGGCGTATATAGAAAATATTTTCGGGAGGGGCTGGGAAAATTTCGGGGGTGCTGCGACCATTTCCGGGGGTATGGAATACTTAAAATTTATAACTTGGAATAGTTTTAGGCTAAAACCCTATTACACATAAAATAAAATATTTTTTATCCCTTTACAACAAATTTTTATCATTAAATTTCGGGGACTGCAGCCCCCCTTATATACGCCCACGACGGGTGTTCATTTAAACATTTTCTAACTGTGCTGGCGATATCAAACAGTAATGTTGCACCAATTCGGGTGTGAATTGCATCCAATTACACTTTTGAGTAGATAGATATAGGTAATGTCCTACACCAATAATATAAAATGAAACTTAAAAATAATATTCAGACTCGCAGGAAATGCGTCATCCAAGCGCGGTTCTGTTCTTATCCCTAGTGACATCAGTAAAGGAATAGAAACAGGTATTAGTAGGTTTTGATCTTTTGTGAAAAATATAAAATGCAATCCCAAACAGAAGGAAGCTCAAACAGAAGGCGCCACAGCAGGAAACCGACAGCATCCTAAGCGGAAATGTCTACCCGCCTTCTCAGCCTCCGCTGAGAAAACAACTAGGACAACACTATTGCCAATAATTTTCTTATTTTCTTGCCTTTTTTTTAATTAAATACCAATTTACCTGATAAATGCAATTTAAAACAAAAAAAAAATTACAACAAATTAAAAAATTAGGTAAACAGAGACCAAATCCCGTTCAAAAGAAAAAAAAAAAAAAATCAAAGCTTTAAACAATTATTTCTCCGATTGACTTTGCGCCATCGAAAATTGTTTCGGAACCCGTTTTGTAGAGAATTCATTAAGCTTCCATTTACCACGATTTCCTAACCGTGGCAGTCATATTTAAGAAAATATACAAAAAATCTCAAATCTTATTATACCTATTAATAAAATATTTTTTCCTAATACTTCCTTAACTTCAAACGCAACCAGAATTTAACTATATTAGATTAGATAAATGTCAAACATCTGGAACAGGTTTCAACTTTGTTCCAGAATACCCAAACATTAGAATATTACTTAGGAAAAATAATATTATCAAAAATAATAATATATCCGTTATATAGCGATATATAACAGATATCGCTTTCAAAATAAGTTCATTTGTTTTCCTGCGTTAGAAGACTAATGAAAAATGTACCTGCAAGCATATTAACACGAAAATGCGCTACGATTTTTTTCGCACAAATTTTGCACCGAGAACCATGTTCCGGTTGACGGATTCTTCTGATTAACGAACTTGAACTTTAAAACTATACGAAAGATATCTAATTTGACCACATTTGGAGTAATTACAGAGCGTACAAACAAATATATATATATACATATATATATATATATGTATATATATATATATATGTATATATATATATATAAATTTGAACAACCGAGTTACTTTAGTAACCTATGGGTTTTGATACGAGACGTTTTCTAGTCTGAACTTCCGGATTACGTCATGAGATCAACCCCATAAGCGGGTTTTCTCCCTATGGAGGGAGGGAGGAAACGCACAGATAAATTAATATAGTCAGGGAAAAACGAAATAGTTAGCTATTTAAGGAACCTTCTCTTTTATCACACTTTATATCATAAATTATTAAATTTAAGCTAATTAAAAATTTCTTGGATCAAAAAATACATTTTCGATGAATAATTTCTGAGAAACATAAAAAATGTCTTACTTGTTAACTGGTGAGCTTCAGATGTTAACCACGTCTTGAAGGCAATAAGACCTGCTGTAGGCGCGAGGTGCACTCCACGGAGACAGGACACAGACTGAGTTTCCGCGATAGTGGGGGTAAAGTTGTGCAGGTTCAGCTACAATTTTTGAGGATAACACTGCAAGTATTGTTTTTTTTTCATTGACCGATGCATTGATTCAAAGCGATAAGAAACTCAGCAGCTGCTTGTTACACACAATCATTTCTTTGGGACACAGGGTGAGATTTTCAAAATATTTACACTAAAACGAAAAACGGACTGAAAGGGTATGAAGGGGCCTTTGTTTAACCGCTCTGAGTGGGGCCTATTATTGTTGTGGATTAGTCACTCCTCATTAATTGTGGGATATTTGAACATTATAGTGTTTGGCATGGGCGTATATTGGGGGGGGGGGGGGAGGGTGAGGGGGCTACAGCCCCACACCCCCGGAAATTTTGTTGTAATCGGAACACTGCGTCTTAAAAACCTTTAAAAAAATAAATTAAATAAAATGACTTAGTTAAGAAAAAATATTGTTTTTTGAGTGTAATAGCGTTTTAGTTGGCTAACTATTCCAAGTTCTAGATTGTTAGTATTCCATACCCCCCCCCCCCCAATCCTTCCTTTTCAGCCAGCTAAATAGCGAACATCATGTTTTTTTAAGAGGTATTACCCCTACATTGTGCGATCAAAATCGAAATCATTTTCATGAAATTATAAATAAAAAATAAATCAATATTTTGCAAATCTTTAAATCAAACGTTTTATATGGGATGTTAAAGTATCTAAAAAAAAATACGTTTCAATTCTTAGAAAAAAAGAATGGCGGCGCTGTGTCTGACAAACGGAAACCCTCTTTTTTCACGGGCGAAAGTCTGAAGGCGGATATTTTTAATCTAGAACGAAAAATTAAAATTATTTCGAAAGAAGAAGGTTAAATCTAGTAAAGTACGTAGGATTATTTTTTCGAAAATGGTGAACAAATATTCATTTTCTATTAAAAAATCCGTCGAAAATCGTTATAATTCAATAAATCGAAAACATCCTTCGTACGATTCTAGTAAATATCATGAGGAAGCTCCAGTTAAAATTTGAAGTTGTAGAGCAAAAACTGAAGACGCCAGACTATCGCCCGATTTGGAAAAGATAGTTTTCAGAAAACGACTTTAAAGTTTAATGTTCTGTAATGTTCATGTGCTTCCTATTTAATTTTTTTTTAATACTTTCTTGTAATAAAGATAAAAAAATGGGTTTTAATTTTTTAAATGTATTAAAGGAGGACCAAAAAAAAAAAAAAAATAACAATTAAAAAGAGACCAATCGAAGCTCGTTCAAAAAACTATCTTCAAATCAGCACCGCGTTCATTCGGCATCGGTATTTCACTCGGAAAATCGTACTTTTTGCCCTTTTAAAAAATTGTTCTTCACCTAAACATTCTTGGATATCATTTTTGATTAGTTAAGGAAGAATTTCAGCCCATAAAAAAAATGTAAAAAAAAAAAAGTTACAAGGTAAGGGTACCCTTAAGTTGAAAGGAAGGGTGGGGAAAGATCAATGGAATCTTGAAGAAACTGACAGGAGTTGCTTCCAAAAATTATTTAAAACATTAATAGTCCAGGCAACGAATGCTCAAAAACAGCTATAGATGGAACTGCTTGGAACAAAAATGTTTTAATTCATAACTTTGTTTGGACAAGTTAGAAGGTGAACATATCAAAAGGCCCATCCCGTAGCCTTTGAGCCGGGAGTGAGGGGGTAGTTAGAAGGTGAACATATCAAAAGGCCCACCCCGTAGCCTTTGAGCCGGGAGTGAGGGGGTAGTTAGAAGGTGAACATATCAAAAGGCCCACCCCGTAGCCTTTGAGCCGGGAGTGAGGGGGTAGTTAGAAGATTCAATTTTTCGAATTTTCGCTTATATCTCGGAAACCTAGAGACATCACTATTCTGTAACAAATTAAACCTGATTAAATTATCTGCAAGTTCTTTACAATCATTTTAATCGCGATATCTTTGGTTTTCGAGGTATGTGCTCTTTGAAGTTTATAATTTTAGGGGAAAACACACTTTTTGCTTTTTTTGGTCGGATTACGAAGGACACACAAAACAAATACCGGTTATAACATTGTAGAGCATTACAGTCCCTTTAATAATATCTATAACTTTACAATTTTAAGTATTTTTCTTCAAACGTTATACAATTTCAGTGTTCCATTGCCAATATAATGGACTAGATCTTCTTTAATTTGCCCTGAAGATTATTCATGAACATTATAATGAAAATCTTTAATTTAATGTGAAAACGCTCGTCAGCGGGCCCACAAATATATATTCTAAGGTAGGGATTGTCGGGGTTCGGTCACTGCTACTTAATAAAACTACATTTTATCATAAAAATGGTTTTATTGTGCCGACGTTTCGGCTTGAACTTCAAGCCTTCATCAGGGCTGTAAAAAACAAGTAGGACGGATGTAGTACTGAAATATACACATATATATATATATATATATATATATATATATATATATATACATATGCCTACAAACACAAATACACATACATATATACATACATACATATGTGGAAAAAGACAAAAACAAAAAATACTAGAACGTAATATATAGAAGAACAATGTGCTCTAGAAGTGTTTGGATTATTAGGAAAACAGATATAAGAATAACAGATTACATATTAGATTAGACATAAGAATAACAATATGGGCTTACCGATGGGAAGAAAGAGAACTATTCCTCACAAATGCGGGATCATTTCTGACAGTTAATACAGGGAAATATAGGAAGAAAGGAGTTGGTGAGGGGGAGGGGGGTTCTAGACCACCCAATGGACAGAGAACATAGAAGATGAAAGAAAGAGCGGCAAAGTACAGTAAGGGGTCATAAAGTCATAAAATGCTGTGTTAATGGAAAGGGAGGCAGGTATAAAGGGCTATATTGCAGGCGGTATAGGGGATTAGGATGGAGTTTTTAATAAATGGAAGATGTTGGAGTAGGTAGAGGAGATGACTTCTTTGTCAATTTTGTCATTAACTGGATTATTTTCTAGGTGGATAAAAATTGATTCGGAAAGGAGGCGTTTTTCTTCGTTGGATTCAGTGGAAAGGATGGAGTATTGGTCAAAACCAAAGTCATGTCCGTCTGTGATGGCATGTCTAGTTAAAGCTGTCTTTATGTCTTTATTCCGTACATCATTTTTGTGGTTGTTGATACGTTTTCTTACTGGGTTTTTAGTCTGTCCAATGTACGCACTATTGCAGTTGGGTGTGATGCAGGGGACAATCCCTACCTTGCATCATCAACGGTCAACGATCTCCTCTCAAAAAATATATATTCTGTGCTATTTATGTGCCCAGTACTCACTATGTTTACATAATGGAGCTTATTTCGGACAATACTTTGACTGGAAATGGTGAGAAATTGAAATATTCCTTGGTCGACAGTTGTCGCCAGATTTCCCTATGAACACTGAACTTGTTTTAATGTTTGAAGGAGAATACATAAAATAGTAAAGTAATATATATTGCAGAAGGGAATGTAGTGTTCTACAACCCAATAACGGGCATTTGTTCTTTTTTAGTTCATCTGTGAAGAATTATCCGCCCAAAAAGAGCAAAAAGTGTGTTTTTTTCCTCAAAATTATAGACTTTCAAGAGCGGATATATCGAAAACTAAAGATATCTCAAAACACTTAGAAATTAAAGCGACATGAGCATTCTATAACAAATAAAAGCTGATTAATTTTGCTACGAGTTCTACTCAAACAAGTGTTTAGAGTTTTCGAGATATTGCGTAGATATTTTACAACACGTTTAGATCATTTAAAATAGTAAAAGATTTTATTTACCTTGTGAAGAATCCGATGTCATCCAAGTACCAAGTAAAAGTACCGCAGACTAGTCTATGGTCGGGGGGGGGGGGTCGAGTCGCTCCGACACAAAGTGGTCAAAAATAACCAAAAAGCGCTCAAAACTTGACTTTTTTAAAGTATTTTCTCCGAACCCATTCGCCTTTAATATATGTTAAATACCTCGTGAGAGTGCCATTTCTTGAGTTTTAGGACCCCACCGTTGATTGCAGAACGGTGGTTAATCATTGAAGTACTAGAAACGAAGAAAATTTCCCAAAATCTCATCTACCAAAATCGTTCTTTCAACTTTACTTTTTCAGAAGGATAAGGTTGACACATGTTTTCTTGTGTCAATGAGACGTTTGAAGGGCAAACAAAATATTTTTGTATTTTTCGAATCGCCTTCATGGACGGGGATACTGAAAAAGTACAAAAATTAGACGTATCAAATTTCGTTTTGTCATATAGCTTTTGCGTCTCTCTAATTTCGGGCTTAAATATTCCGTGAGCATGTATAGAAAGACCCCAGCCTGAAATTAGCTGCATAAGTCTGCCTACTTCGGTGCTAGAGATGACCAACTCGGTAAATGACTAATAGACAGACGCGCGTTATCTCTATGTAATCATTGGAATCAAATCGAAGACGGATTTTTTTTTTACAGTCAGTGTTGACTGCAAAAAATGTCTGAGTGATCCAAGAGAAAAATCGTGTCCTAGTTGAAATATTGTTGAATTTAAACGAGAAAAGTGTACTTCGGTATGCGAGTATTTGACAGATCAATTTCCAATAGCCGATGAGCATATTTCGTTACTCCTACGAAAATTATCTCAAACTGTTGTGCTGAAATTTAAAAAAAAAAAAAAATTGGCTGAGATAGCAGATGCATTTTTTTAAAATTGGTTTTGACCCCCCGAGCCCAGCCGAGTTCAGTTCAGAGGCTGGGGCGACCACAAAAAAATTTGTCTTGTGAGTGACTTATCAATACCTTCATTGTAGTTACAAGACTGGTAAGTGTGCACAATTTCTATCTAAATCAACAATATCAAATGTTATTGAGTTTTGAGCGGTTTTTCATCACTGTGCGACGACAGGAATTTTCCTCATCTCTGGGCCCGTTGAGAGGGGCGTACCGTGGATTTCGGCGATAATGACCAAGTTGTCGGTGCGCTGTAAAAAAAAAGAAAAGAAAAGAAAATTACTTGTCAATATTTATGAAATTTAAAAATAAAATAGACCTAAACACAATTTAATAAGGTACGTAATACGTATTGTATTATTATATACCTCATTTAATGTATTTGTATTGCTATTAGTGAAGTAGGACAAGTTTCCTCCTTACTCTTTATTATCATTTTATTTTATGTGAATCCCTGATAACGTACCTGAACAGGTTCGAAACGTCGCTAATATAAGATAAGGCTTTAAACAATTTTGTGGATTAACTCCAGCCAGTTTCTTTAAGAACTTATTTCTCTCGTATGTAGTCTATTAAGGACTACTATAATGGATAATTTTGTTACTCATTAATTTGAAAATTTCTATTGTTCATCTCAACAATATAATACTGGTTTAAGAGAGATGGATAACATAGACACAGATATAAAATTAAGAAGTACATAATGAAAATATGATTACCGATGAGAAAACGAAGAACTATGCCTTACGGATGTATAATCATTTCTGCCTGTGGTTGATCAAGGTAAGTTTGGGGCATGGGCGTATATAAGGGGGGGGGCTGAGAGGGCTGCAGCCCCCTCCCCGTAAATTTTGATTTGATCGGTAAAATTTTTATAAAACCCTTAAAAATAAATTAAATAAGATCATTTAGTTCATAATAATATTCTATTTTGTGTAATAGAGATTTAGTTGGCTAAAACTCCTCCAAGATCTAAATAGTTAGTATTCCATACACCGGAAATTTCAGCCCCCCCCCCCCCCCCCCCCCCGAAATTTTCCCAGCCCCCTCCGAAATTATTTCCTATATGCACCCATGGTTTGGGGAAAGGAATGGGTGGGGGGCCACCCACTAAGTTGAGGGCGGTAGTAGAGGATCAAAGAAAAGTGTCATAAAGTTTGGGGTCAATGGAAGGGAGCCAGGTATGAAGGGTTTTATTGCAGTATAGAGTTTTAGCAAGATGTTTTTATTAAATGGAAAATAGGTAGGGGAGATGACTTCTTTATGAATTCTGTCATTTATTGGGTTATTATCTAGTTGGATAAATATAGATTAGGAGAGGAGGCGTTTATCCGTGTTTGATTCAGTGGAGAGGATTGAGTACTGGTCGAAGTCATATTATATCTGTCTGTGATGGCATCCGTCTGTCTCAATAAAGCTTTGGCTTGAAGGATATCGAGGAGTCGGGATTTGGTCGCAAGGTGGAATTTGGTATCTGATAGGGAGAGGGTTCGATTTATTAATTTACTGGCAGTATTGGGAATTAGGTGTTTGGGATGTGAGGACAGGCAATGTAGAAGTCGTCCAGAATAGGTCGGTTTGGTGTATCAATCAGTGGATGTGGAGCAGTTAGGACATCTTATAAGGAGTTAAATTAGGAAAGGAAGAGAGTTGTTTGATTCGGTTTCAAGGGTGAATTTTAACCGGGGGTTGTATGAGTTAAAAGCTGTTAGTATTTCCGTAATTTTATTAGGATTGATTATGAGGAAGAGGTGACAATTTCTACCTTCGCATCACCAACGGTCAACGATCTCCTCTCGACCATAAAAACTTTTGATTTTATTAGATTTTATTTAGAAAACCAATGTAAGCACCTCTAGTGCCTCCAAGATTAAAATGTCCTACTTGCCGAACCCATGAACGTATATACGGGGGGAGCCCAATTAAAGGAAAGAAGGTAAATATATTTAAAATGAGGTTTCAAACTGTGCTCTTAATTTTTATAACCATTTTCCTCTATTATTATTATTATTATTTTATAATATTTTTTATCATTTGATAAATATACATATGTAACACCCATAAAGGGTATCCCCGAGGTCTAGTGGCTAACGCCTTAGTTTTTCATGCGGTAGATGGTGAGTTCGATTCCCACCTGTAACAGAAATTTTCTCATCTAACGGCTCGTTGAGAAAATTCCTTGCTGTCCCTTGAATGTCAGCGCTAATGGCCCAGATGTAGATGCGCCGTAAAAAAAAAAAATAAAAAAAAAAAAAAAAAAATACCCATATATTTTAAGATGATGCATCAGTAGTAGTTTCATTATATAGTGAAACCTCTTAATAGTGGACACCATTGGGTCCGTAAAAAATGTCCGTTATTGGGAGGTGTCCTTTATTGGGAGGTTAATGAAATCCACCTTTGAGAAAACAGTGCACAACAGTTTCTTATTTCTTTCACAGCTGTCATTAACCACTATACCGCGTCCAGTACATTAGTAACATAACCGCTTTAGTCCATTTTCGTTATGGCATCCCGAAGAAATCGTTTTCTGTCATGTGCTTTGAAATTTTTAATAATGCCGAATTCGAGGGGCTGGCAGCAAAATGTAATATTCGGTGGGAAAAAACTGAATTTTAACATTTATTAGATGAATCTGTGGGTGGCATGTCGCGTTGTCCATAAACAAAATTACACGACGTTCTCGATGTCGCATTCTCTGATCAAAAGTTTTTAGCCATTACTCATTATCGGTGTTGTCATCCATGCTTTTTTGTTAGCTTGCCAAGATATTCTTGAATTGACGTTAATGTTCTTAAAACAACGTGGTTTTAATGATTTGCCGATTATTAACGGCTGTTCAAAATCGCCTTCGGTATTTACGCACAACATAACAGTTAAACGATCTTTGCTTTGTTTGTCTTATGTGCACGTTTCCCCTTTTAGAATCTTTGTCTTGCTTGGCAGGGCCCGAAAAAATATAGCCGTTTCATCAAAATTAAATATATTTTTAGCCTCATAGTCATGGCAAATGTAAACTTTTTTTTGTTTTTCCAATCTTGAAATAAATCAACATTAACCGATGCACTTTCACCACATATCGTTCTAAAAACTATGCGAAGTTTGACGTCTGAGTTTTGCTGACGTCAAACTTTGCGCCCAGGTCTCTAACACAAAGCTATAAACTACCATACACTTTTAAAACTTCCACTCTATTGTTTAGAGTTTCTCGTGGTATTTTCCGAATTCATGACTAGATACAAACTGAATAAAACCTGCTGAATAGTGGTGTAGCAAAACAAGACGTGGTTCCTCGAACAGTCGGGTACTGTTTTCTCTTGGCATCTCTTATGAATTTTACTAGCAAAGGTGTGCTGTTTCTTGAGATTCTGAGAATCCAATTAAATATTCTATCCTGCTGTCCGCTATTGGGAGTTGAAATCAGCTATATGGGTCCGATTTGAGGTGTCCGTTGTCCGTAATTAGAGGGTCCGCTATTGAGAGGTGCTAATGGATTGATTTAAAGGGTTTTTCGCCGGGACCGAGGATATTCTGTCCGTTCATAGAGGTGTCCGCTATTGGGAGGTGCCCGTTACAGGAGGTTTCACTGTATATTTTTTTTGGTGAAAACATCTTACATTTTTCTACTTCCTGAGCCTATAAGATCGATCTGAACTAGCCGATCTTTTTTGTGGCTCGATCTTTTCATTTCGATTCGAGTCGATTCATATTCGAGAATTGCCCAGAAGTGAATAATATAAATAGGCTTCTGACAAGACTTAATCAAGAAGAGAGTAGGCCAATGGCAGCAAAGCAAAAGCCTGGGGGCTTAGCCCCCCAGAATGAAAAGTCACAATCTTCTTCGATTAAGTTATAAAAATAAAAAATCAAAGACCTACAAACAGTCAAAAGCCTTTGTGTCTTGCCACAGCGGATAATTAGCGTTTATATTACAGGAGGTCTTAGAGCCGATTTTTACCCTCTCATAACTTTCAACAAGGTAAAGATAAAGTTATGAAATTTTACACAGGTATTATACTACTAGATGTGAGTAAAACTGGAAATTTAATTAATTTGATGATTCTACATCAAATAGTTTCTGAGATATAAGCGATCGAAAATAGGGATTTCTAGGACTCACTGACTCACTCACTGACTGACTCATCAAAATTATTAAGAACTTCCCATGATGCTAGAGACTTGAAATTTTGCATGATGATAGATATGAACGTGTTATTAAAGGAAAAAATTGAAAAATTCTGAAAAGTTGTGTTTGACTCCGCTTCCGGGGCGGGGGCGTGCCAGTTTTGTACTTCCTTCGGAAACCCGTCATTCCGACCGAAACCCATGATGTAAGGTATCAAATGAATCTTCTCGGTATGAAGAACCTATATTTGATGTTTTAACAAACAATTAGACGCATATAGGCTCGGTCAAAATCTTATACCAGCTGTCTGTCTGTATGTTCGTTCCTTATACAAATCCGTACCGTTTGACCGATTTTGACCAAACTTGGGACACAGATGGGTCTTGATAAGGGGAGAATCATAGGCTAGGTTAAATTGTCTATCAGCTGTCTGTCTGTCTGTTTGTTCCTAATACAAATACACACCGTTTGACCGATTTTGACAACATTTGACACACATGTTGGTCTTGAGTCGGGGAGTGTCATAGGCTAGTTCAAAATCGTCTATCACCTGTTTGCCTAACTGTTTATTCCATATAAAAATTCACACGATTTGACCGATTTTGACCAAACATGGTACATAGGTAGGTCTTTATCCGGGTAGTGTCATAGGCTGGGTCAAATTCGTTTATCAGCTGTCTGTCTGCATGTTTGTTCCTTACACAAATTCACTCCGTTTGACCGATTTTGACCAAACTTCGCACAGAGGTTGGGTCAAACTTCGGCCTTGGTCCGGGGAATGTACTAGGCTAGGTAAAAAAGTTCAAGTATCAAATGAATCTTCTGGGTAAGGAGAACCTATATTTGATGTTTTAAGAAACATTTCATCTTAACAACAACAGTTGCGACTTCTTTCTTAAATGTAGCAAATAAAGTCGTAGGGGTTAACTGCATAATATACTTGAAAGCAGATCCTAAGTTTTTCATAATCGAGCCATCTAAATTACGAAGTTTAGGATCACAAACCCAAAATGTATCGTCTTTGTTCTTATCTTTTTCTTGAAGGCCTTCTACACTTTCCCTATTGTGATCTTTATCCTCGGGATAAGGTTCCTGTGTTTTACAGTGTAATAGTTTAGTTAAGAGAGCAATCAATTTGCCCTCTAGAGTAATGTCATCTGGAAGAGCTTCTAACTTTTCTACTCCAGTGATTAGATGTATGTAGGTTGATCATTGGTATCAAATATCAAGCAGTAAGTAGAACTTTATGCAGAATACAAAGATCCTGGTTTATATGAAGTACAAAAGTCAGTAGTTATGAGGCAACTACATTTTAATTAATACCTAGAAAAAAGCAATGAGATCCCCAAAAAAAACATAAATGTGAAATAGAGGCCAAGTTCCTCCCCCACAAAGACATTCCCTTCCCCAAAAATATCCCCTCCTAAAACCCCCCAAAAACGCCTTACCTAGAGTGTAGGATGGTAATGCGTTTTGGGGGGTTTTAGGAGGGGATATAGGTGAGTTAGTGTATTAAGTGCACCATATTTTCAACCAAAAATATCTGCCAATACAAGAAAGAAAGTCCAAGTTAATTACTTGGAAAACCTCATAGTTACTTACTAAGAACAGTAAAGACACTTCAACTGACCTTTAAAAACAACAATAAAAATACTTATATACAGTTACTAAAATATCACTTTCCTCGACCAGGTATATTCTTAAACTTAGCAATGTTTTATTTGTGCCGAAATTATGTTTAGAGAGAAAACTAAACATTGCCAAGTTTAAGAATATACCTGGTTGAGGAAAGTGATATTTTAGTAACTGGATATAAGTATTTTTATTGTTGTTTTTGAAGGTCAGTTGAAGTGTCTTTACTGTTCTTAGTAAGTAACTATGAGGCCTTCCAAGTAATTAACTTGGACTTTTCTTTCTTGTATCATCTCTTGTATTGGCAGATATTTTTGGTTGAAAATATGGTGCACTTAATACACTAACTCATACTACTTTTTTAGAGTGTAGGATGGTAAGGCGTTTTTGGGGGGTTTTAGGAGGGGATATTTTTGGGGAAGGGAGTGTCTTTGTGGGGGGAGGAACTTGGCCTCTATTTCACATTTATGTTTTTTTTGGGGGATTCCATTTTCCACAACCTTGGATAAAACGATGTAAAGCTAGGGGATTCTGCTGTTCAAGAAACAAGATATTTTAAGTCAGGAAAAATATTTTTATACAAAATGTCATCAAAATCGGATAATTTTTGGGCCTTCTAGTAATCATATACCCCAAAAAAAACATAAATGTGAAATAGAGGCCAAGTCCCTCCCCCACAAAGAAACACTCCCTTCCCCAAAAATATCCCCTCCTAAAACCCCCCCAAAACCCCTTACCATCCTACACTCCAAAAAAAGTAGTATGAGTTAGTGTATTATGTGCACCATATTTTCAACCAAACATATTTGCCAATACAAGAGATGATACAAGAAAGAAATGTCCAAGTAAGAACAGTAAAGACACTTCAACTGACCTTCAAAAACAACAATAAAAATACTTATATCCAGTTACTAAAATATCACTTTCCTCAACCAGGTATATTCTTAAACTTGGCAATGTTTTTTTTGTGCCGAAATTATCTTTAGAGAGAAAACAAAACATTCTTTTTTTATAGGAATTTAAACGTGTGTGCGCGGATTTGAAAACACGTAACAAAATCTGATTGTTCCTATTATGCTTGAATTCGCTGAAAATCACGCTTCCAGGTCACTGAAATCTTTTCAAGTTTATTAAGACTCGAGCAAAGAATATAATTCTAGCAACGAAGTTACGGAACAAGGAATTATAAGACGACCGCAGGCACCATCATATACAGGTTCAGGTCAGAAGATCTCAACTTATTAGGATAAACTCGGACTTTGTTAAGAACTCAATATTATGCAGAAAACTGTCTGCAAAATCAAGTCAGTGTGTCATCTCTCTTGCCTCTAACCTATATTTCTAATATTTTTTGGTTAAAATAATTATTCATATAGAAAAAGTCGCCAGTCGCATTACTCTAAGGAGTATCTTAAAAACCACAAATGGAGATAATGCGAAAGAGAAGCAAACAGAAAAAGTTCAAAATCCGAGTGTAAAATTAGAAATTTCGAAGTTTAGCGACATTTTTAAGAATATCTTGTCTAACATCAATCACTTTGACTCGAACAACTTCGATGTAGAGATGAAGAATTTTCTCACATTCTTACGCGAGGTGAACCGCGAGCTCCCAGGTCCTAAACATCCCGCTATTAGACATTATAATAGGAGAAAGAAGAACGGGAACTGTAAATCAGGAAAAGGAACAGGCGAAGTTTCCAATGCGCAAAGGGCTAATAAAGCTGCAAGAGAAAAACGAAATGAGCAATATAATTATGAGCTTGCTCAATATAACTACTACAACCAACGAAAGAGAGTAGTTCATGCAATAATGCAGGCTGGTGCTCCTAAAAGGTGTGATATAAATATAAAGGAAATAGAAAAATACTTTAAACTAGTTTTTGAGGAGCCAAACGGCAAACATCGAGTTTGTTATGAAGTCTCTAAGAATAACCCCGTCCTGACCACAATCGACATCAAGCAAATCCATCGTGCTATAAAGTCAACGTCAATTGACACTTCAGCCGGTCCGGATGGAGTCTTAATCAGAACACTAAAATCCATCGACGTATCTCACATACTGAAAACAATCATGTAAATCATGCTGAGGACGTCATACATCCCCGAGGCTCTAAGGGAGGGAAGAACCATCCTAATATATAAAGGAAAGGGTTCGACCAAGGACATGGGCTCGTGGAGGCCGATCACTGTATATTCAATAGTGCGGCGGATCATAAAGAAGGTGTTGGACCATGAGATCAGGCAGCAAGTCAGTTTCCACTCGAGCCAAAGAGGCTTCATACGAGGATTGCCTGGATCCCGCATCATGGAAGCTGTTTTGAAGGAAACGAGAAGAAGAAAAGATGGCGGTGTCCTAGCCTTCCTCGATGTCACGGGAGCTTTTGATAATATCGGCCACCAGCATACTGTACAGACGATGGAATCAAAAGGTATTTCAGGCGACTTAAAGAATATCATCAACGGTTTATTATGTCATAATAAAATCAAGGTCTCTGCTGGGATAAACAAAACCGCCTTCATAGACGTGAAACGAGGAGTCCCACAGGGAGGACCTTTATCGCCAACTCTCTTCATAATGGCTATTGACCATCTCTATAAAGAATTGAACGATCCTTCATTTTCGAATAGATACGGATTCAAACTGCACGATCAAGCTGATAATGTAACAATTACCGGTTTTGCCGACGACCAAGCCATTACAGCTTGTAACAAGATATCAGCTGAAAGGATAATAAATTTAGTAGTCCAGAAATTTAAAGAAATAGGTCTAGATATAAATGCTAGTAAAAGTTCGGCGATAATTATCGATAAAGGAGAACTTCAACAGGAATGTCTAACCCTAGAAAATGGTGGCCAGATTGAATCAATAGAACCAGAAGAGAACGTCAAATACCTCGGTTGCAATATCTCATCTGAAATAATATGCAATAATGACGCCCTGATTAGGTTTAATGAAAACCTGAACAAATTAACGATGTCGAACTTGTTACGGTCCGACCAAAAGCTGAATATAATAAACCAGTACGTGTTCCCATCGTTGATTTATCCCTTCCAGACTGTACCTTTGATGAAGCTTCAGCCAACATTACTTGAAGGATTGGACACAATCATAAGAAGAAGTGTCAAAGCAATGCTTGGGTTGCCTGCCAACACTTGCAGTGCTATGTTTTACTCTCCGCGGCGTTATAGAGGTCTTGGTTTGCTTCATTGCCAATGGGAAGCACCGCTCCAGCATTTGTCGGTCCTCCAAAAACTAGCAAACGTAGCAGACCAACATTTCGAGCCCATATTTGACTATCAATCCGAATACAAACAATGTTTCAATCGACTTGGACTAAACATAGAAGACTCTCATGGCCTATGTGTTAAGGAAATAAGAAGTACACTGCGTGAGGGCTCTTTCGCGGAATGGTCCAATTCGAAATGGCAAGGCATTGGTGTCAAACATTTTATGAATTACCCTAATAGCCGAACAAATATTGGTAGATTCCCTCGGGATCATCAACCATCATATTTACGGTTAGGAACAATAAAGAATCGTAAGCTAATAGCACTATCAGTAAGGAGCAGAACCATGTGTACAAAGGCATCATTCTTACAATTCCAGATTCCCCAGAAGTAATCGACTCTTTGTGAGTTGAGAATCTAGTCTTAAAGATGAAACCTGGATCCTAATGCTGAATATAAAACCAATTGAATCATAAAACATGTATCCCAAGACTGATGGTTCAGTTGTGTGGTTTAGCAACCCCATTCATTTGGGGCAGCCTCACTTTATTTTCTTGTTTAATAAAGTGTTCTTTCTTCTTTCTAGTAGTATAATACCTGTGTAAAATTTCATAACTTTATCTTTACCTGGTTGAAAGTTATGAGAGGGTAAAAATCGGCTCTAAGACCTCCTGTAATATACACACAGTATCTTAGGCCGGAACTTGGCCTGGCGCACTACCGTGCGCCTAGATCTCGAAGAATGGGATAGATTAGGCATCACAAATCAAATTACGCTATTATATCGATTAGGTGTTTCCGCTCTCTTATGTCGAATGTAGTTGTAAAAATGATATTGCCATTGGGAACTTCTTTTTACGCGCCCAATTTATCAGAGGTCTGAAGGATAATTGGATGCGGGAACACCTATTACAACAATCCTATAAGGATTTTGACGAACTTCTCAAGATAGCGACTGCACTGGAAGGATCTCGATTTGATAGTAATAAGTTAGCCGGAACCTCAGATGACTCTGTAAATGATTGTAGAATTAATCGTAATTCCTTGAATTGTCGATCTTGTTAAAAAATTGGACGTGTATCCAAAGTATGCATAACCACGGGTTAAAAAAAAACAAATGCAATTTGAACACAATTCTCGCAGGATGAAGATTGTTCAGTTTCAGATTATGGGATTGGAAACATTCGTTTTACAAAAGACTTGTTTACCGTTGGATCAAATTCTAATAAATATTTTGGTACTGTTTTTCTCAATAAGAATCCAGAAACATTTGAAGTAGACTCAGGTGCAAAATTCTCACTTCTGTCAGATGTCAGTTTCATTCTTTTGGTCTCAATGTTCTTCTGTGGCCAACACCTATCACATTTCGCTGGTATTCTGACCATGTAATCAAGCCCAGAGGCAATGTCTCACTCACTGTGAAATATAAGAATAGGACTATCAACGAGGATCTCTACATTGTCCCTAAAGGTTATGGTGCACTCTTCGGTCAAATCTGGATCCGAGGGCTTCGACTAAATCTTCAAGAAATCGACAGGGGTTGGCCCTTATCAAACAATACAGTCTCAATTAACTCAGTTCACTCCACTTGAAAGATTCTCCAAAAGTACTTATATATTTTTGAATAGAGAGTAGGTTGTGTGCCTAACTTGGAAGTCAAACTCCAGCTTAGAGAAGGACCGAAACCAGTGTTTACTCGAGCACCTGAAGTACCATTTGCAACGAGAGGCAACGATTTGAGGAAGAACTCGCATCTCTTGAGTCACAAGGGATCATCACATCAGTAAAATCGCCCAGAAAAAAAGTTACAGCCGCTTTTTGAATTTTCAAAATCGCAACCTTTTCAGTTTTAGGGGTGCGTGTTTTTTTATGGTCCCAATGCATTCAAAATAGTTTGTAGTTGATAGTAGTGAAAGAATTTTTGTTTGTAGTTGCCCAGAAAAAAAGTTACAGCCGCTTTTTGAATTTTCAAAATCGCAACTTTTTCAGTTTTAGGGGTGCGTGTTTTTTTATGGTCCCAATGCATTTAAAATCGTTTCTAGTTGATAGTAGAGAAATAATTTTCGTTTGTAGTTGCCTAGAAAAAACGTTACAGCCGTTTTTGAATTTTCAAAATCGCAACTTTTTCAGTTTTAGGGGTGCGTGTTTTTTTTTGGTCCCAATACATTCGAAATCGTTTGTAGTTGATAGTAGTGAAAGAATTTTCGTTTTCAGTTGCCTAGAAAAAACGTTACAGCCGTTTTTGAATTTTCAAAATCGCAACTTTTTCAGTTTTAGGGGTGCGTGTTTTTTTATGGTCCCAATACATTCGAAATCGTTTGTAGTTGATAGTATTGAAAGAATTTTCGTTTGTAGTTGCCAAGAAAAAAAGTTACACCCGCTTTTTGAATTTTCAAAATCGCAACTTTTTCATTTTCAGGGGTGCGTGTTTTTTTTTTTTGGTCCCAATACATTCGAAATCGTTTGTAGTTGATAGTAGTGAACGAATTTTCGTTTGTAGTTGCCCAGAAAAAAAGTTACAGCCGCTTTTTGTATTTTCAAACTCGCAACTTTTTCATTTTCAGGGGTGCATGTTTTTTTTTGGTCCCAATACATTCGAACTCGTTTGTAGTTGATAGTAGTGAAAGAATTTTCGTTTGTAGTTGCCCAGAAAAAAAGTTACGGCCGCTTTTTGTATTTTCAAACTCGCAACTTTTTCATTTTTAGGGGTGCGTGTTTTTTTTTGGTCCCAATGCATTTAAAATCGTTTGTAGTTGATAGTAGAGAAAGAATTTTCGTTTGTAGTTGCCTAGAAAAAACGTTACAGCCGTTTTTGAATTTTCAAAATCGCAACTTTTTCAGTTTTAGGGGTGCGTGTTTTTTTTTGGTCCCAATACATTCGAAATCGTTTGTAGTTGATAGTAGTGGAAGAATTTTCGTTTTCAGTTGCCTAGAAAAAACGTTACAGCCGTTTTTGAATTTTCAAAATCGCAACATTTTCAGTTTTAGGGGTGCGTGTTTTTTTATGGTCCCAATACATTCGAAATCGTTTGTAGTTGATAGTATTGAAAGAATTTTCGTTTGTAGTTGCCAAGAAAAAAAGTTACACCCGCTTTTTGAATTTTCAAAATCGCAACTTTTTCATTTTCAGGGGTGCGTGTTTTTTTTTTTTGGTCCCAATACATTCGAAATCGTTTGTAGTTGATAGTAGTGAACGAATTTTCGTTTGTAGTTGCCCAGAAAAAAAGTTACAGCCGCTTTTTGTATTTTCAAACTCGCAACTTTTTCATTTTCAGGGGTGCATGTTTTTTTTTGGTCCCAATACATTCGAACTCGTTTGTAGTTGATAGTAGTGAAAGAATTTTCGTTTGTAGTTGCCCAGAAAAAAAGTTACGGCCGCTTTTTGTATTTTCAAACTCGCAACTTTTTCATTTTTAGGGGTGCGTGTTTTTTTTTGGTCCCAATGCATTTAAAATCGTTTGTAGTTGATAGTAGAGAAAGAATTTTCGTTTGTAGTTGCCTAGAAAAAACGTTACAGCCGTTTTTGAATTTTCAAAATCGCAACTTTTTCAGTTTTAGGGGTGCGTGTTTTTTTTTGGTCCCAATACATTCGAAATCGTTTGTAGTTGATAGTAGTGGAAGAATTTTCGTTTTCAGTTGCCTAGAAAAAACGTTACAGCCGTTTTTGAATTTTCAAAATCGCAACATTTTCAGTTTTAGGGGTGCGTGTTTTTTTATGGTCCCAATACATTCGAAATCGTTTGTAGTTGATAGTAGAGAAAGAATTTTCGTTTGTAGTTGCCTAGAAAAAACGTTACAGCCGTTTTTGAATTTTCAAAATCGCAACTTCTTCAGTTTTAGGGGTGCGTGTTTTTTTTTGGTCCCAATACATTCGAAATCGTTTGTAGTTGATAGTAGTGAAAGAATTTTCGTTTTCAGTTGCCTAGAAAAAACGTTACAGCCGTTTTTGAATTTTCAAAATCGCAACTTTTTCAGTTTTAGGGGTGCGTGTTTTTTTATGGTCCCAATACATTCGAAATCGTTTGTAGTTGATAGTATTGAAAGAATTTTCGTTTGTAGTTGCCAAGAAAAAAAGTTACACCCGCTTTTTGAAATTTCAAAATCGCAACTTTTTCATTTTCAGGGGTGCGTGTTTTTTTTTTGTCCCAATACATTCGAAATCGTTTGTAGTTGATAGTAGTGAAAGAATTTTCGTTTGTAGTTGCCCAGAAAAAAAGTTACAGCCGCTTTTTGTATTTTCAAACTCGCAACTTTTTCATTTTCAGGGGTGCGTGTTTTTTTTTGGTCCCAATACATTCGAAATCGTTTGTAGTTGATAGTAGTGAAAGAATTTTCGTTTGTAGTTGCCCAGAAAAAAAGTTACAGCCGTTTTTGAATTTTCAAAATCGCAACATTTTCAGTTTTAGGGGTGCGTGTTTTTTTATGGTCCCAATACATTCGAAATCGTTTGTAGTTGATAGTATTGAAAGAATTTTCGTTTGTAGTTGCCAAGAAAAAAAGTTACACCCGCTTTTTGAATTTTCAAAATCGCAACTTTTTCATTTTCAGGGGTGCGTGTTTTTTTTTTTTGGTCCCAATACATTCGAAATCGTTTGTAGTTGATAGTAGTGAACGAATTTTCGTTTGTAGTTGCCCAGAAAAAAAGTTACAGCCGCTTTTTGTATTTTCAAACTCGCAACTTTTTCATTTTCAGGGGTGCATGTTTTTTTTTGGTCCCAATACATTCGAACTCGTTTGTAGTTGATAGTAGTGAAAGAATTTTCGTTTGTAGTTGCCCAGAAAAAAAGTTACGGCCGCTTTTTGTATTTTCAAACTCGCAACTTTTTCATTTTTAGGGGTGCGTGTTTTTTTTTGGTCCCAATGCATTTAAAATCGTTTGTAGTTGATAGTAGAGAAAGAATTTTCGTTTGTAGTTGCCTAGAAAAAACGTTACAGCCGTTTTTGAATTTTCAAAATCGCAACTTTTTCAGTTTTAGGGGTGCGTGTTTTTTTTTGGTCCCAATACATTCGAAATCGTTTGTAGTTGATAGTAGTGGAAGAATTTTCGTTTTCAGTTGCCTAGAAAAAACGTTACAGCCGTTTTTGAATTTTCAAAATCGCAACATTTTCAGTTTTAGGGGTGCGTGTTTTTTTATGGTCCCAATACATTCGAAATCGTTTGTAGTTGATAGTAGAGAAAGAATTTTCGTTTGTAGTTGCCTAGAAAAAACGTTACAGCCGTTTTTGAATTTTCAAAATCGCAACTTCTTCAGTTTTAGGGGTGCGTGTTTTTTTTTGGTCCCAATACATTCGAAATCGTTTGTAGTTGATAGTAGTGAAAGAATTTTCGTTTTCAGTTGCCTAGAAAAAACGTTACAGCCGTTTTTGAATTTTCAAAATCGCAACTTTTTCAGTTTTAGGGGTGCGTGTTTTTTTATGGTCCCAATACATTCGAAATCGTTTGTAGTTGATAGTATTGAAAGAATTTTCGTTTGTAGTTGCCAAGAAAAAAAGTTACACCCGCTTTTTGAAATTTCAAAATCGCAACTTTTTCATTTTCAGGGGTGCGTGTTTTTTTTTTGTCCCAATACATTCGAAATCGTTTGTAGTTGATAGTAGTGAAAGAATTTTCGTTTGTAGTTGCCCAGAAAAAAAGTTACAGCCGCTTTTTGTATTTTCAAACTCGCAACTTTTTCATTTTCAGGGGTGCGTGTTTTTTTTTGGTCCCAATACATTCGAAATCGTTTGTAGTTGATAGTAGTGAAAGAATTTTCGTTTGTAGTTGCCCAGAAAAAAAGTTACAGCCGTTTTTGAATTTTCAAAATCGCAACATTTTCAGTTTTAGGGGTGCGTGTTTTTTTATGGTCCCAATACATTCGAAATCGTTTGTAGTTGATAGTAGAGAAAGAATTTTCGTTTGTAGTTGCCTAGAAAAAACGTTACAGCCGTTTTTGAATTTTCAAAATCGCAACTTTTTCAGTTTTAGGGGTGCGTGTTTTTTTTTTGGTCCCAATACATTCGAAATCGTTTGTAGTTGATAGTAGTGAAAGAATTTTCGTTTTCAGTTGCCTAGAAAAAACGTTACAGCCGTTTTTGAAATTTCAAAATCGCAACTTTTTCATTTTCAGGGGTGCGTGTTTTTTTTTTTTTGTCCCAATACATTCGAAATCGTTTGTAGTTGATAGTAGTGAAAGAATTTTCGTTTGTAGTTGCCCAGAAAAAAAGTTACAGCCGCTTTTTGTATTTTCAAACTCGCAACTTTTTCATTTTCAGGGGTGCGTGTTTTTTTTTGGTCCCAATACATTCGAAATCGTTTGTAGTTGATAGTAGTGAAAGAATTTTCGTTTGTAGTTGCCCAGAAAAAAAGTTACAGCCGCTTTTTGTATTTTCAAACTCGCAACTTTTTCATTTTCAGGGGTGCGTGTTTTGTTATGGTCCCAATACATTCGAAATCGTTTGTAGTTGTTAGTAGAGAAAGAATTTTCGTTTGTAGTTGCCCAGAAAAAAAGTTAGAGCCGCTTTTTGAATTTTCAAAATCGCCACTTTTTCAGTTTTAGGGGTGCGTGTTTTTTTTATGGTCCCAATACATTCGAAATCGTTTTTTTTTTGGTACCAATTGCTTCAGATGATACTGCCATCCTATCAACTTCCCCTGATCCCCCAGTAGCATCCCAACACCTGCAGGAACATCTTACCGATATTCAGCATTGGAGTGAAAGATGGAGAGTTAAAATCAACCCTGAAAAATGTAAAAAGGTTACATTCACTCTAAACCGGAGATCATGTCCTACAGTCTACCTCAAAAACACTCCACTACCAGTATCCAGCGAGGTTCGATATCTAGGATTATACGTTGACAGCCGACAGACATGGAACCCTCACACGAGACTGAAAAGACAAGAACTGAACAAACGATACGGACTACTTAGACGACTCCTTGGACTCTCATCTAAATTATCAATACAGAACAAACTAACGATATACAAAACAATCATTCGACCAATATGGACATACGGACTTGAACTCTGGGGATCTGCAAAACCATCCAACATCAACAGAATACAGGCATTCCAGTCAAAAGTCCTCCGTAAAATTGTAAATGCCCCTTTTTATGTATCCAACAAAACCCTACACAATGACCTGAACATCCCATTTGTGCTTGACCTCGTTAAAACCCGTTTCCAAACGTTCCACTCCAAATTGTCTCACCATCCTAATCCTGAAGGTCAATCCTTATCATCCCAATCCCATCCAGACAATCCCCCCAGGCGGCTAAAGAGACAGTGGCCCCGAGACAATTTACTTGCCTGATCCCTCTGGATTCATTGAAATACTTAGTTAAATAACTAGGAAGTGCTAACAATGGTTGGCTTCTTCCAAATTTTGTACTTATTTTATTTTTTATTTTTTTCCGTTTTGATCATATAAAGTACATATCAATATCTGTATCAACACACTTGATCATTGTACATTTTATATTTTGTACAGATTTCAAATAAATAAATAAATAAAAAAAACCAATTGCTTCAAAAAACATCACCGAATAACATATCCAATGACTCAATGCAGAAAGCTTCTGAAATTTATGATGATGATAATATTATTAATAATATTGATAATAATAACTCATTCTTACACGAACGTGAGGATTAGCGGGGACAAGTGAATAAAAAGAAACGCAGAGGTAAATATTTCACTCCCTGCACCAACGTTGACTAGTTGCATAAAAAGCCTAAATTTCAATCAGAGGCTTATAGCTTCCTTATAAAGTCTCAAGGAGGATGATCTACATGTGAGCAGAAGTAAGTGTTCCTTCTTCAAGGAAAGCATCGATTATCTAGGTCATATTGTCTCATATAATAATATCCATATGTCTCATATAATAAGTCTCCAGAAAAGATTCAAGCTGTCTCCAAAATGCCTCTCCCCAAGAATGTTGAAGAATTGAGACGCTTCATTCACCCAGATTTTTCAACAAAATCTTTTCCGCTTAGATGCTTACTCAGGAAAATCGAGAAGTTTCAATGGCCACAAGGAAAGCTGCGTTTATAGGCCTTAAGCGGAATTGTGTAGTGAACGAGTCCTTACACCATTCAATCCAGCAAAGCCTGTAATCTTCACTACAGATGCCAGTGCAATGGGAATTGCTGCTGTTCTCAGCCATGAAATAGATGGCTATGAAAAACCCATAGCATGCGCCTCTCGAGCTCTGACACAAGCTGAAACCAACTACAGCCAATCGATAGGGAGGTCTTAGCGATCATCTTTGCTACAACGCATTTCTACAATCATGTTTATGGCAGAAGCTTCACACTTGTGACTGACAATGAGCCCCTGTCCCGCATTTTTCATCGTAACCGTGCTCTAGCTCAAATGACTTCTGCACGGCTCTTGTGTTATGCCTCGTTTTTGAGTTGTTTGGACTTCACTGTTCGCTGTAAAAAGGGAAAGGACAATGAGAATGTAGATTGTCTGTCTCGTGCTCCCATTATACAAACATCCAAGTCACAGGAAGGAAACATAGACAAGGAAGTAAACGCTATTCATTCCGAAACTCTCCTGCAAATATCTTACCCAGGAATTACTGCTGAAACTATTCTTGCGGAAACATCGAAATTGTGGATATGAATTGAAATAGCACGACCAGTCAAAATGACTGGTCTGGTAAATCTAGTGTTAAAAGGAAACTTCGCATCCGTCTTGATGTGATGCTCACCTGCCTAATCACAGGGCCCTCGTCCCTACTAGCTGCAGCAACATCCACATACGCTCTTTTCAAGTGGGGGAGAGGATACAAGCGAGGATCCACCAGAATGATAAAGACATACGTTAATTTGGTACAAAAAATTGGGCCAATATCACTAAAAAAAAAATTGGGCCTATATATGGTTGAACTAGACACAGGACGTTGTATGAAACGCCATTTAAACCAGTTGGTAGCCACCCTGGTCCCGAAAAAACGAGTTACATTCACACATCCATCGAACGATTTGCCTACACTAGGAATTCCTTTTGGCACAACTGCTTCTCCAACTCCATCATCTGCAAGGGCAGAGCCAGCCCCTACATCTGGTAGTACCAATAATCAGATAATACCAAGCGATGGTTCCGGCCAACAGGCCTCAGCGGACGAATGGACTCAAGCTACGCGCAAATCATGTCGTGAACGCCGTCAACCAATATGCTTAAAGGACAACAAAATCTATTTGTGTTTCTGTATTATTGTATCTATTGTATTTTTCAATTCCAATGTATGTTTTTTTTAAAAAGTGAGGAAGAATATTACATCGATTAGCTGTTCCCGCTCTATGGATTGGTGCAGTTAGCCAAGCCCAGCCTTGTGATTGGAACCAAACAGGAAACAGTTTTTTTTTCATGTGCGTTCTCTTTATTAATCTGCCATACACTCACAATAAATCTCTTATTAATCTGCCACTCATTCACGACATAAAAAGAAGCGGTCAATAAAAATGTGCCCTGAAAACGTAGTCACTCTTCGACTACTGCCAGTAGGCTCTATTCCAAGCAAGCAAAAATTTGTTTTCATTTTAGGATCTGGTTTTACTAGCAAATTCATTTTACTATATTATTGCAATAGGCGGAAGGTCACCGCCGTCATGACCTTCCGCCTATTCAAATAATACATTGAAAGAAAAAAGGGTCACAATTTTATAATAATAATTAATTTTACTGTTATAATGAATTGTAAATATTTACTTAAAGGCGAATAAAATTCCATTCTCTCGTCGGTTAAATCTTTGCTATAAAATAAGAAATAATGATAACTTCAGTTATAGCAGTATGAGGAAAGTTATATAGATACGAGAATTAAAAACAAACGTATGTATAAGGCATCATGATTAGCCACAGCCACTACTAACTTATTACCAATGCGTTTCTCACTTTCTTTTCTTATTTTACTAAAATACTAATTTTACTGATAAATGCAATTTAAAACAAAAAAACAAGCAATTAAAAAGTGAGTTAAACAAAGACATAAACCCATTCAAAAGAACAACACTTTGGAAGTTTGAACAACACTTATTTCTCCGATTGACATCGCCCCATCGAAAATTGCTTCCGAACCTTTTTTTGTGTAGAATTTAGTAGGCATTCGAATGGACTCCTTCCACTTACCACGATTTCCCAACCGCTTTCGAGATATTTACGAAAACATTCGAAGATCCGAAAAACGTTTCATGTCCATTAATAAAATTTTCTTTTTTTAATACTTCCTTAACTCCAATTGTAATCAAAATTTAAACATCATAGTTGAGATGAATTTATAAGATGTAGAAAATATTTCAATTGGATCAGAGAGTTAACAATTCTGCATTCTTACCCTTAGAGCCTGAATCTTTAAATGAATCCGATCGCCATCATTTAACGAAAACTAACTAAGTTGGATATGGACAAATAATTGAAAGGGTATTATTAGGTTCTTGACAAGGCATTCAGGCATGGGCGTATATAAGGGGGAGGGGGGCTGAGGAGGCTGCAGCCCCCTCCGAAATTTGGATTTGATGGTGAAAATGTCGTAAAACCTTTAAAAATAAATTAAATACGATCACTTATAATCAGTTCATTAAAAATATTTTATTTATATTGTAATAGCGTTTTAGTTGCCTAAAACTATTAAAAGTTGTAAATTGTTAGCATTCCATACCCCGGAAATTGTCCCAGCCCCCCCCCCCCGAAATTATTTTCAATATACGCCCATGCATTCAGGGCCTAATACTTGGCACAATGCTATGAAATAACTTTCATACGCAAACTTTTTGGGAGAGGCCTGGAACTTGGCCTCTTTTTTTCAACGTTAGTTTTTTTTTGGGGGGGGGGGGTAAAGTTTTAATATATTTATTTACCAATAAAAACCTTTTTGAGTTTTCACCCTAATTTGCTGCGCTTTAATTTAACTTCCCAGTCTCTTTTATTAAAACTAATAATGCCCCCCCCCCCCCCGTACATTAGAACCCGAGTTTCCAGTCCTGAATACACCTTTTTTTCATAAACAATATTTAATGTTTCCAATTTGCTGTCGCATAACAGTTCATAAAATGCTAACTGATGATAGGAAATTGTTTTCCCGTATAAAACCTGTGATAACCAGATTTTTCAGCCCAAAACTATATACTATGTCTAAATAAACAGCCCTTAAACCTCGTTTTCTTGTGAGCTCTGTTATTTCGGTGAAAAATCTCGGTAATTTTCCTTCTCTCTCTATTAAATAATAACAAACTTTCAAAACAGAGAATTATTTAAGCGTTGTTTCAAAAATAATATGGTTGAAGTTAGATTATATTCAGGGGTCAAAGTAAAAGGTACACAGGGTAAAAAGTATAAGTACGAAAATAACTTTTTGGGTTTAAACCTTTTTTAAAAAGGTTTTTCTTTTACTGTTATCTTTCAACTTAAGAAATAAAAGTTTTAAAGTAATCGTTATTAAAATACTTTATAGGAAAAAGTTTAAAGGAATAAATTAAAGGTACTAATATTTATTTTTTGTTTTGTATCAACATATATATTTCAGTGATTAAACAAAAATAAATTTTTAAACAAAGAACATTTCAATTATTTTTAAACTAAGGAACCCCTAAAATTCTTGATTAAAATACTCAAAACTTTTATTTCAGATTTAAAAAAAATAAAAGTATTACGTTAACTTTTACTTTCGTGTACTTTATTTTAAGAGTTCCTAAATAACTTTTACTCTTAAAACTTTTAACATATAAAATAAAAGATTTTTAACAGTTAAATTTTAACTTTTTCGATAAAAAAATAACTGTTTCGATCCTTGATTAAATCTATACCCGGAGAGGTTACAGGATATCTCCTAAGTTGAGAGGTTGTAAGAACAGTTAAGTTGACGAAGTCTCATTGCAAAAATCATTATATTATTCTAATTAGACCTGAGAGTGAAGAAATTATTTTTATTTCTTAGCACACCTGTTTGGAGGACACTTTGAAGTTTGCATTTATAATTGTAAGTAACTGCTTGTATGTTTGCATTTTCCATTGAAGCTTCAATTAATTTATACTGACTAAGGATAATTATTAGCTTAGATTGTTTGACTTATCATTAAATGCTCATTTTGTTTACAAAGAAGTACAAAGTCTGAGTTCCAGAATTTTTATTTGTCTTTCAAATTAATTTAGATAACTTTCAGCAAACATAAACCATGTTATACCACTTTTCATTTGATCTTTTATACATATTATATAAGAATTTTTCTTTTTTTCTCCAAAAGAAAATTCTGATATCAAGCTTAATTTGAACACTTTATTATGATCATCACCTCAAACCATAAATGTTTCAAATACTAGAAGAAAAATAAAGAAAGTGCTACTTCACAATAAACATTTTCATTCCATCGCTTATATTAATATAACAACACTATGTCAATATTTGTGTACAATTTAAAACTTATTTTACCTTAAAAACCAGCAGCCTCTTTATTAAACACTGTATTCTAGGCCTTGTCAACCTAATCATTATGGTTTGAGGTGATGATTATAATAAAGTGTTTTAATTACAATTTAAATTGTTGCGTTACATCTAATCAATAAAAAGTGTAATATACTATGGTGAAAAGTGATTATTTGGCCATTGATGGTGATTTTTACCTGTTTCGGGGGAGGGGGGGGGGGGCTGCGGCCCCTCAGCCCCCCTTATATATGCCCATGATTCAGGTCATCAGTACTATAAAGCCACAAATACTAAGCTCCATTGCATTTACGGCTTTACAGTACTGAAATTATAAAATATTATACATATCACTAAAGCAAAGAAGAAAAATAAATTACTTAAAATGTCTTTTCATAAACTTACCTGTTGTTTTAGAATTAGTTTGTCTTCTAATCATGTTCTGTATTTTTTTTTTTATTTTAGGCCAAGCAGTATCACAAAATATATATTTTCGAAGAAAGTATTCTTCACAAATTATTCATTATGCATTCGAAGAGGTAATAAGTTTTCCATGATAATTTACTCTTCAGTCGCCAGCAGTTCTGAATTACAAAATCTTAAATTGTACATTTATAATATATTATCATACATTAATAATGATGCAATTGTGCTGTTATATAAAGTCATAATGAACAAATATGCAGATGTGATAATGATACAATTCAAGATGAAGATAGTCGGGGTTCAGTCATAAAAATTGAATAAAGCTACATATTTAGCCTTCACATAGGCGGCTCTAGACAAATATTTCTGGGAGGGGGGCTAATTTATTATGGGCTTACCACCATGCCTGGGGGTGTAGAATAAAATTTTTATTACCAGGCACCAGGAAACATTAAGGAAGTATTTGATAAACTAAGGACATACATTAATTAGAACTTAATACTATTAATTTATCTTTCTAACTTAATCGAAGAAAATTTCATTCTAGGTGGATAAGCCCCCCAAGCCCATCTCTTTAGCCGCTACTGAGCATTCACTAATATTTTTGACTTAACATTTTGATTTACAACCCTTCATCAGGGCTGACCGTATGGAAGTTGCTGTATTTATTAAAACATTTTTTTTTTTTTTTTTTTTTTATGCCCTTCAACGTCTGGGCCATTAGTGCCGACATCCAGGGTGCAAGGTGGAATTTTCCCAATGAGCCGTGGGATGAGAAAATTCCTCCCACCGGTGGAAATCAAACCCATCATCTCCCGCTTATGAATCTAAGGCGCTAACCACAAGACCACGGGAGACCCCACAATCAATTATACTCACATACAAATGAAGATGAATTTATTATACCACACTAGTATTTCTAAAGTGCCACAACTCTAAAATTGGCGTTTTTTAGTTATGACTATGAAAGACATTGGTAAATATCTCTTTATCGACCATCAGAAGTATGTATCTAACAGATCTTAAATGCCAGAGGGCACTTGTGTTACTCTTCCTGTCTTAATGATATTCCCCCCACATAGGCAAGATTCCCACATTTTCAGGGTTTTTTTTTTTTTTTTTTTTTTTTTTTTTTTTTTTTTTTTTTTTTTTTTGTCACTTTAGAAATACTAGTGCGATATGTTCTATAACAAACACAGATCAAATTATTATGATTTGAACTTTGCAATAAAAGGAATTTATATTATTCTTTCAACACAATCTAGCGGATAAATTATTTTGAGATTTGCCACACAATTCACTCAGAAACAGCTTTTCAGACATAGGCATATATAAGGGGGAGCTGAGGGGGCAGCAGCCCTATAAATGTTGGTTGATAGTAAAAATGTGTCATAAAACCCTCAAAAATTAATAAAATAAGATCACTAGTTCATAAAAAAATATTTTATTTTAGGTGAAATAGCTTTTTAGTTGCCTAAAACTATTCCAAGTTCTAAATTGTTACTATTCCATACCCTGGAAGCGGTACTCCCCCCCTCCCCCTAAATTATTTCCTTTATACACCCCTGTTTTCAGATCTAACTGGGTTTAGTTATCTAAATAGTATTGAGCATTGGAACTTATTGTTCATAGAATACTATACACTTCTTTATTCAACCTGCCAGGGCTGATGGCATTATTTCTTATTAACAACAAATAAAAATTATTTTACATATATTTTATTTATTGCTATTATATTTGGTTAAAGTATGATATTGGACACTAGAATTTGGATTGTATCTCCCATTAATAATGTAAATGAGTGTTATAGAACTAAGGAAACATTGTCGTAAATACCCTGATAGTGGGCTGTAGATTTCCTTCTTGCCTACCTGCTCATTGAAATTTTCAAGAACTACTTTACACAGCGCTAATGGCCCAGATGTCAGTGCACTGTGACATAAAGAAAAACAAATAAAAAAAGTAATTTGGAATTTTATTTTGGTAATTCCCCAAATATGTGCCCTAGTCAAATTTCAACATATGGATTATTTTTCTAGTTCTTCTGCTTCCTTACTAGGAACATGGCCACTGATGAGAGATATATTGTAGAATTTTCCTTTCAACCTGATTATGCAGATCCTGTCATTGATGCAATGATACTCCAACAGACGATGTCCCTTGTTTTGTATTAGTCCGTTTAAAAATGAATTGTGTCTTATTCAAAATAGTATTTTTGTGTATAATAAGCAGGTAATAAATTTACTTTAAAAGTACTGTTATATTAACTTGTCAAATATATGTTCTTTGCATCTTATAATATATTATTATTTTTTTATTATCTTGTACAAGAATTAACATGATTTTATATTCACTTCAGAAAAGTGATGGAACTTGATCAGCCGAAGACTGATAAAGACACAAAGGTGTTCACCAATGATCTATTATATGTATCTTCAACGTCCATGCAGGGCTGGAGAAAAAGTATGGAAGATACCCTCACCGTCATCCTCAAAACAGAATTATGCAAACAGTCTTCCTATTTTGGAGTATTCGATGGGCATAAAGGTATATATTTGTATTCTCAATATTAATATTAAAACAAAAAATTGTATTGGTTGGATACATATTCAAAGGTATAATCAGAGCTCATTCAATGTTGCAGTAATTGAGGAATGTGAAGGCCTTTTTCCTTTGTTATATAGTTATAGCTTCATCATCAGAGCCATATTCCTGAGATAAATATAGTTTAAAGAAAATCATTAATAAATACCTCTATTAAATTGAAACACCAGTGATAAGTGAAACCATGAAATATCTAATGTTATTTAACACCTTGATGGCAGCTGTCGAAGGGTGTCTGACAGTAGCGCCTCCTACCAAATGGCAGGTGCCGAAGGGTCTTCGACACCTGCTAGTGCTCACTCAATTCAGTCTCTATTTTTCTCCCCACTTCCAAACAACTCCTTACTTGTTCCTAGCCATTATAAAGGGGTTTTATTCAAACCTTACCACTCTAATTTCCTATTTTTTGATGCACAACCGACTTTTTCTTACAAATCGCTGTTACAACAAAAAATTTTTTTTGTTGCAATTTTCCCATACAGTTCGGATCATCAATTAAGTCATTTCTTTTGTTCAGACATCCACAAATTAAATTCCTCGTGTTTTCTCAGTGTGGTTACTACAGAACACCAGTTGTAAATAAACTGAAGAATGTCTCTACAAATCAAAATTAACATTTATTTACTTTTTCTAGGAAAATTAATTGTTATTATTATGTTTTTTTATGGGAATGGAATGCTTGAAAATCACAAGCTGGGGAAACGCATTTCTTAGTACAAATAACCTGCAGTAGTGAAAGGGTGATTCCCAGGTAACATATTTTATTGCCTGGGTAATATATCATTTAGACTGAAAAGATATTCAGGTATATGAAAAATCAATTTGTACATTATTATCCTTTTCTTTGTTTTTGGGATCATGGACATGCCACATCACAGGTCTAAAATCTGTTTGAGATATTTTCTCTCACATTCACATACACACCGTACCCCATAACCTCCCCTCCCTTCAGTACCTAAAGGTTAAAAATATTATATGTAAAAAATATTTATTTATTTTTAAGTATGTTCCATCACGAATTTTACCGTTTTTTATATTTGTCACTAGTAAAAAGTGACTTTCCAATACCCGCCTGGAAGTGATTCCCTTTAAAATGGCGGATGTCGCAGGGCGTTTTTACCGTTGAAAATTTTTCAAATCGGTAAAATTTGTCTTGATACATACAAAGCTTTGAATAAAGATAACATTTTTGCAAAAAAAATTTCAGCCAGGTTAAATGACCTTATGTCTCTTGAGTAGCCTGCTGTAGCTGGAGCCATTATGATCACCTGATCACCACCCATGAAAACTTGGATAAAAAAAGTCTATGGTAGGAGGAGGATGAAGAAATGGGGGAGCAATTTGATTTTTTCTATTATGCATAGAGGAAAAAAATGTGGGGGAATAGTAAGGAGAAAAACTCTTGAGTTGAATATTAGGCCAAGGATTCACTTGAAGAGGAGCACTGAGTAGGCGTCGACTATTACCTCTTACTAACTGTCTTCTCCTAATACTTTGGAATATCATATAATTAATTATTAACCCTTTCTGGACTGGACTACATGCGGACTTGTCACTCCCTGAGACAGCCCAGCCTTCACCCCGTCTCTCCCCTCAGACGAGGCTGTATCCCTTAATCCCTCCGATTCTCCGTGCTGTTACGCTACTCCTAACTTATTTATTTAGTTTTTCTCAATTGTCTTTAATTTACAAATTACCCAGTTTTTTAAAATTATAAATTATAATTATTACATTAGCAATAAGAAAAGATGAATTCCAAATAATATAAACTAAAATTATTAATTACGTAAAATAAGTTGTTTTTTTTTTTAGATTTTTGTGTTCACTTATTAGTAATATATATATATTCTTTAATTAGTGCAAAAACCTTTACATGGAACACCTTTGTACGGCTGAAATAAAACTTATTTCCCTTGAAACTACGATGCTTCGATAGCAAATTACATTGTTTACGCTTTGGAAAAGGCCAACTGTCTTCCTCGCAATCCTAGAATGCTCTTCAGTAACACTTCCTGGAGCTGGGGAAAGACCAGGCAGTGATGTATCTTCTCCTGAGAAGTCTCACACACCTCACTCACTCATACACTGGGCCTGAAATGCTAACACCAATATATTCATGCTACGTCATCTAGGCCGAAGCCACAGAACACCAATATACTGGCAGTTCGTCGTCTGGGCCAAAGCCGCTCAACAACAATATGGGGTAACAGGGTTAAGATTGGATTTTCTCCCACATAAGACGTTGAGGAAAAAATTGTGTCAGACTGAAACTCAGGGGAGCCACAGGAAAACCTCTCAAGGCAACAGGTCAACAAAGAAATTTATCTACCGCAGTTGAAACACTGGCAAAGGTGGACGGGAGAAGGGAATAGAAAGATGGATGCTAGGGACGACTGCCAGCTATTAGACACTCTTCTCTCTGATGGCAGATGATTAACTGTAATCTTAGATTTTCTCATAGGAGATTCGACACTAGTGATCTCTAAAAAACTGAAATAATTCCTACTCAAAATGGCCTGAATTCAACATTTATATTGAACGAAGTAGCTCATGATTTTATTAAGGTGTTATTCTCAGATGAATGTTTTTCAAGACAGGCAACCTTCAACTGACCTAATTTTTAATCGATCACTTCAAAATTTTAAGTTTTTCTTCCCAATAACATTTACAAGTATACTACATACAATATTTTATGGATTAAAATATAACACTTTTGTGGCCAATATTTTCATCGGAAACCTAATATATAAAGTATCTGTTTCTTGACCATACTGCACACTAGGGAGATAGTATGGTCAATACTATGCTCTGACCACCTTTTTTCACCCTTTGCAGGTACCTGTTTATTTAATTAAAGCTGGGTGAACCAAGGTACAGCCGGAACTTTAGTGATTTTTATTATCAATTTACTCCATTTCGGAAAAAACATACCCAAATTATAGAAAGAAAATAAATCAATTAATAGTCTTTTAATAAACTTACCTGCTGTTTTAGTTTTTGTTTTTCTTCTAGTCATGTTTTTGTTTTTTATTCATTTTAGGCCAAGGAGTTGCACAATTTGCCGCACTTCATCTGCACGAAAAGATTCTTTCACAACCTGCATATTCCAAAGGGAATATTCAGAATGCAATCGAAGAGGTACTAACTATTGTAAGATAATTTACCATCTTCAGTTGGCAGCAGATCCTAATTATGAAATCTTCTATTGTACATTCATAATATTGCAATGTGCATTGATATTTCAGGGTGTCATTTTTAGAGATCTTAGCTGAATATCTCTTGATCAAATAACATTACTAAAAAATATATAAAATACATATTTACAGATACAACTATTCTCTTTGCCTAGTTGAGTAGTCAGTTAGAATGACCCAACAAACTTTCAAATTTGTTTGCATGAAAACTAGTCTTTCTACAGCAATGAAATTTAAAAGCCACTTGTAAGATGGCAAGAAATTGTAGATAGTGGAGAAAAATATGTCATTGATTAAAATGTTAAATTGTGTTTTATTTACACTGTTTAAAAATGTCCCCCAAATTTGGACCAACTTTTTAACTGACCTGATGCTTTCAACTCTATCTGATAAATTCTCTTGATATTTATCATATAATAAGCTACAAATCAACCACTAACTGCTTTTCGGGTCTAACTGAGTGTAGTAATCACACTCAATATCCTTTTTATGACATACACCACAATGTTTAGTTGTCTGAAACTTGTAACACACAAATAGTTCTTTCAGTATTCTTTTACTGTGAGATTTCTTGATGGAAAATTATCAGGTTTATTCATAAAAATTATAAAAGTTTACAGTAAACTAATGAAAATGAGCTAAGAATTTTGAGAATTTTCGTAGATGATATTTATTAATTAGTTTACAGAAAAAGTCCGACTCGCAGGATCTGTGTCATATTAGCATGGCCCCATACTTATTCCTAGTGACATTTGGAGAGCTTAAAATAGAAATGAACAGTTTTTTTTTTTTTTTTTTTTTTTTTTTTTTTTTTTTTTTTTTTTTTTTTTTTTTTTTTTTAGTATTTCGTGAAATATCACCAACATCTCGAAAAAATGGGATAGATTAGCCATCACAAAGCACAGGAAACTCACAGTAGCCAACTTACAAAGAAGCGGATAATTCTTAATCCTCATTCTTGAGGAAGGCTGTATAAGTCAATACAAATATGTACTAAAAACTTACTCTCTCTTTGACTACTGCTCAGAAGGCTCTATTCCAAACAACCAAAAATTTGTTTTCATTTTAAGTATCTGGTTTTACTACCAAATTCATTTTACTGTTAAAATAATTGTAAATATATACTTCATGGCGAATAAAATTCCATTCTCTCGTGGGTTAAATTTTTGCTATAAAATAAGAAATAATGATAACTTCAGTTATAGCAGTATGAGGAAAGTTAAATTAGAAAAAAACAAACAAGAAGTATTAAGAACATACGTATGTATATGTCATCATGATTAGCTCAGCCATCATGATTAGCCACAGCCATTCCAAACATATTACTAATATGTTTCAAATTTTCTTGCCTTCTTTTGCTAAAATACATAAAAAATAAATTTTACTGATAAATGCAATTTAAAATCAGAAACAACCAATTTCCTTTTTTGTAGGGAATTTAGTAAGCATTTGAATGATTACATTGTACTTACCACGATTTCTTAGTTGTTTTGAAGATATTAAGTAAAATATACGAAGATCCCAAAACTTTTCATGCCTGCTAATAAAATTTTCTTTTTTGAATACTTCCTTAACTCCAAATGTAACCAACATTTAAACATCATAGTTCAGATGAATTTCTAAGATGTAGGAAATACTTCAATTGAATCCAACAATTCTAAGTACCGAAAAAAAAAAAAAAAAAAAAAAAATTAGATACAAAAATATTTGCTCCACTTTTCTCAAAAACGGATACAGATATCGTCTTAAAAATGGTTTCATTCGTTTTCCTCTGTTAAGAAACCTATAAAACAAGTACCTGCAAGCATATGAACTCAAAAATGTAAATGTAAATGTACAATTTTTTTCGTGCGAATTTCGCTCCAAACACCATCTTCCAGTGGACGGATTCTGCTGGTTAATGAACTTGACCTTTCAAATTAGACGAAAAATTTGTGTACCAAATTTCGTCAAAATCGTACTATTTTTGTGCCAGCTAGAAAGCGAACAGACAAACACACACACACACACACATATATATATATATATATATATATATATATATATATATATATATATATATATATATATATATATTTGAGCCAACTATATTTTCGTGATCTATGGGTTTCGAAACGAGAAATTTTCTATTCCGCACTTCTGCATTGCATTGTAAGGTCAACCTCATAAGCAGGTTTCTTCCCTATGGAGGGGGGAGGAACCGCGCTAAAAAGTAGATTTAAATCAAATTTTGGCTTCAAATTAATTTAATGCATTTTTCCCAGGGATTTATGGCATTAGATGATACAATGAAGACAGAACCCCTCCTCACTGGAATTAAAGGTGGATCTACAGGAGTTGTCGTGTTGATCAAAGGGGAATTTATCTATTGTGTAAGCACCAATGTATTTATTTGAAAGTAGATGTTTGCATATCTTACTTTTATAAACACCAGCTTTTTTTTTTTTTTTTTTTTATTTATTTCAAAAATATGTTTTAGCCCAGTGTCAACATTTGAAGCTTCACTTGAATTTTCAATATCGATTAATTCACTCTGTATGAGGGACAACCCTGAATAACATTATTTGACTGCCCTTAAACCCAAAAATGTTGTATTTTTTGGCAAACGAGTATCCAGTGCTGTGATATTGATTCAACGAATGATTCTTATAGCATAAGCAGTTGCACAGACACAGGCCTATCTCGAGAGCTGGGTTCTTATCTAATGCCCGCTTGCAGTTTATCATTTAAATAGTACCCAGAAACATGGTTAACAAGAAAGTGAGTTAAAGGGATACATTTCAAAGCTTGTAACTTACCCTAAGATTACTGTTAGGCAAACAAAAATAGAAAAATAGATAAAACATTGCTAGGATGAGAGACAAGTTCACATGATAGACTGCTATTGCTTGGGAACAGGTGAAAGTACTCGATCGAAATATCTGTACTCGAGTGAGGGCTGCTCATTTGGCCAAGTACTCAGAAACTAATGCAAACTGTCATGCTACAGGTAAGCTTACCCTTATAAACCATTTACCACCACCTCTGCTCTAGCTCGTGGATTGATATAGTAAGGTCTGCAGACGTTTAAATCTCTCTGAAGACTCACTCAGTTCACCCTTTGTCGCACCTGTACACATTATTATCAGACCTCTAGCCCAGTGTATAGAGGCTTCAAAAGAGGGTCGAGCTAACATTAATTCCCTCACAAGATTTTTTTTTCTAATATCCTTAGGTATGGTGTGAGTATGCTGAAACCAAGTTTTCCAACTCAAAAGCCGGGGTGAGAACTTTTGGCAGGTGGAAAACCATGAAATTTTAGCATTTTTTTCTGTTTTTCTTCATTAATTTAAAACCCGTTGATTTTGGGTAATAAAACTTCAAATACGGAGTAAAGAAAATTAAATTCTGCTTCAATTCAAAGACCAAATTCGACCAGGTAAAAGTCTGTTTGTGCCGCTTTTGGGCGAAAGAACCCCATGGTCGTCATCGCCCTACCGTGCAAAACAGCTGCACGAATCACTCACCGCATGCTCCCGAGTATCTTTCTCTCTCTCTCTCTTTTTTTTTTTTTTTTTTTTTTTTTCCCCAATTATATAACCGGCACTCTTTTATTTTTAATTATTTATTTTTAAATTCCATCTTTTTTTTTTTTTTTTTTTTTTTTTTTTTTTTTTTTTTTTTTTTTTTTTTTTTTTTTTAATAACCGGTACTCTTTTATTTTAAATTACATTTTTTATGTTTCTTTTTTTTTTATATATATATTTTTTTTTCCTTTAACCGGTACTTTTCATTTTATATGTATATATATTTTTTTTTTTTTTTTTTTTTTTTTTTTTTTTTTGGGCACTTTCAATCTCCCTACTAAGAACTTAACAGAATATAACTGAATCTAATATTAAAAGTATACACTAAAAAAAGTAAAATCAGGTGTAACAGCTAAAAGTTTAACAAGGAAAATATGGTAACAAAAAATATCACAGCAATGAGTTAAACAGGCAAATAAAACTAAACAAGAGGTAACAAAAGTAGCTAAGGATAAATCAATAAATAGAAAGATAAAATACATAAATAAAGGTAATTAAATAGATAGAAACATACACTTATATACACCTATATTCAAGGATATGAGCCAAAGAAAACTGTATAGCTATACCACAATTATTATACAAGACGGTTAAGTCCGGTTATTTTTAAAAATTTGAGCAGCTTATCGACTGCTGCCGAATTATTTCCAAGAGCATCTTCCATCTTTCTGGGTATTCCAAGCCGTCGTAACACCATTCTATACTTCCGACATTCTTCAAGGATATGCTGTATACTGAGTAGTGTCCGACAGGTAGCGCATCGAGGTGGGTTTGTTCTGGACATGAGATAGGAGTGCGTGAGACGAGTGTGACCAAGCCGGAGTCTCGCCAACAACACTTCTTCTCCACGGTTTGATCTAGCCGATGACGCCCAAGGGAGGCAATCGCTTTTCACCATCTTAAGCTTATTAAATCCAGCTTCGCTCCACATTTCCTGCCAGCGTTGTTTAATTGTCTTTAGTAGCGGGGAGGCAAGCTCGCTTACCATGAAAGTGGTGGGCGTTATGACTGGCAAGTCATGCGCAGAGGACGCTGCCCTGTCTGCCATCTCATTCCCTTTTAGTCCTCTGTGCCCAGGGGTCCAGACGAGGTGCACAGTTTTGCCTAAATCACGCAGCATGGTGGAATATTGCAACAGTTTGATGATCCCTGGATTGTCACTGTACATGTTGTGAATGTTCAGCAAAGCACTTTTGGAGTCAGTACAGATAACTACGTTGGCCTCGGGAAATGTCATCGCATGATACATAGCCGCTGATAGAGCAAACAGTTCTGCGGAGTAACTACTACTGATTGAATGCAATCTAAACTTATACTCATTTTGCCCATCTATAAAAGCGCATGCGGAGGAAACACCAGTGTGTGACCCGTCGGTGTACATCACTCTTTTGTTGTCAATTTTGTCCAGAAGCTCATGGAGTCGAAGACTCAGTTCAATCTCGCTTGTGTCATTTTTCCGTAAGGTCAAGAAGTGACAAATGGGTTTACTATATTTCCATGGAGGAATGTACGCATCTTGTTGACAAGAGGGGAACTCTTCAAGTTCGGCTATCATGGATCTCATACGGTAAGGAAGAGGTAAAGAGGCGGAAGTGTGAGCATAAAACAATCCAGAATATTTGGGACGGAATATGTAGGGGTAACAAGGATGGTCAGGTGAGGCATATATTTTGCATATGTACTTGGCGGCAAGCCGATGCCTCCTAAATATCAGCGGAGGAATCCCTGCTTCTGCACACAACGACAGGACCGGCGTGCTCCGAAAGGCTCCAGTTATGCTCCTGATTCCATTGAAGTGAATTGTGTCAATAAGTTCTAGCACAGGTTGCTTGGCTGAGCCGTAGACGATGCTCCCGTAGTCTATCTTAGATTAGGTAAAAGTGCCGCAATCGCTCGCCAAAAAATCACAATTTTTTCAATTTTGCGAAAATCTGTGGTGAGCCTACATTTAACGAGTTACAGTTTGGATTCATCAATTCTTTTGGTATACCCCCTCCCTAATATTTAAAGAGCATCAATAACGGATTCCAAAAAGCACAAAAACTTATAAATTTGACCAAAATTAAAATTTGTAAGCTACTATTGAGCCAAAATGAGAATTAGTGAAATTTTCATTTGATCGCATTGTTTATTGATATGTTTAGAATAAAATCAGAAGTAAATTGTGGCTAATAGGGACCAAAATTTTGAAAAATGCGATCAAATGAAAATTCCATTAATACTCATTTTGGCTCAATAGTAACTTACAAATTTCAATTTTGGTCAAATTTATAAGTTGTTGTGCTTTTTGGGATCAGTTATTGATGCTCATTAACTATTAGGGAGGGGGTGTATCAAAAGAATTCATGAATCCAAGCTGTAACTCGTTAAAAGTAGGCTCACCACAGTTTTTCGCACAATTGGAAAATATTGTTGTTTTTTGGTTAGCGATTGTGGCACTTTTTCCTGGCCAAATTTGGACTTAGACCAGTTCATTTGAAGCAGAATTTAGTGTTCTTTACTCCCTATTTGAAGTTGTATTACCCAAAATCAACGGTTTTTAAATTAATAAAGAAAAACTAAAAAAAGTGCTAACATTTCACAGTTTTTCGCCTGCCAAAAGTTCTTCCCCCCCCCCCCGGCTTTCGAGTTAGAAAACTTGGTCTACTTGTGGGGAATTGATGTTAGCTCAAACCCCTCTATAGTCTCTCCCTCGCCAAGAGAAAAGCCACCCCCAGTTTCTAGGTTTCACCCAGCGAGCTGAATACACGTATCAGCGCCATCACATCTTAAATGAGATATCTAAGAATATTTTGTTTTTCTCAGACACATCCCTTTCAGACCTCTTCAAAGCTGTCATGTAATCCCGTGGTGCTCATTAATCTTTCCCGCCCTGTTATCCTAACTTACTTACTTCACGTATGAAATTTCCCCTTGCAACACTCCCTTTTTCTGGAAGAATGCCCTTGTTCGCCCCATAAACAAAATTCCCAATCCAATTTCAGACAATTTCCATTCTTTCTAAGCCACTTGAACACCTCATCCAATCCCAAATATCCGTCATTGTGGCATATTATTAAGAAATAAAAAAATGCGGTTGCTCTGGTGAGCTCGGATAGAAGCAAAGGACAAAAAAATGGGTACAACCCAAACATATTGTAAAAATAATAATAATTAGCCTTACCTTCGGGGCATCCAACTCCAGGTATACGGCAGTGAAGGGTGAGAAGAAAGGAAACAGGGTTTAGGAAAATAATTGAGGGAATTACGGAAGTATCTCACCATTCACCGGGTAGTTAGGCGTCCCCTACGCCTACAATATAACAATCTTGGGTCGGCTATAGAAATAATAATGCCAAGAACAACTTGTAACGCCAAGGGAAGCGGAAAGCAAACCATTAAAAGCCACTGGCATACACAAGAGTTGCTTACGCACGTGCCAGCTACAGGTGGTTGAAAATGAATTCCAAGAACAACTTATAACACCAAGGGAAGCGGAAAACAAACCATTAAAAGCCACTGGCACACGTGCATAACAAGAGTTGCTGGCGCTCGTGCCGGCTATAGGTGGTTGAATGACTGGCGGACCAGGCTCTCTTGCCAAGCCCTAGGGCCAGTGGTGCCTAAATCACATACTGGCATAATTATGCAATTTGTATAATATTTGTCGCAAAACATAAAAATATTTGAATGCCTCTCACAATAATTAAACTTAATAATAATAAATTTTAATAATAATGGAACCTTCCAATAATTAATCGTAATTATAATTAAATGCCATCAAAAATAATGCACAGTCATCCTTCAATCTTTTTTAAATCCTCATCAATCCGGGTTTTGTGCAGGTTATTCCACCCGATCTGCTCCTGTAATAATTACTCATGACCTCCAATCCGCTATGTATCTTTGAAGAATTTTCATCCTTATCCTTTTAGATATCAGTAAAGCCAATTTACTTATTTTGCTTTCAGTAAGGTGTTTTTTTCGTTTTCTTTCTCAACTTGTCTTTAGCACTTTTTTTTTTTGTTCATGGATATCTTGTTTTATCTATTATCCATATTGTTTTACAATTGTTTAGTAATCTATATCCGTGTATTTATTTATACTTTTCACTTTATTCATGTATTAATTTTATTTTGATTATAGGGGAATGCGGGTGACTCTCGAGCTGTTTTATATGGCAGTAATACAACAGTTCCTTTATCTGAAGATCATAAGCCATCATCGGACCTTGAGAAGAGAAGAATTCTAAGAGCCGGACACATTGTGAAAAAAGACAGAATAGATGGGCGGCTAGCTGTCTCTCGTAGTTTTGGGGACTTCGTTTACAAAAATAATCCAAGGCTTGCACCAGCTGAACAGGCAGTAACTTGTAAGCTTCTAAATATGTATACATTTAAAAAAAAGTTTGTTTGTGCTTAAATGAATACTGATCACAAGTCTAGCTATCAAAAATACCAGTTGCTCAAATTATAAATACACACACACACACACACATATATATATATATATATATATATATATATATATATATATATATATATATACATACACACACACACACAAAACACATAGTATTATAATAAAAATTATATTACCAGATACAATGAAAATCCTATTTGAATTATTTAAAAATGTGACTTTTGATTTATCAGTTTATCTTCATTTGTTAAATACTTACAAATTTACTTTGTTAAGTACTTACAAGATACAAACGTTTCAGATCCCCACCATAATGATTTTATTAACTTCTTAACCCGGTGGAGGTCGCGTTCTTCTGACATTTGGGAGCGATCGAGTCAGGGCTCACAGATCCGAATACCTTATGATGCACTCTCTTGTTATTTTAATGAATTCATATTGTTCCTATCATTTACTATTTTTAAATTTAGGGTTAAGTAAGATATTAATTGAGAAAAAAATATAATTTAGGCATTTTTGTAATTGGTATTAAATTTATTTTCCAATGAACTTGAACAGCCCTTAAATCTCTTCTTCTCTTAGCTTCTCCTGGCAATATTTGATTCTGCCTCTTGTTTTGGGAGCAAAACTTGAATAATTAATTTACTCAAACCATCAAATGTGTGGGAAGAGGTTGAATGCATTTTCTTATTTTTATGTGGTCTTCTAGAAATCCGAATGCTAGCTCTTTCATAAAAATACGTATTTTTAAGGAGATTACCTCTTTGAGAGCTGTATATGACAATCTCATATATCCCCATCACATTCATAAGGGAATAGAAAACAGTTGTGGGCAATCACCGGATATTCCTATAAACGTTTACAGAAGCATAGATTCTATCGACTGTGTCCTCTTCCGATTTTGTTACAATATTGATTGATGGATTTAAATCGTTCTCCCTTCATATCTAAAAAGACAAAGTTAAAGTATATTGACTTTTTTTACAAGAAAATAGAGCCTTCTGCTCAAATTCACGAAGATAAATATGCTTTAGGTCCACCCAATAAACCTATGTAATGTACTCCATAACATACAGTCATCTTTTTCGTACATGGCCACTGCGCATGCATGAACGCCAGCGGACACTTTTTTGTGACACATACAGTCTTCTTTTTCGTACATGGACACTGCTCATGCACGAACGCCAGTGGACACTTTTTGAGACACAAATAGTCTTCATTTACATACACGGCCACAGTGCATGCGCAAATGCCACTGTGCATGCCATAAAGCCACTGCGTATGGCGAACGCCACTCCGCATGCGTGAATGCCAGCGGAAACTTTTTTGTGACACATACAGTCTTCTTTTACGTACATGGCCACTGCGCATGCGCAGACACTTTTTTGTAACAGACTTTTCCAGTTTAGTCACCGCTAAAGCATATTTATGTTAAAAGAAAATCAAAAAAGATACAATACTAGTCGCGTGGGTCTAACAGACAAGGGAGAGAGTCTCTCCCTTTGCTGGGGAGAATTGTTGATGTTAGTACGGCATTTGCCAGTGGTCAATTTCTCTGGGTGATATTTCGCAGGAATCCCATCCTGCTTCATCAGACCGTTGTCCATGTTTTTTTCCTTTTCGACTTTTTTGTTTGTTATTTTATAATAACCTTTTCTATTATTCAATGACAACGGTCTGATGAAGCAGGATGGGATTCCTGCGAAATATCACCCAGAGAAACCGACTGCTGGGGAATGCCGTACTAACATAAAAAAAAAATATACATATATATAATTTCCTTCAATAATTTATAATACAAAATAGAAAATATTAATTGCAAACAAATAAAGAAAAAAACTGTGACACGACAGCTTGCATGCATCTGACAGACCCGCAGAAGAAAACTCAACAAAGAAGCTCACATACTGACAGTCAAGTAACACCTGAACATGTGCAGAAGGTTTCTGCTTGCAAAGAAAGGTTTGGGGGAGAGGTCCACCCGACCTCAGCTCACCAGCGATTCTCAGAAGTGCTAGTCTACATCTGTCTGGTCTGTCAGACCCATGCAGCCACTGCCGGGTTAAAGTGGTGCTTTTAGAGACACAGGTTCATCTCCTCTGGTGACACATTTTCCATAATTGTGATGAAATTGTTTCACTTTAAGAATTTAATAATAATGTTATGGTGGAGACCTGAAGTTTTTGAACATGTGATATGTAGTTCCACCACCATCTCACTTATTCAATTTCAAGTTTCTTTGAGATTAAACTTAAAATATTTTGAACATTGTAAAAATATAAAAACTACAGGTTTAAATGATTATCAGCTTTATATTATTGAATATATAGTTTTAGTTTTTTGAATATGCCAATCAATGATCGTCTTTCATTTTTTTTTTGCTTGCTGCTTTTTAATGGATTCTTGAAATGGTAATCCTCATTTACATACTGCTATCTATTATAGCTCTCCAGGATCAAATTAATAAAACTAAAATCTCTTGATGTTGAAATTTCTATGTGGTACAACAGCCAAAAGAGGCCGCTTTATGTGACTTTTAGTTTTTTAACTAACATCTCTCTGACATACAATGTTGTACCAAATTGGTTAATAGACCCAGTTGGCTTTGAATATCCTATTTCCTACTTCTGAGTGAATATTCCCTGTATAGTTAATTACTTTCCCCAAATAGCTAAATTCCTGGACAACTTTTGAGTCCCTCACCATTGCAGGCCAGCTGGACATCCTTTGGATTCTGTCTTGGTGGAACTAATACCTTGTCTTGGAGGTATTGCTTGTCATTCCGTTGCGGAGGAGCTGTTATCGCCATTCCAGAATGGCAAGCTGTAGCTTCTTTTTTCTTCTTTGTTTGTACCACAACACTCCTCATATTAAATTTGGAGCATGATTTTACTTTACACCAGAATGTATTAATATCCACTGGTCTTCATTAAGACTTTTTGCTTGTCTGGTCCATCTGCATTCATTTCTGGACAAGTGACATTGAAATCATTTGTCTGACATTTTATCATACGCTTTCTTCTTTCTTTGGACAACATAGTAGGTTACTTTTTGTTCCAATGCTCTCTGCTTTTGCTTGCTTGTTATCATGTGCAAGGAACAAAATTCACTTGTTTTTTTTTTTTTTTTTTTTTTTTTTTTTTTTTTTATATTGCAGGATTTTGAACACCCCATAATCCTTTGACTCACCCCTTAGACTCAAGATTCTTAATTTGTCTCTTAGGTTTTCAGTGTAAGTTTTCTTTCTTGATTGCCTTGAGCCTGTGTATTTAATGTTTGGTAGCTCTTTTGTTTAAATGACCATTTCTTAGGGATTTTAGTATCAGCTATTAGTAGTGCATGATTGATGCCTATTTTTGTCCCTTTTATCACTTTAATGTTTAATATTTATTTTCATTATAATAATTATTTTAATTTAGATATAAATTGCAAACTATTTAATACCTTATATCTTATGCTATTTGTTCTGGCCACCCATAAAAACTTTATAATAAATAGTTATATTTTAGCATTGCCTATATCTATTTACTGCTTTCATATCAATCATTATAATATTGTAAATTGCAATGCAAAAAAAGTCCCAATTTCATTTTAATTGAAAAATGGATATTAACGCTTTGATGACTGGCCAGATGAACATGTGAGCCATATATTTTTTTTTTTTTTGTGCGTGTGTTTTCAGCCACCAGGTTTTCATTAAACTATTTTAACACTGATATAGTTTTTCATGCGACCAGTCGTGAAAGTGTTAAAATTGCTGCAAATGCCAATATGTAAATTCATAAAAAAATCAATTTAACTCTTGTTGAATAGAGGTTTATTTCAAAAAAAGTTTTTAAAAATTACAATTGATTGTTACTGAAAAACAAAGAAGGTTTCTTCTTTTCTTTATTGTTGAGTATTTCTTAAAATATAAGGAAGCCTGATGCTGAGGGTTAGTTTGGTTTCTTAATTTAAAAAAATACTGTCATTTGTTTTAACAAATCTAAAATATGAAATGTATTAATTACGTAACTCACAATAAAGTTAATATTCAGTTTCCAATATTTTAAATAATATTTTATTTCTTTCAAGGCTTCCCAGAAGTAAGAATCGTAAAAATTGATCGTGATGCACAGTTTGTTCTTTTGGCAAGTGATGGTATTTGGGAGGTGAAAACGGTGCAGGTAAATATTACTTTACTCAATTCTTGGAGCTATTTCCATTAATTTGGCCAGAGTAACATTTTTTTACTAATTAACCAACGACTAGTAAGAGGATTTATCATTCCTGATTTAATACCAACCAGACTCTAGTTTCATCCTTAATGGTTTCAGCCTTCATTCTTGTCTTAAATTGTCAAATTATTTTTTCTCTTCATTATTTTAATCTTTACATTGCCATTTTAATTTCTAGTACAAAAACTATTTCATTTATCATGTATAATAATCAGATGTGCAGTTCAAACTTCTAAAAAATAAATGAAGTTATAGTTAATTTATTTCTATAAAGGGGGGGGGAGTTCTATCCCAAATAAACAAGTAATTTTTATGTTATATTTGTAATAATGGCTATTAACAAATGTATGTATAACTCTGTATAACGTGCTGTGGCCTTTTATTATTGCAGATAATAATGGAAGGTATTGGGTGTATTTTATTTAGTTTTTGGTCATTTGATAAAAATACACTGGGTAAAAAAATGTCTCCACACAAGATTTGTGTTGAAATGTTAAATCCCATTACTTTCCAGTATATTTACATTTTATGATAGTTATTTATTATTTCTTTGAGCAATAGAACAAAAAAGAAGAAAAAACAAATTTTGATTTTTTAATTGATAATATTAGAAATACTGATAGGAAGAAAACATTAAAGTATAAAAGGTCAGAAAGGTTTCCACACAGACAATTAGTAATAGAATAAGGTAGTGAAAGAAGGGTATATTTAATTTTCAATATGTAAAGAGCTATCCTTACAGATAAAAAAAGTCTGACTCGCAGGAATTGCATCATCTTAGCACGGTTCCATTTATATCCCTAGTGTCATTTGAAAAGCTTAAAATAGAAATAAACTTCTTTTTTTTTTATGTATCTCGTGAAAATTGTCAACATCTGCTCGAACAACTCAGGGAAACCGACAGTAGCTAACTTACACAGTAGCGGAAATTACACAATCCAGCTCTCATTCTAAAGCAAAACTCTATACATCAATACAAAACACAAACATATAAGGGGGAGGCTGCACCCATCCAATCGGTAAACATGTGTCATAAAAATCTTAAAAATAATAATAATAAGATCACTCAGTTCAGAAAAAAATAATTTATTTTGGGTGTAATAGCGTTTTAATTGTCTAATTATTCTAAGTTCTAGATTGTTAGTATTCCATACCCCCAAAGCGCTCTCAGCCCCCCCCGAAATTCTCCCAGCTTTCGAATAGTTTCTATCTACTTACCACAAATTCACGACAGTTTTCAAGATATGAAGGAAAATATGCTAAGTTCCCTAAACTTTTCATGTCTCTTAATAAAATAGTTTAATCTTATCCTTCCTTAACTCCAAATGTAACCAAAATGTAAACATCTTTGAATGTATGAATTTCAAACATGCAGAAAATGTTTTAACCGAATCCCATGATTCTAATTCTAAGTAACCAAACCAAAAATTTGATTTAACAACTATTTTTCCAATTTTCTTGGAAACGGTTTATGCTATTGCCTTTAAAATGATCCCATTCGTTTAACAATCCCAAGAAGCCTATAAAACGAGTACTTACAACCATATTATGTAAGCGTAAATATTTTTTTTGCACGAATTTTGCTCCAAAAACCATTTTCCGGTGAGCGGATTCTGCTGGTTAATGAACTTGGCTTTTCAAATTAGACGAAAGATTTTTGTACCAAATTTCATCAAAATCAGACCATTATTGAGGCCAGGAAAGCGCGAACAGACAAATATATATATATATATATATATATATATATATACACAAATTTGAACCACCGTTATTTTCGGGCTCTAGGGGTTCTAAAACGCAAAATTTTCTAGTCGGCACTTCCGGATTGCGTCATGAGGTCAACCTTATAAGCGGGGTTCCTCCCTATGGAGGGAGTGAGGAACCGCGCTAAAAACATTTCCATTGTTAAAATTTAGTGTTTAAGTAGAAAATGGAGGTCTAGAAACAAAATAGACACCCAAGAAAGTCCTAATTGAAGTGCTCCATGTTCTGTTCCTGTCTATGTAGTAGTTGTTTTTTACGGTGCATTGATATCTTGGCCTTTAGCCCCAAGATCCAAGGTGCAGCAAGGAATTATCTTAATGAGCCGTGAGAAGAGAAAATTCCTGCCGCCGCACATTGGTCCCAATCCAGGCCGTATGGTGCAAAAAATCATAACTTGTTTATTATTTGTTGGATCTGGACAATTCTTTGCACAAAACTTTTTTAAATGAAACTAGATATGAATTTGGATTTGATTTCTTGAAAAACAAAGTGGCGGTACATTTTTCAGGAAAAATTCCATTGTTCTTATTAATTAAAGATTTTAGAATAGAAATCAGCCTAAAACGTCAGTATAACAACCATTTACTTATTGAATAAGTATTGCTTGAAAAATAAAATGGTGGCACTTTGTTGTGAAGAAATCCTACCATTTTGATGCAGAGGTTTTAAGTGAAAATATTTACAAAAAAAATAAGAATACTCATTAGTAAGTTTTCCTTTAAAAAGATAATGGTGGCTTGATGCCATAGGTCATTAAATTTTTGAAGTAAAAATATTAAGCTATTATTTTTTTTTAAGTCCAATCAGTTTTATGTTGCTGATACTTTTCAGGTAATTAATTACCTGATGACAAATAATCATCACTGGACCACTACTTCTTTTTGTTTGTTCATTTAAAAATAAAAAATGAATATACAAAAAAAAAAATTATAACTCAATATTATAAGGGGGGATGTAAATTGGTCAGCTTCCTTCTTAGTAATTTCCTTTTTAGTTCGCTCCTTAGCTTCCTCAAAAGATTTATTTTCTTGGACGACCACATTTTCCTGAAGAAATAGATGGAATGCACTGAACACTTTTCTCACTGGCGACAGGTAAAATTTCTTTAGCTTCCAGCTATGCCTTATAATGCCCTTCAAATCTAGTCCTAGAGCTATATGACTTCTTCAATTTTTTCATATATAAATCATAAAAGGCCCTTAACTTTTTCTAAATGCGCTCATTATCAAGTAATGTGTATTTTGCTATGACTTATACATAAAAGTTCAAAGTATACTGGAGAAATATGCAGAGTAAATTCCAGGTGAAGAAAAACACAGGTTTTCAGCCGTAAAAAAAGGGATGGAGATATACGTACAGGCTAAGTAGTTGGACACTAAAGTGACAAAAGTGAAATCCTATGCCCCTATCAGCTTTGAAGGACACTGCAGCTTCTATAAACAACCAAAAGATGGCAATAGTAGAAGGACTGATATAATAGCTTGTAGCAGCCAATCGCAAAAGAAGCCAAACTGATATATCAGTCCGTAGCACCTAGGGCACTCCTCCCTCCGGACTGATATATCAGTCCATAGCACCCGGGCCCCTGCAACCACCGGACTAATATATCAGTCAGTAGCAGCGTAAGGGTTAATAAGACGATAATCACTTTAAAAAAGAAAATTAAACAAATAAAATGTAAAGAAAAAGACAACTTTATTTTTGGACAAAGTTTCAAGTGAAATTCCTTTACTGCTTAAATCATAAAAACAGAAAGCCTGCAATAATAATTTTAATAAATTCTCGATAAGAATTTATTCAAATTATTATAAGTTAATACTGTGAATAGATGTTTATGTAATCTAATTATTGATATCAATCATTTTATTTTTTACTTTTAATTCAGGACGTTGGAGATTTTGTGAGCAGTCAGATTCAAGCAAGTCGTCGGCCAGAAGAAATTACTGAAAAGCTTGTGGATAATTGTATTTCTCCTAATAAAAGTAAAATAATTGGATTAGATAACATGTCGGTTATATTAATTATTTTTAGACAAAATATGACTAAAGGCTATAGAAACATATTAAAGGAGCTTCCTAATATTGAACCAACAATGACCACCGATAAGTCGCATTCGCCTGAACCTTCAACTAGTAAACACCCGCAATAGCCTCATCTGAAGTAAGCAAATTCAAAACCAATATATATATTGTTTTCTCTTCCTCTTTCATGTGGAGAAACTGCTTTTGTCATTATTCTCAGGATTTGAACCAATAATCGACAAATAATGCTTAACAAAGTGTGAACATAGCTGTATTATATTTACATATGCTGACACATGATCAGATGAAATATACAAACCCCGTTTTCTTTCTTTCCAGAGTTGTCAAAACTGTAAACTCAATTACATTTACATAAAAATGCTATTTAAAGAAAGAATTTGTTTTTGGAAATTGCTGTGAAATATTGTAAATAGCAATAGGCAGATAATGAGCTCAACTCAGCTTTTCTGCATTTTATCTTTACAAATCACGCTTATTATTTATTTTTCTGCTTAGGAAGAGTGTGCTACTTCTCAAGTTTTCATGTAGATTATTATTTAAAAGTTGTCCTAGCTATTAAATACCCTATATACTGTTATTTAGGGACAACATAATTGTAAATTTATTAGTAGTTTTACCACTATATGAATATGAGATTTTATTGTTTGTTTTACTACGATGTCTCCTCAGAACTTGAACAAATAAGTAAATAATAAAATAGAAGGTAAAACTATCCATTCAAACGAAATAAGTAATAACTATTTTTTTATGTATTTATTTTTGTTGTAAATACAGGTTCAATATTAGATTTGGTATATTTTGTTACTGAACCTGTTGTAAATATGATTATAAAAAATTGAGTTAATTTTGATTCTACTCTAAAAAAAAAAAATTAAAATTGATAGATTTCTCACTGTAAATGTACTGATAATTCCCAAGACCTTGTTGTCTCATTCAATTCTTGAAATGTTTTTATTACATTATTCTCTCACATGAACTTTGCTATTGTAAGTATGTCTCAATTCAGACTATTTCTTGAATTTGGGACATTTGAAAAAGCTTTCTGTTAATACTATCAGGTCACCTTGCTATAATAAGGGTGGAAATCAATGTTAAGCTTCAATTTAAAATATTTTAATCACAAAAATTAAATGAATTGTCACTTTTTTTGTGCTTATTTTAGATTCATCAGAGTTTTCATTACTTATTTTCTTTTATGTGTCTGCTTAGGCAAGATTTTTAGGTAGGTTAATTGTAGAATACACAGTTTGTGGTGCAGGTTGTTTTAATATTTCATATATGTGGCTTAAATACATTAGTATAAAGTAGAGTTCTTTTGCTATTTAGTGACTTTATCATTATGAATTTATTCTATAAGTAAAACTTAACTTTAGCTGCTATATGTTGGATATTATGTGGGACTATCAGTCTATGATGCAAACGCTACGAAAATATTACTACAAGCTCTATATGCTACTTGTACTTAATTGTGTTGCCTCTAACCATTTCAACTGACAGTCCCACACAATATCCAACAAATAGCAACACAGTTAAGTTTTGTTAAAAATTATGCTTGGCACTATTTTGCCCTGATCCCTTCAATTCAATTGTTCATTAAACAGTTTCAATCAAATGTTTTTAGCAGATTAGGAAATCGTCGGAAAGAAATAAAGACTGACCAAGTCATACAAGCTTTTGGAAGTGAAGATATTATAGTGATCTTCTTTTGGCATTATCCTCCATTGTAAATATACTTCTTAAATTACCTCAAAGATTATCTTTAAACATTTTTAAAAAAACGTTTGAACGCCTTTAGGTCACACAATTAGCGAAGAGCAAAATTGCAAAGCCTGTTTTTTTAGAATAAAAGTTGTAAACCCTCTGAAAAAGCTTTAAAATTACACTTTTTTCCTAGTGAAGATAAGTAAATCCATAAAATTAACACAACTAAGCCCCATGGGGTCTCCCGTGGTCTAGTGGCTAGTGCCTTAGATTCATAAGCGGGAGATGGTGGGTTCGAAAAAAAAACAAAAAAACAAACTAAGGCCACATGTTGCTAATGCCTTAGATGTATATATATATATAAATATTAATTAAGAAAAATCCCTAATGCTGTATTTTCTTAAAGGTGAGATCTGCCCCAAAATATAATTAACTATAACATAAATAAGGAGGGAGGTTAGCGCAGTGATAGAACACTCGACTAATGAACTGGAGAATCCAAGTTCATAACCCAAGAATGCACTAAAGATTCTTATCTTCTGGTGTCCTTGTTGGAGAGTTAGATTTGGGGTCCCAGATCATCCCATGGCTCACCCAGTCTTTAATTAATTAATTAATACCTGTCAAGGGAAAATCAGGCTGGCAGAGCATAGTACTGACTACACTATCTACCTAGTGTGCCATATGGTCAAGAATGAACTTTATGACACCCTAATGTCTATCATCCTTCAAAATTTCAAGTCTCTAGCTTCTTGGGAAGTTCCTAATAATTGTGATGAGTGAGTGCTCTAAATTCCGATTTTCCATCGCCTATTTCTCAAAAACTATTCAATCTAGAATTATGAAACTCTCCAGTTTTACTCACATCTATTATTATTATAATATCTGTGTTAAATTTCATAAGTTTATCTTTAACCGGTTCAAAGTTATGAGAGGGAAAAATCGGCTCTAACAACTTGGAAAAACGGCGTAGGCCGGAACTTGGCCTGGCGCACTACCATGCACCATTCATACTTTTTTTTTTTAAATGACACAATATACAATATATAAATTCAATAGATCACAACTTTTGGCTTTTCACTAGCCCCACAATGTAAAACTTTGTACAATGTATAAAACTTCCAGGTAAATTTTAGTTAATGCATCACCTGTATGAAAAATATATTCTTTTAAATCTTTCTTATTAAATATTCTTTTCAATTTCACAAATTCAAAACAGCTGCAAGTATCATAAGAGATTAAAAATAACAAACACCTACTCAATAAAGTCCAAGTACCTTTGGCTTGAGTAAATAAAGAGACAGATATCTATCACATCTTTATTGTTGGCAAATTTTATAAGAAGGGATGTTATTTATAAAATTCTCCTAAAAAATAATGTTGTTCTTTACAGTTTATCAAACTAATTCTAAAGGCTCAGTCTTCAAAATGAATGGATACATGAGTGAGTTATTAAAATTGAGATTGACATAAAAAATGAATAACGATTTTTTTTGTTTTAATTATGAAAGTCAAGATTATTATTGATGCAATAACACACATTTTATTTAATTTTAAATTGACTAAATATTAATAGCTCTAATTGTATTTATTTTTTCCATGTAAAGTACTTCCCTAAGTTCATTTGAGTTTGTTCAGAAAAAATGAAAGTTTCCTCATGTGGTCCTACGTTTGAAAAACAAAGCAGTGCAAACTAGTAATATCTTCTATGCATTTTAAAATTATCATATATTGGTAACCCACATTCCCTGAAATGCTTGTAATAAAAATGTGTAATGTGAAGTTTAGGCTTATAAAGAAGAAAGTAAGTTATGGAGAATGATTAGTTAAAATGTATGCACATATATCATTATTAAATTAAATTACAAATTCAAGAATTAAGTAATGATGTTCCAATTCTCATATAGTGTTAGCAGCTTTCATGAATGTTTGACATAGTCGTTCAATATTAAAAAGAAATAAATACAATTTCTAATACTCCAATTTTCCTTTAACAATCATGGAACACAAAGATGAGCTGATGCAAATTGATTAAGATTATACTTTCAAAATAGAAATAGACTTTGGGTTACTTCTTCAATTCAAGATTTATGAGGCTCTTAAAAATAGAAAATACAAAGCTAATATTGGTACTAATATTAATTTCACCCTCAATTACGTACAGGAATTTTTTAAATACAAATTCTTAATAATTATAATGTAATAGTTTACTTATTTATAAAGATCATTTGTTTTACATAAAATGGTGTGGAATCAGTATAATATATATATATATATATATATATATATATATTCATTAAAGAGTATTTTTTTAGATTCTTCTTAAAAAAAAATGAATGAAATACATTCATTTCAAACATTTATTTTGATTATCACTAAACAAATCTGCTGCCTGTAAATTAGACCTCTTCTCTTTTAGGTGATCTCGTAATAGCTGTTGACTGATTTGCTTGACTGCACATAAAACATTCAAAACAAGATAATAGTTAGAATAAATAGAAATATGGCTATTAAAAATAATTTAAATTACAAATATCTATACTAGTCTATCAATCCGTTTGTTTGAGTTTGTGTGTGCAGTAGTGCTTGAGTCTACTTATGGGTACGCTTATTAAGGTAAATAGAAAGGTAGAGTGTCAAAATTAGTTAGCCCTTAAAAGTCTTAATGAATTTTCTACAAAATGAGTACTAGCAAATTGTGCTTAAGGTTTGCAATATGTTCCTTAAGTTTATAAATTTTATCAAATTTCTTAAAATTATTTCAGTAAAATGAATCTGCTATGATTACTAGGCATAAAAAATAAGAATAGCGTAGCCATTTCTTTGTGGTTGTAATTTTTCATTTAATGAGAACTAGCAGAAGTTGAGAAAGAGAGGGTTGGGGTCATTTATTCCGGATATCAATTTAAAATGGCCCATTCTGCAAATAGTCATTTTAGGGCCAAAAATCTTGCTTTTCTTTGAAATTTTGTTTCAGCAAATATTTATATTCCATTATCCTTGTGCTAACACAATGTGTCATTGTTAAGGAAAAGCTGCATATTCAATGCTTTACCCAATGTAATAACTAGCATGCAAATTATAAAAATGTATTTTTTCACATTCTACATGCAGTGCCAATCTTAAGTTCAATATAAACACAAAAAAAGAATATTCATCCATCCATTGCAAATAATAGAACAGATATTTTGCTAATTTATTTTATTTAAATTAATTAATTTGACTGTTTTAAACTGAGCTTGGGCAGATATTATCTGTCTAAGCAGAGGTTAGAACTCATTCTTTTTTTTTTTTTTTTTTTTTTTCTCTCTTTTTAAATATAGCTAATTTAGTGTGCCTCAGGACTTAACATATAGCAATGATTCAGAAAATAGCAAAACACTAAAACTTGGAGCAATTATACTCACTAAGGAAACATGTATTGAATGAACACAATGAGCCACAAAGCACACCAAAGGCAAGCCCATGCCCTCAAGTGTCTCCACCGCTCGTTGTTTGATAGAACAACAATAGCCAGACCCAGGGCTAAACATGTCCTAGAAAATTTAAAATCTTTTAGTATAATGACATACAAACAGTGGAAAATATTCAAATATTTAAAACGAAGTTTCAGGCATTGCACTTATATGTGAGTAATATACACATAAACAAAAGAAGAAAGAAAAAACAGTCCTTTGGCATTTTTCTCGTTTTTGCTTCGTTTCCAAGAAAAACGCAAGAAACTAAAACACAGTTGTGAATAGGCATCATTCTTTTAAAAATCACTAAAAGTATATGTTTTATCTTCTACCCCCCTTGTTGTAGCGGGTAGTGGTTCAAAGTGAGCCGTTCCTATCCCTACTACCATCCCCTAAATGGTTCGATAGAACAGGGGTTAAAAGAAAATTAAAAACACCGGTTGCAATGACTTGTATATGATTTATTGAACAACATAAACTAAATGAAATATTGAACCCTTTGTGCAATACATAAATAAACATAAATAATAAATATTCATGATATAAATATAAATTTAATGTTGAGAAAAAAAGGAAATAAACATTTAAAATAAATTTATCTTATGGTTAAATTTAATATATATAAAGAAAGGGAATTAAACATTTAAAAGAAATTTATCTTATATTTAAATTTAATATATATAAAGAAAAATAATTAAACATTTAGAACAATTTTATCTTGTATTTAAATGTAATATATATAAAAAAAATAATTAAACATCTAGAAGAAATTTATCTTTTATTTAAATTGGACACATATAAAGAAAAGGAATTAAACATTTAGAAGAAATTCTAAGTTAAAAGATGAATTAATTATTTAAATGATGCAGACTATGGTCTGGAATAATTGTTAAACATTAAATTAATTTAAAATTAATTATATAAAAAAGAGAATAATATACTTATAATAATAAAAATTATTTACATCAAAGGAAAAAATAAAACAGTAAAAAAAATAATTGTCCTACCCCGGATTCGAACCGCTGGCGTTTTAGTGGACTGTTGCGTTTTAACCATAGCAACTACTCCACGGAGTCAGTTGTCCAAACTCATATGTTTGGCGTCTTTGATTTTTTGGAATTATCCCAAATGGGGCATTGTTATGTTTTCAAATCCAAGAACCATAATATACATATATAATGTGATAGGAGCAATGAATGAAGACACACCACTCTTGAATATTTATGAAAGTCCTTTGAGAACTACATTCAAAAGTTGGTGTAGAAATCACCTTCAGCTGAGATGAATCACACTGGTAGTCGGGGCTATGATGACTTGGTGATGACTATGAGGGCTCCCAGATGCGCCAATTTAATTTTTATGTGGCAAAAGAGTAATAAATGCAGGAGCAATTTAAACATGTGGCCTGCCATATTGTCCTGTTAAGCTCACTACTGATACGGGGCCGAGGGTAGCCGAGCCAAGCCGAGCGGAACTTAGACGAAATACAGAGGCAAAATAATAATATTTGAACTTACACTATGAATGTATGTTGCCTCAACACCCCTCATCTCACCCTCCCAGCCCCACCTCCACCTCCTTTAATCCCCACCACAAAAATATAGAAGGGAGTATGCCTCTGATTTTCGTTGAAATAATGAAATAATAGGTCTCCATTTTTTGATCCCTCAACTTAACGCACAGTTTTTCCACGCATACCTCGATAATAAACTGTTGTTGTTCTTAGAGGAAATAATTTTGGCACAAAATTGGTTGGAGAGTAACTATCCTTGGCATTGGAAAGGACGTAGTGGGCCGGTATCTTGACCGGCTTGATCTTCAGTCCTCACTCCCTTGGATTTCTTCGCTTGAGGTCATATTAAAGATTTGGTCTACAGAGAGCCCATTGGCTCAAGGTTGCACCTCTTCTGTCACATCAGATGAGCCTGGGAACAGATTACAGAAGAGCAATGCACAAATTCCAACCAGTCTGTCAAGGTGCGTTAGGATGCCTGTATTGCTGCAAGGGGACAAATCTTTGATCTGTTTTTGAATTGATCGCCAGGAATTATTAGAAGAATAAATTATTATTTTTTATAATTATGTATGTGTCCAGTGTTAAATGTTAAAACTGTTTTAAGAATTGAAACTTTAATTTTATTACAAATTGAAACTTGGAAATTTGGAATTTTCCTCAAAAGAAAAGTAGTTATTTTAAATAATATTGTACTTGCAGCTTTACATGCCGTCATTTAATTTTTTAGACCAAGAAGATTTTTTTGTTTTGTTTTGGAGGGGGAGGTGGTTGTGTAGAGGGGGAGAAAGATAAAAATATACTTATAATGATTCTTATATAGGAATTATGAAAGAATGCCTATTCACAACTGTGTTTTAGTTTCTTGCGTTTTTCTCGGAAATGAAGCAAAAACAAGAAAAATGCCAAAGGACTTTTTTTCTTTCTTTTTTCATGCTGCTTAGACTCCCGAAGTTTTGCCATTTATTTTGGGGACGCCCATTATATATGATAGCTGCCATAATTCAGTTACTTCCTACCGAAGAAATTAGTTTGGCTTTTCTGAAATTTTTGAAAATTTCACTTTTCAATTTAGATAAAAACGGTAAACTTATTTTATGGCATTAGCCTTGACATAAAAGAAAAAACAAGGTTGATCTTCCTAAAAGCTTTTTAACCTTTTCAAAGTGACGTGGGCTAGCTGCCAACTCCCTCCACAGGCAGACCAAACTCCCTCTCCTGCACCCAGCGTCAAAATGTTAGACACACAATACAAAATATTATTTTTTACTTTTCATTTGAATAGATCAACAAACCAATATGAATTCAATTATTTTTAACTTATCTTACACTTATCTGACAATGGCAATTAGTATTATAACCCATTACAAAATATATATAAAATAAAGATGCTTAAAAACGGATTCTAGGTGCGTCAAAATGATAGACACACTGGAAGAAGAAAATAATAAAAGATGAATTTAAAATTCTGTGGATTTTTCATCAACTTTTATTACTTAAAAAATTCAATTTGGAATTGAAAAAAATAATTTTTAATGTTTCTTGAGGTATGTAATCGAAGCTAGATTTTTACTTTTTAGCTCATCGATTGTGGAAAATTGCCTTGACTCGCTATATGCTCTTCTTGTAAGAATTCCCCAGACATTTTTAATAATATTAAGGTCTGGAAAAATAGCCGGCCAATCTAGTTTGTCTAAATTCTTTCGGATGAACCATTCCTTAATAATTCTTACCGAATGGATTGGAGTATTGTATTGCTGAAATGCAGATGAATCTTCTGCCATGCCATTAAAAGTGTTTTTTTTTCTTCTGATAAGTTTTAATACTCATGTGAATATATTCTCTTAGACAGAAACACCAAGTAGCCTTTCTTCATGAACCTAATCATAACACTACCTTCGCTCATTTGCCTCCGGGGTAATATAAGTTCTAATTTTCCTAAATCATGAAAATTAAAAGGAAAACCATCAAGTCCATCTAAATCAAATGTTTTCTCATCAGAAAAAAAAACTTTCCTCCACTAATCGGTCCTCAACATAACGTTTTCTGCAAAATCCATTTTATGATGAAAGAGGTTTTCGCGTTACTTTTTTTTTTCAATATGTTTTTTGATCTTTTCAGTAATCCATGCACATTCCTAGACTTGGTGTGAACACCGGCTTCCTCTGCAATTGCTTTGACTGTTTTGCATGAGTTTGATGCGATTCTTAGATCAATTGTTCCTCCCTAATTGATAAAGTTGGTTGTCTTCCAGTTGAGCAATGGGTATCGTACAGCTCTCAGAACGGAATTAACTGGACTAGATTCGATTAACTTAGTTTTATGTGTCTTGGAATCTCCCTAAAACCCATCTCATCCTTGTGTAGCAAAGAAATTATCGGCACTCTTCTCGAGACAACCACTTCTTTTTTCTTATACTTTAACTGAAAAATTCACAACAGTTGTCATTGAAATTGTCCATAGGAGGAATGGAAAATACCAAATCTTAATGCTTTTCAAGGGTTAAGATCTAAAAATGCCTTATCAACCATTAGAAAATTAAAAGATTGTGAATAACGACAAGTGTGTTTATCATTTTGACGTACCAAAATAAAGACATTATCAGTTATTTATTTATCTCTTGATATAGCACAGAGGTAAACTATAAATTACATTTTTTTACAAATATATACATTTGAAATAACTTATAAAAAAAGATTGAACCACAATTTGAAAAAAATTATATTCAGTTTTCGAAATTTCAAGGGTGTGTCTATCATTTTGACGCTGAGTGTAGGAATGCCGTACACACTCATATTTATTTTTTATTTTTTAATTAGGCACTCGTTACTAATCATCATTTTCATGTTTATCTTCCGTGAACGACGATGTGTATTACTTGAAACGATTTATTTACTACAATTTAGGTACGCAGCAAACCTACAATAACCATTTAAAACAAAGTTTACTTACTTTTCTTCCCTACATTTCTCTTTCTACTTCATTCCGAAACCACTGCTTGTTTTTAGACATGATTTTCAAATGTAGGAATGAAAATGTTTTTTATCTATTATTATAATAAGCTATTCCTTTATTGTTTATAGTTTCACTAAAAAAATGCCCTAAGAACATTTTTACCGTGCATACGCCTCACAGACGCATGTTACTTAAACATTCAAAATTTGTATGTTACCAGTTAAGGATTAATACCAGCAATTACCCCATATTCCTGTTGGAGCACTCTGTACACGCTCAAGGCTAAAGACGGCTCGCAATCAAGTGATAAAGCTGTGGCGAGAATACTCGGGCGTCGCTTCTAGGGAATATCTTTCTCCGGCGAGTATTCTCGGGTGTCGCATCGAAAGGGTTAATGCTCCAAGGTCAGGTATCATATACTTGTCCAATATCTATCACACTGTCCTCTTTTATCCTACTAAAGTACTGTTATTTTATTATTATTATTATTGTGAGAGTGAGAATTAGATGTCACTTAACTATAGTCAATAATTAAAATAAGACATTTTAATTAACATTCAAAAAAGAAGAACCTTTAATGAAGTGTATTTAAAGTAGCACTTCATTAATGATTCTTTTTTGCTGACCTCAAATGGTGGCACAAGAACAGAAATCGATCACTGTTATTGTATTTGGTTTTTAGATTGTTAAAAGACTTGTAGTTTTTATTTTGGAAATGATTTTTTACTAAATATTTATTAAGGTAAACTCGTATTAGTGTTATTACTAGTAGTGAAAAGTTGAAAATTCGATGAATAATTGTACATACAAACTGAATCCAATAGGGTCATCTAACTCTTCTGTACTCTCAGGAATATCTATAAAAAATAATAAAAGTTTTAGTTGCAGAGTAAAAATGATTTTTTTTTTTAAATATGAAGTCCAATATTTGGCGTATATGTGGAGGGGAAGAGGAAATAGGTGCTTCCACTCAAGGTATCCACACAAGATGGTAGTGTTGGTTTATTTTTTTAATGGAGTCTGATGGTTGTAGATATGCCAAGAGTTTTAAATTAAAATAAATATTCATAGGTGAGTAATTAATTTTAAGATTACCTAAGTTTAAGCAATAATTTCAGGTCAATGTAGGCAGGGAGAAAATAAGAGGAAGATTGGGAATTTGAATTCTATCTTTCACAAAAAGCTCCTGCAATTCTCCTTGGGAGTCGTGTCCTAGCCATTGCCAGTGTCACATTGTTTTTAAGTGCTCCTAACGGGGTCTCCCGTGGTCTAGTGGCTAGCGCGCTAGATTCATAAGCGGGAGATGGTGGGTTCGATCCCCACCGGCGCCAGAAATTTTCTCATCTCAGAGCTCGCTGAGAGAATTCCTGGCTGCACTCTGGATGTCCGGCGCTAATATCCACGATTTGTTGATGCGCCGTAAAAAAAAAAAAAAAAAAGTGCTCCTAACTTTTCAATTCTAAACAGAGGTTTAAAACAGATTTAGAAAAATTTGAACCACCGTTATTTTCATTCTCTAGGGGTTCTGAAACGTAAAATTCTCTAGTCGGAACTTCCGGATTGTTTCATCCGGAGGTCAACCTTATAAGCGGGGTTCCTCCCTATGAAGGGAGGGAGGAATCACGCTAAAAGTAAAACCATTGTAGTGAAAAACGACAAAGAACCTGTCATAACTCTAAACAATCAGTGCGTAAAGTTTTACACTCTTTACTTCAATAATTCACAGGAAAAACTGTAAGTAAAAGTTTGTAGTTTTCCTAGTGATCAACGCCGTGCCCCAGGAGTGGGGGAATGTCTTCCACTGCCAGCCTAGGACTACCCTTAGTCCTAGCTGAGAGGCTACTGTCTTATCTAAGGACCTGGCTTACTCCCCTCTCTCCAGCCTAGCCGATGGGTAGGGCTTGCTACTCTCCAGTCCAAAGTTCTGAGATTGTTGCTCTCTTTACCAGCATATTTTTTTTTATTTATTTCAACAATAAAAAGAAAGGATCCAATTCAAGAACAATCTCCATACAATCCAACACTAATACTTCTACGAGGTAAAGAGCATGTGTCAGGTAAAGCAGGTGTCAGGGCTTGGAAGACTTCTTTAACAGGCCAGAAGAAAGATGAAGTTGCTTTGGCACGATTGTGCATTGGTCATACTCGAATGACTCATGGATACCTGATGACCAGATAGGCACAGCCCATTTGCCCAACATGTGGGGTACTTGTGACTATCAAGGAATTTTTACTGAGTGTCGAATTTATAAAGAACAAAGAGATGAACTCCAGCTCTCTTCAGACTTCGAGGAAATTCTTGGCAACAATCCCATTTAAGTCAGTAAATAAATACTTATTTTTTTAAATACCCAATTAATTTAAAAAGTTTAATTAGTTAAAATATTTCTAAAAGAGAAATCTAAAAGTAACATAATGTCATTTTATAAACATATTTACTGTAACATGCAGATGAAGTAGCAAAAATTTCAGTATAAGTAATTCCTAACTGTTTACTCCATAAAATCAGCCTCCTTTAAATATTTACTATTAATGATTGGGGTGATAGGGGCGGCCGTGCTCCATTATGGTGCCGGTCGGGTGGGGGGGGGGGGGGGTCTTCTGGTGTCATGTGCCCTCAGGATCAAAGGGTCCATGAGCTTGGAGGGTCTGTTCGGCCTGGTCCCACCAAACAGACCCTTGCCCACAGGCTTGAGCCATGTAATATCTGCAGTTTGCTATAAACCCTCATCGAGTGGGGGGCCTGCGATATCAGTTGAGTTCTGCCGGTAGTGGAGGTACTATCTATCAGCCCAATCAAGGCATAAATGCCCCATGTGCCTGACATGCCTTCCATCCACTACACGTCCCACCCCCAACCCAACTTCTGATCCACCAGATCCTACATTTCTGCAGTCCGATCAAATCTTTCCAAGCCATTAACAGCCAAGTCCCCACCACAGGCTCTCATTGCCCACCTTAAGGGTTACCATTCCTCATCCAAAATCCTCCTCAATTGCAACTGCCCTTGGAAATTAAAAAAAAATAATACAAAATCTAAAATCCCTAATATCCACCCTGACTGACCTTATCCATAAAGTGACCAGCATCCTGTCTGTCCTACGTCCATGAATGCCTCTTCCTTTAAATCCTTCACAATCCTCCTTTGGAACGCTAATGGACTTCCATCCCACAAAGAGGAACTGACCCATTTATTTCAAGACAAAAACATTGATGTTATCCTGAAAACTGAAACCCACTTGACTGACCGATATATATTTCTATATTACTGGATATCACAGCCCTATATTGCTTTCCTTTCACATCAATCTTAAACTTTCCTTGATTGTGGTTCAGTCGATTGATTTTCATTTCAGTCCTCCCTAAGCTCCTCTTTGAACCTAAACTTCCCTCTTAAGACTAAAGGTGACATTGACACAGCCAGAAACAAACTGACTACTGGCATTCAGCCTGTACACCTATTCAGCCTCTACAGTAACATATTTCCCTGATCACAAACAATTCCTCTGAACCAAAAAAATCTGACAAGGCTCGCTTCAACTAACTGACTAGACAACTGCAATAAGAACTACAGAAACACTTCAACAACAATTTGCTGAAGACACTCATAAACTTACATCCGACAACAAATGCCTATGGACTGCCACAAAAACAAATCCTATCCCATCCTAATTCATCACATCCTCTCCGCTGAGATGAAAACAGCCGGGCTTAACCGGACACTGAAATTTCCAAAAATTTTGCATCACTTCTCCCAAGTATTCCATCCCCAAACACTATCTATTCTTCAAATGTAACTAATTTCCTAGACTCAGCTCTACCGCTTTCTTCTCCTCCTTCATCCTCATGAACTTTCCTTAGCTGTCTACAACCTTAAAAACTGTCAACCATTAAAATTATC